>NCVS01000077.1:69199-104597 GCA_003055095.1 Goniozus legneri
GGGGGGAGAGAAGGCGCACGGTTATTACGAACACTTACCGCTTCTTACGATCCGTGGCCCGCAGGTACGTACGCGTTGACGATCGTACCCCGGCGCCGTGTGTATACGTGCGCGTCTGTTTCACCAGTCGTTCACCTGCTAGCTCGTACGAATGCAAATTTTACAAATGTGTGCGTGTGTGTATGTAACCGCGTCTGTGTGAGCTCGTCGCGCACGGGAGAGAAAGAGAGAGAGAGAGAGCTCGAGGATTCTCGACGCGACACGAGAGTCGGAGAACGCGAGGAGGAGAGAGAGAGAGAGGAGGGGGAAGCGAAGGAGCGCGCGATAGAGAGAAAAAGAGAGAGGGATGCCGGGGGGACGAGTGCTCCCGGTGGAGGGGACGATCGAACGAAGGGGGTCGGCGAAGGGGGAGGGGAGGCCCGCAGGCCGGCCTAAGGCTCAGACTCAGTATCCCCGGAGCAACCGTCTCGCGTACCCCGTGGTGGCGCACTGCGTGCTTCCGTGCCTCTACGAACCAGCCGATATCGACACACACTCACACTCACACACACCGCTCACACCCTAATAACGTAAACACACGAGTGCGCGCTTAAAGCTATAATTTCGCATTTTTCTCGTCGTTCGTGTTCTGCTGTTTTTTTTCTCGTTGTTATTCTGGATTTGAGTGAGAGCCGGGGTGCGTCGCGTTGTCTACAGAGAGACGGACGATAAAAAAGGATTACCCGTCAGTGCCGTGCTGGTGTCGCGGAACGCCCGCGGGGGTGGCTCACGTCGCCGCGAGTGAACGGAGTTTGGTTTTCCTCGGCGCGCGGGTCGTGGGAGCCGGCGAATTTTCCAAACACGTGCAGTACTCTGTGTTCTCTCTCTCTGTCTCTCTCTCCCTCTCTCTCTATTCTTCTCTCGCCCGGCAAAGGTAAAACTGTTCGGTTGAAAAATAAGCCCCCGATCTCTTCCCAGATGATTCGCGTGTTTCGTTAGAGAGCACGAGAGAGTTTGAGATAGAAATAAGAAAAAAGAATAAGAAACCGACCTTTGTTTACCCTCGGATAATAATTTCCATCTGGTATCGCAACCGCACGACGCGAGTGCACACCGAGTGACATTATAGTCGGCGCTGAAAGGGATTGGATGGGAACCCGGGAGCATCGAGGCGAAATCCGACTGAAAGTAGTTTCGCAAGCCGAAAGGTGACGTCGTGACTCGGCGAACCGTTCTATACGCCGCTGGCGTCGTGGAGAGCCCTCACACATGTCCGAGCAGTTTTCCATTACGTTCGAGCAGCTAGCGGTGTTTCAGTGAGGTGACTACTTTCGTGAATCGTACGCCGCGAGGTGTGCCCATCCCGGAAAAGAAAAATTATCCAAGGGCTGTATTTTTCAGTGTTGACACTTCGGTCGTTGTCCTGTGGTTATTTTTTTTTTATATATTCAGTGTGAGATAAAAAGTAAAAAATAATCGTGCACGTTGGTGGAGTGCGACGAATGGATCATCGATACGTCGTTTTGTGGTTCCGGGTGGTTTGAAGTGAGAATCCGAGGATTTCTTCGAGCGAGACGACGAGGAGGCCGGTGAGTCGGCCGGTGTAGATCTTCCACGGGGGAATGGTGATGCGGTAGTCGAGGCAGTCCCCGAGGAAGACATGAGGGCGGCCGCCGCCTACGTCCTGTTCCTTGCCCACCTCATACAGGTACGCTATAACGCTAGCTCTCGCTATATCGCGTATATCGCTCGCTTCGCCGATTCACGTCTCTTCCGTATTCGACTCATATACGGGCATGAACATAACGCCGCGATAAACGCGCGTACAACTCCACACCGCAGGGTGCTCTCACTCCATAAATGATTTTTTTTTTTGGAGATAAATGATCGAGGTTCCTGAAACTTCTCTGAAAAGTTTCTTGTAAATCTTGTGCTGTCGATAAACTTATTATTAATTTTTGTATCTTGTGAATTGAAAATAAAAAATTTTTCTAAAAATTGTAAACACGTCTAACGAGGGAAATTTAAATAAAGAGAGTGCACCCTTTCGACTGGATTCGTCCCCGACCCGTTAGGCCGCGTGTCGCTTCTTAAAGGTTAGCAAGGAAATTATATTAGAGACGGTAAGATCGAGTGATATATCGTCGACGCGAGTAGGGAATAAATTTGTCGGGGCCTTGGCTACTCTTCGAGATGGATATCGCGGCGATTCCTCGCTATTTGTATTAATATCGGTGTTTCTCCGTAATACTTAATATTCACGCCTGCGAGATATCGACGATAATTACCATTTTTTTCATAATAGCTCAATTAAAATAGATGTAGATAATTCGTTTTCCAAATCGGAACGATTGGCCGTTCTCACGCGAGAGAGGCCCGCTTATTTACATGCCGATTCCGAGTCGAGAGGCGTCCTCCTCTCGCGCGTGTAATTCCGCGCAGGAATTGTCTTTCGTTGTCGAGAGGAGAGCCGAGTCCTTAGGAGCGGCAAGACAGAAGAGAACGAGGTGCGATAGTTCGGGGAATGGATTAGAGAGAGAGGGGAGTTTGAAATTGTCGAGCGAAGGAGGGAGAGGGAGATTGAGTGCATTCGAGATTCGCCGCGACGTCTTATTTATCCTTGCGGTCGACGCTCGCCGGCTCTTCGGTTTTGACGTAAGGGGAATGTGGCATGAGACGGAATAGAAACTCGCGGCAGGTTCGAGCCCGCGGGATGAAAATAGTCCTCGTAGACAAAAAATTTCGTTTACCTGCGAGATAAGCCCCGTGATAAATAAACTGACGAGAGAGAAAAAAAATCGATTTTTATCTGATTACCGAAATTGGTTCTCGTTTTCAACCCGAGCGGGCTCTCTAAGCAGATTAAACGCTCGGCGTTAACGACTCTCGTCGCGAGAAAAAAAGTAGCCGGTGGACTTTTCGCGGCCCCCGCATTCGCGGGTCCACGATGCCTCGCGAAATCGCTTGCTTTCCAGTTCCGCAGGATTCACGTCTCTCGCACAGGATTAAAACGGGCCCGGGCCTCGGTCCCCCCTCTCCGCCGAGTCTCCCCTTTTTTTCTCGAAGGATAAATATAACCCAGACGAGAAGCTGAGAGCGAGAGAGAGAAAGAACGGTTCGCGATTCGACTCTAGTTGGGAATAATGGGAGCTTAGAAGCGAAAAGCTGCTGCTCCCGCTGCTGTTATGTCGGGAGTTATGCGAGCCCTCCTCGTCTCCACCGTTCCCTCCTCTTTATAAATGACTTTCGAAGAAAGGCTTGGGTCTCGTATGGTTCCTCCGCTGTTTCTCCCCCCTCTCCGCCACCTCTCTTCTCTCTCTCTCTCTCTCTCTCTCTCTCTCTCTCTCTCGCTCCCCCTCCAACTCTCCGTTGCGATTTCGCCCGTGTGTAATTAAGCGAGTTGCTGCTCTCTTTCAATTTCAGCCCGGTAGGAATTACCGTTATAACGCGACCGCGATGGGGTTCGCCGCAATCGAAAAACACGATATCCCCTTCCTAGCAGCCCTCGAGAGTCTTTCCGAGAAAGCGAGCGAGCGCTTTTTAACTCGTGACCTTCGTTCAATTAGTCCTCAAAATAATCCCCGTAATTTTCGCAGGCGAGTGTCTACGAAAGAATATCGTAGGCCTCGATAACAATGGAGACGTAACTTCTAGATAAGATCGTTCTCGAGACGTCGTAGCGAGTCGAAAAATTTGTTCAGAGTTTACTCTTTCATCTTCGTTGTTAGTCGCTTATTAAGTCGATTCGCACAAACACAATACGAATTCTACGTACAAAAATTTATAAATTTGATATAAAAATGCAAAATTTGTGTATATCTAACCCACTTATCGGGCGGGAGGGTCGCCAGCGCGAGATTTTCCAGGATCGAAGAGACTCGAACTTGCCGGGAGTCCATTAAAGTCTGGATTCGCTCGATTTGAGCAATTATCGTAAACCCCCGTTAGGCGAAGGGTTCCCGGCGAACGGAGGGGGGTCCCGGAGATCGATCCCGACTCCGCTATCTCGGAATATCGCGAGCGAGGATGCTACACGATTCGCCACCGCTGCTCTTTTATCGGCCCTCCCGAGAGAGCAGGGAGATCCGAGAAGGCCGCGTATATAATTCATCGTCCTCCATCCGGCGCGCGGCTTAATTACCCGCTGCGAACGTGTTCGCGATGAATCGTCTCGAGAACTCGCTCGTTTTCCTCGCCGAGGAACGAAGCGAGAGAGGTGCACGCGACTCGTTCGCCGAATCACGAGATGCCCTCCTTCCAGGAGGCCTCCAATGGAAATCCGCCGGGCCCTCTTTAATTTTCCGCTAGGAACGAGGCCAAATTAGGGGTGTCACGCTTCTTAAGTGAGATCCTGTGTTGAACTCGGAGATTCGTGGCCGTATATATTCTGCCCTGGATCGAAACAATAGATTAGATTTCGAACAAAAAACGCCTGATTTATAGTTTCCTAATTATCTCAATTAGCCGGAGACTAATTTTCGTTTAAATCGAGTACAAAAGAAGTTATATTCGTACAAGAATTTTTGTTCAAATCGTACGAAAAAGCAAATAAATCTCAGAAAAATCAGCGGTATTCGTATAATTGCGCCGGCCGAAATTTGTCTTCTCGGCCGGTGGGTCCCCGGCGATAAGGGTTGGTCCGGAGAGGACCGGAAGGGCCGAGGAAGGAGTAGAGAAAAAAAGGAAAACGTCCTCGTTAGTGCGCGCCTCTCCCAGCGAGGGTTGAACTGGCTACACTCGCGGCGTATTTATTGGGCCGCGATGAGAACCGATAAAACGGTACAACCGGCTCGTTTGAGGCCATTTACGCAGGAGAAAAGACGCGCATCTCGTTAAATATCCCCCCGCACTGGCTCGGCACTTGAGAAAAAGTCCGCGAGGAGGGCTGAGCGCGCGCGGTCCGCGCTATCGCGGGGGCCTGTTAAGCGCGTCACCGTCGAGCCTCTTCCGCTCCCAACCCTGGGAACGAGCCTCGGACTCGCTTTCTCTATCTCGACTTTTCCTCCAGCTCCTGAAACTGCCCCCTCCTCTCGCTTTCCTCGTCGATTATCCCGGGTCGTTAGCCCCGAGCGCGAAAATCGTGCGCCCGGATAGCCCCGAGACTCGGCGGGTGAGAGAGAATAAAACGGTGGTGAAAAAAAGCGCTAGAGAGAGAGAGAGAGAGAGAGAGAGAGAGAGAGAGAGAGAGATGAGATAAGGAGCAGAACGGTCGGAGAAGATTCAGAGGAGATGAGAGCGAAACACGGAGTTAAGGGAGCTCGGCCAAGTAGCCGAGGAATCGCTGGAAGAAGTGGTACCCGAGTGTGGAGAGGAATTAGCGAGAGAGAGGGAGAGAGAGAGAGAGAGCTGGGTGGGTTTAAAGCGAAGCGTTTAGCCGGCGGTCACGCAAACCTCCTATAAAAATCAGCTTCTCGAGGTGCGCTCGCCTCGCCGGATGCCTCGCAGATAGACAGATAATGCGGTCTCCGTGAGCCGCGCGCGGTGTGGTACCCTATGGGCTGTGGCACAGGTGCGTGCCTGCGAGTCCTTTTTCCTCCTCGTCAAGAAGAGAGTAAGAGACGGAGAGCGAGAGAGAAGCGCAAACTGCGAGCGAAAACATACGCGAACTTTTACGCGAGTTCCACGAACGCAGCCTGGAAGGAAATTTCATCCCCGACGGGACAAAAATCTCGCGGCTAACCGAGAGAGAGAGACTACTCGAAAAATTCGTGCGGCGAGGTCCATCCGGAAGGGAAACTCTCGTGCGGAGTTTCCTGGCCTTGATCGAATGCTCGCGGCACGCGCCTTCTGCGGGTGTCGTTACAAAAAAGATTAACCGTTCCGTGTTATCGCGCCCGGGTGCATGCGGGCGAGTGAAAAATCGATCGAGAGGGCAAAACGAGGCCGTAGACAGGTTTCGATGAAACGACATATCCTCGAAACAGATTTCTCGTTCAATTTTTACGATTTTGAAAGAATTTAGAGTCTATTTCGCGAATTTCGAAAAAGATTGTTGAATTATTTTACCTGTTCTCATCCCTAGATTTGTCATCGTAGTCTCTCGTATTCTCCGCGATCCTCGTTTCTTATCTACTCCCTCTCGCGAGCTCTCCACACTACTCGGTTGTCGTCGACCGTGACAAAGGCAGGTACGATTTCATGGCCGTCGACTGGCAGCCGGGCAGGTGTGACCGGTGAGACTTTACGGCGGTCGATTAGCGCTCGCTCGCGCTCCATTTCGCGGCGATTCTCGCTCGTGCAACGAGCCGCGAGAAAAAGTGGGGGAGGAAAAAAAAGGAGAACGCGGTAGAGAAAAAAGGGCCCCATCGAGACGGGCGTGTTTTGCGTCACGCGACACACTGTGAGAACTCTCCGCGGCGCGAAATATTCATTAAACGTTAACGGGATTAGCGAATTCGTAACAGCTGTCCGATTCTCTTTTTGCCCGATCGCGGGGAGACGAGAGCCGAGCGAAGGCTCCTTTTATCGATTATGCAAATCGATTACGCGCTCCTCTCGGCCGCGCGAGCGGCCCGAAATTTTCGATAGCGATCGTCGGGGAAACCGTTCGACTCTTAGAACTCGAACATAATCGATCGCGTCGATATATCGATGCCCTGACGCGAGGCTCTTCGCGGAATTGACGAGACCGGGCCGTCGCCTTATTATCGGAGACTGACGAATAGCGACAACAGTCTGCGCGAAATTGCCCAAAATTGCTCGCTCCTCTTCCTCTTTTTCCGTTGGATCGAACGGGAGATAAAAAATCAGGCTGCGAACACGCGAACTGTGCCATTAATTCATTTTTAATATACACACGCGCGTCAAGGTACTTGCTCGCTGTCTCGACAGGAGCGGAATGAACTGGAGCTCGGCAGGGCCCGACAAAAAGTTACTGGAAAAATTTTAACTCGACACGAAAAGTGACAGCTTGTCTCGTCTTTTTTTATTTAGTATTTTATTCGGAATTTTTTTAATGAATCGTTTAGAATATTCAAAGAGAGGACTTTCATGATCCATTAAACGAGACAGAAATTTTCCCGTGAGCTTCCTCCGAGCGGGAATCTGTAATAACCACGAGACACCGCTTAAAATTTATCGACGGCGAGGTTCATAGTCGAACGCGTCTCGAGAATCGTCAGTTTCACCCAGTTCAGCCGGGAGTCCGGCGATCATTTTCGTGTTCAGTGAGCTCGCCGCGCCATCGTCGATTATGATTAAGTGTACACCTTCACGCTCGGGTGAGCTCCTTTTCCCCTTCAATTTATTACACGAGAAGCTCCTACTCCTACGTCGTGTCACCTAACGTGTAATCGCGCGTTAAGTCTCGATCTATTTTCGATAAAAATCGATTCGGGATGATTTAACGCGCTCCCTACTTTACATAGATCTCGAGATCTTCTTATTGCGTTGTACTCAATTTTCTTTATTCCGTCAAAATAAAGCTTATATTTTACTCAATGAAAAAAAAATTCATTCATTTTCAACTTTTTATTCTAATTTTATCTCTAGTGTTTCGCATTTCAAATTCGTTTCAAATTTCAGTTTTATTTCCCAGTTTCTTCTCTCTTGCAGATATTTTTTAGTCAGCTAGGGGCCGATAAATTAAATCGAATCAAATCCCGCGTGCCAATCGAAGGAGTATATCGCGAGTGAGATAGGATCGATTCGGACTGCCAACTTTTCAGCGTCCTATCCGGTTTCGTTTTATCGGACGGTGGGCGGGCAGACTTCCCACGCGAAATAAGAGTTTTTAATTATTTCGGTAATTTGTGGTCGATCCGGAGATAGGGAGAGAGAGAGAGAGAGAGAGAGAGAGAGAGAGAGAAGTATGGGGCTGACCGATTGGGTCGAGAGAGCGCGCGGGTAGCAAATAATATTAAGTATAGGTCTCCGTTCGCGAGAGAGAGAGATATATGGACTAAAGGCTAGTCCCACTGGACGCACACAATCTCGAGGCCGGTAACGCTCACGAGGGAATCCCGTGCACGTTCACGAGAGCGTAAAAGGCACGAGAGACTCTCTGGACGTAAGTGGCTCGACTCCTCTCTCTCTCTCTCTCTCTCTCTCTTTCGCTCCTCTGTGGTATGAAATTAAATGGTGTTCGGCAGGTTCGTTTTCAGTCGGGCAGGTAGCGGCCACCGGTAATTACTACCCACGACTTAGGAGCTGCGCAGATAAAATGAAAGGTCCCGGACGATTTTCGAAACCGAAATGAACGCTGCACTCGACGATACGAATCGAGCCCGTGAGCGGGTCGCGTGAGCCCACGACCCGGTCGAGGGGAAGAGAAAATAAAGACGATCGCAATCAGCGATTTCATTAACGACAAAACTCGGTGTTTTCTGCCAGTCCGAGATAGAGAGAGAGAGAGAGAGAGAAACTCGAAATTGATTAACCGATCGGGCGGATTTGCATCGGCGCGTATAATATCGTAAATTAGCATCCCATTAATGTCCGCTCGCTGTCGTATAGCAATAAGGATACGAACGGGGTGGTCAAGTGTTCTCCAACTTCTCATCGCTCCTTATCTCTTTGAGATCTGAATTTTCTCCGCGAAACTGATTTTTTATTCATTCGATCGAATAGCTGGCAAAATAGTTTCACGGAATTTGAATATTTCTATACTCGTCGGTGCACTCACGCCCTTTGTACGTAAAAGGAATATCGATATCGAAGCGAATCGGATCCAAAAGCGTCGGGGTGCTCGGTCACGAGCTCACTACTCGTCTTGCCATACACCGGCAACTCGAAAACTCACTCTCGGCACGCACCGAGATAGCCTGGCTGGCTATATTTACCGATACCGCGATAACGATGACGTATTTATCGATCCGGGAGTCGATAGTCTCTCGGCGTGGCTCCCACGAGATCCTCGCGACGGAAGGAGAGAGAGAGAGAGAGAGAGAGAGAGAGAAATAAAGAGAAGAGTAAAAAATTCGAGCGAGCGGAAATCGTCCTCACTTTGCGTTCTTGCGCGAAAAACGAAACAATCTTGGAGTCTCGTAGGTACGGATCGTTACGGAGCCGTGAACTCGCCTTCTTTTTCCCGATCGAATAAATTATCCATATCAATTGCCGCAGGCATGCGAAACGGAACCGTGGCGAGTATTCGTACTCGCCTACGGTAAATATCGCTGGCCGCTTGTCCGAAACGGATTACGCCATTGGGAGGATAGAAGAAGAGCAAATATCAGAAGGAAGCGATATAAAAAATGATCGAGGATCGCTCCTGCGGTCTCGGCCGGTCAACGGTTTGTTTATGCGGCGTCGGATGCGTCACCGGAATTCGCAGCATTGTGAGAGAGGACGATAGGTCGGGCGGGATCGTTAATTAAAATATCTGTCCGTGACCCCGTGTCGAGTCTAACATTCTCAACCCTTCGGATTCTTCGGAGTCCGAAACTCTCCGCGGAGAACCTAGGGAATGAAAAATAATCGAAGGCGCGCCGCGGTGGAAGAAAGAAGCGCGCGGGGTAAGAAAAGCAGTAGGACACGGTAGAGTCGTTCTACAGTATGCGTCTCGCGGCGTTTTTAGTGCCTCACTCTCTCTCTCTCTCTCTCTCTCTCTCCTTTCCTCTTTCGGTCTTACAAATTATTCGTATTAGCTACCGCAACTTCCACGTATATATATATAAAACGAAGCGCCCCGAGGTATATGGCTCGCTGCACCTTGGCTATGCGGAAAGGAAAGCATATTCTCTCTCTCTCTCTCTCTCTCTGTTGGGCAGCCTTCGCTGTTCCCCGCGAGCGAGTGTGCGTTCGCGGCACGAACACGCCGACGCGGACGTAACAGGTTAGCGAGGTGCGCTTCGACCGATGAGCCGAGGGTAAACGCGCGTAAACCGCCTCTCTCGGCTCCGCTTACCGATCCGATACCGTCGCCATTTTTTTATACCAGTCTGGTAAACCAGTTGGAGAATCCTCGCCGTCCCTATCCGCTCGATCATAATTTTCACTCCCTCGCGTAACTGAGTACTCGATATTTGCGGGACTGGAAAATCTCGATGCGGAGATAATTAATGAATCTCCGCTTCAAGATTCTTTCAATCGCTAAAAATTTCTACTGATAACGTGAGAAACAATTATCGCGCAAGAATTTGAATTTTCTGTCTTAGGTAGAATTTCAAATATGAGAGATATTATTTTACATCATCACTACAGTAGCATTTATTGAAGAATCTTTGTCGAACAAATTTACTTGCAAGCTTTACCGAACAAAAATCCGCTTCCTCGTCGAGGGAGAAAAAAATCGTCTCCAGCTTCATACGGCAATCGTTTCTCACGCGGCGTACATACGAGTCTCGGTTCGTCAGAAATTCAGAGCTCGTGCCCCGGCGAGTACATACCGCGATTCCTATCCGAGGAAGAGAGGCGGGGAGGGGGGCAGGGCGTAGAGGGTCAGGGGCGTACAACGAGAGGAGCGCCGATCCGGGTTTAGAGTTTCTTCCGTGTTTGAAGCCTCTCTCGGCTCTCTCGTACCCACCACCGCTGCAATTTCGCGCCGCCACGTGAGCGGAATATGTAAAACACGTGAAACCTCACGATTCGCCATTTTTTTCATCCTCTCTCTCTCTTCTCTTTCTTCCCTTTGTTCGACGAAAATGGCAAAAAAAAGAGGAACGAGCGAATTCTGATGCGGAGTTCGATCTCCCCTGTTTCGGTTTTTTTTCCTCGGCTCGCTCCTTTTTTCCCGGTAGGGAGAAAAAGAAACGACAGGACCGTGCGAAATGACCGACTTTTCGAGGATTTACGGCTTATCGGCGAGAGTATAACCGTACCGGTATGAAATCTCGTAAGGAACTCGAGCCGTAATGAGGTGGAATATAATAAATATCGAGAGCGCTCGAAATCCGTAATTCACTTAGCGTTATGAGCGCCCGGGGGTCGATAAATTTTGTCAACGTTAATTGGCAGCGTTTAATAATCTCGTATATCAGTCGATACGGCTCTCGAGAAACGTTCACCTCGCGTTTCGGCCGCGTGAGCCAAATGCGAAAACTCGCCGAGTTCAACGACGTGGGGTCTCCTACACTCATCGGTATCTTCTTGGCAAGACTCGCCCGAGAGATTCCCGCCAGCGGAAGGAGATAAAGGAAATAGGATAACTTGATCTATCAATTTTTATTGCACTGCACTGTGCGCATTTTTATTGCATTTAGAGCCAAAATTTGTAACCAAGCTTCCACAGTTTTCTTCTCAAATTGAGCCTGAAATTCGATTTCAAATTGAAAACTTAACACAGTAGTAAAGTTTTTTCATTTATTGATAATGCCCTGTTAATTCTCTTCCGTAACTCGAGATTCTCGCCGGCGTGTACGCGCGATCGATGGGGCCCGCTTTCCAAACGGACTGCCGTTCACGGAAACCGTTGGAAAGGGGGTGAGAAAAATTGCGAGCTTTACGGCGAATAACCCGAGCCGCGGAATATGTCATCGTAAAAGCGTATGATGAACCATCGACGTGGCCGTATAAACCCGGGGAGAGTCCGTAACACCGGCGCGCGGTTTTACAATACGCCCGGCCCGAGTGATTGATAGACACTTGCACGTCGGGAATTTAATAACCGTTCTAAATTGTTTTTCGCCGCTCTCGCGCCGCGGCGAGACTCGACGGACGGGCTCTCTCGCGAGAGCGACCGTAAACTCCGGAGGGATTATCGGCGAGTCTCGTTGAAAATCCGAACTTAACGAGAGACTACGAGGGTGATGATTTCACCCGACGAAATTTCGAAACTCCGTTTTCCGCGTCGTTTCGCTCATTAGAAACTAAGTTATAGATCGAAACCGATTTCCTATCTCGATCGGCGTAATCCTCCGGTACACGTAATCGCGTTTCACCCATATAAATAACCTCGGGTATCGGGGTGTCGAGCGATCGGGAACCCGAACTCTATTCCTTTCTCTGCGCCAAATCCAATAAATATCGCAATTTTGTGTATACAGAAATGCATAGAGAAATAATTTTATGGATTAGAAATTAAAACACTACACTATTTTTTTTTTTTTTGAACGCAATTAGTGACAGAAATTATATTTAAATCAATTTTAAATTTCTTTTGATGTTGCTAGTATTTCGTTTTCATACATCTTGAAATTCAATACGAATATCTCATTCGTAAATCTATAAATATCGGGGCCCATAGATTTATGCAGCCGAGTCATAGAACCCTCACCGTAACAGGAAGCTCTCTGCGCATAAACCCAACCGCGGATTCTGCCCGGGGTGCGATACCCAATCTGGTTTCCCAATCGCGTCACGTGACGCAAGAAGCGAGCTATCCCGAGGATCCTCGGTGTGATCTCGATTCGAGAATTTCAGCGAGCGAGTGTGGATGCACCGTTGGCTTATATAACGCGACGAGCAAAGGCCAGACGATCCACTCCGCACTTTCTACCTTCGATCCTACGTATTCCTACGTAATTACGTAGGCTCGCTTATAGCGCACGCGACTCCTCCGTGCATCGCGCACGCCACGCTCGTTCGCGGTAAACGCTCGTCTCGGCTTATACAGGAAACGAAACGCGAGCCTGGAAGCTTGTCATTGTTGTCGAAATTAGCGATCCGTGCGGAAAGATAGGGAGAGAGAGAGAGAGAGAGAGAGAGAGAGGATTTACCGTGAACAGAGGGAGCTTCTCGGAAGCGTTTTAGAAAAATTTATCTCCTATAAATAACCATCGGCTGTTACGAGGAGGAAACGAATTTTCCTCGGGACGTTCCGGAGAATCGCCGAAGATACTTTCCGACGGCCCTCGCGGGACGGGAAAGTTTCGCCGCGAGGTAAAAGTCGCCGTCGCGTTATTCGCTTATAACTGTGGCGAGTAAAATTCCTGAGGATTAGTCGCGGGGCTGTAAAATTTTAATGAGCGAGGGAGGAGGAGAGAGAGAGGGAGAGATTGCACGGTGTGGGTAAACTGAAAGTGCGTTTTCCGTTGCAGGCGAGCAGCGCGAGTGGATTCTTCGAGGTGCAGATCCTCTCGCTGACGAACAACAGGGGCACCCTCGTGGACGGGAGGTGTTGCGGCGGGGGAGGCGGTCCACCGCCCTGCACGACGCCGTGCAAGACCGCGTTTTGGTTATGCCTCAAGGAATACCAGTCGAACGTAACGGCGATCGGCTCGTGCAGTTTTGGCAACGTATCTAGTCACGCCCTCGGCCACAACACCTTCACCCTCACAGAACCCGTCACTCTCCAGCTACACTTCACGTTCCGATGGACGGTGAGTACACGATTTTGAGGTTTCGTGGCGAGACCACTTCCTCGCCTCTATTTGTATTCTCTATTTTTTCCATTTTTTATTTATTCTCGGCTTTTTTGTGTAACTATTTGATCAGAAGGAGTCTCTTAGATCTAGGATGAGATATTTGGATTCTGTAGCGAGACCACTTCCTCGACTCTGTTTTATATGTTTTCTATTTTTTGTGTATCTATTTGATCAGAAGGTGTCTCTTAGATCTTGGATGAGATATTTTTTAGATTTCGTAGTGAGACCACTTTCTTAGCTCTATTTTTTGTATACATACTTGATTGGGTGCCTTTTGGATTTAACGTGAATTTGAAAAATGGGAAGAATTTCGAAATTACCAACAGGATAAAAATAATTGAACTTTGAAATATCACGTTTTATAACAAATTGTGAAAATTCTTACAGAACAAGTTTTTTTTATCTCTCACATAATCGGTACACGAGTATAAAAAATATGAAAATCCAATACGAGCCGGTCGGCAAGAGATTTGTCTCTGAAGTACCACCTGAGAGAATTTTGTCACCGAGAAAAAAAAGCGCGATAATTAATTTCGTCACATTCAACGGGCCGTGCTTAGAAAAAAGAGAAAGAAAAAGTCCGGACGGTGTTCTTATATAAAAATTGTAATGAGATATCCGAGAAGGCGAGGCGGGTCATTCATCACCGAGTTTTATACGCCGTTACGCGAAATCCTCATTAACGATGCCGCCCTTTCGCCACCGCGCTGAATATCAGCTTGGACTTTCGAAGACGCGCGAGTATCGCCCTCGTTTCTTTTCCCCCCTCTCGCGGTGCAACAATGCGAGCCCCCTGAAAGAAGGGAAGACCTCCGGAACGCGGCTATTATGCCGCTCGCTCGCGCGAATGGCTCCGAAACTTCTAGCCCGATTCCTTTTGTCAATGCCGAGCGAGGAGGGGGAGGGGAGGGGGGACCTCGCGTTATCGAATCAAAGGGATTTCCGGTCCGCTGGTCTCTCTCCGCGAGGTCGCGTGGGATTCCAGGCCCAGCTCGCATTCCAACACTCCCCGAGGGATCCCGAGCGCGTACGAATTTACGCGATCGTTACGAAACTCGTTCCTTCGAGAAACCCTCTCGAGTTACTTTTCGTCATTGCACGAAAAATTAATCTCGGAGGGAGAGAGAGTGAGAGAGAGACAGAGAGAGAGAACGAGATGGCGAGATACCGTCGACGTTCTCCATCGAAGTGGGCAGTCGAGGGTCCTCGTGAGCTCGACGCGCTGTGTGTTCTCTCACCGCTCTCGGATGCCCGCTACTCGCGTATTATTTGGAGAGTCGCTCTCGCTGTTTGTATATTTCATAACTCGTTCGTAGGCTCGCTAAGAGCGGCCCTCCTCCCCCTCGGGACGAAGGGAAACGTATACACACGTCGTCATAGTTTTTTGTCGAGTGTACCTCTCCCGCGGTGGCACTAAACCGAGAAAGGGGAGCCCTTAAATTGCTTTTGACCCCGCGAGGGTGTTCTTACCTTTCCCCCTTTTTTCTTCTTCTCCGCTCGATCGTTTAGCGCCCCGGTCGAGCTAATTCAATTATAAACTCCGCAATAAAAATATGAGAGACGAAATATGAAAGGCAAATAGTTTATGCGGTTGGTTCTCTTCGGCAACCCCGGCGAGGTCGGCGCACGTACGCGGACGCGTACGAGCACCGCAACGGCCGTGAAACCCGCCACGGAGCGTAATAACATAAAGAACCGTACTCGATAGCCGCGCTCGGACTAGCAACGAGCGTAAATATCCGCGCGGGTAGATAATTCACTCGTAAAATCGGATCGTCTTTTATTCGATTATCCCGATATTTGTTTTGGGTGTTGCCTCGTTCTCCCTCTCGCTCGCTCGCTCGCTTCCTGCTCATTCCGGTATCGATATAATCTCACGCAGGAAATAAAAGGAGTGGGAACGAGAGGCTAAATATAGTACGCGGTGCACTCGCGGTAATAACTAATAACTTTAAAATCTCTTTGCCGGCGAGAGCCGAGAGGGGCCGAGCATGACTTTCATCACTCGCTGGTAATTCCGTCATTACGATCCTGATGATTGAAAACGGCTTGGCAATCTTCTGGACTGTCGAACGATCGCTTTTCGAGAGCCGCGTTAAAGAAAGCTTCGAATAATCGTCGATAATTTATAAAGCCGGGAATATAAAACAAAAGTTTTCGCTGAAATTAGGAAAATTTTTAATCGATTTCCTAGTAAAATTTTCCTCATCGATTTTCGAGCTCGATCGTAGCTCGTTGTGCACTTTGGTATTTCCGAGGAGGATTCTCCGTAGGAGTAAAAGGTTCCCTCTCGCGAGGAAGATTTCCATGCGAATATATTCCGCTTTCCACGCACCGGCGAATGTCAGACAATCAGCGTACCATTCGAATCTCCTTTCTCCCGCAGCATCTCACTTCCGCCTATTACACGACCACAATATCGCTTATGTCCTTGTCCCCTATTCTTCTCTAACTCGCCGTGAGCCAATCGTCTCTCTCTCTCTCTCTCTCTCTCTCTCTCTCTCTCTCGCTCTCGGTTACGCGCATATGCATTTCTTCGATCGTTCCCCGCTAACCACGTTATAATTCACGCTGACAAGCCGAGCCGAGCCGTACGAGGACATATGAATATAAAGGCTCGCGCAGTCGCGCCGAATATCCGAGCGTTTGTTCACCGCTCGTTCCTTTCCGAAAAAGCGTGAAAATTCTTGAACGCGCGTACGCGAGTACGTGTATCGTTAAAATTAGAAAGCGGTACGCGTTCGTCGGCTCGATGAAGTTCGGAATTTCGGTGAAGAAGAAAAGAAACGAGAGAGAGGGAACTCGAATAAATTTGCCTGCCAATGTTCCGACCTGAGAATAACAACGATAGGATAAGATTTCAAAATTCGTAATTAACGACGAAATTGTACGAAATTTCAACTGTAATAATAGGAAAAGAGAAAAAAAAGATCGTACGTGGAACTAATTTATTCGGTTATACGAATTGTAAATCAGCGACAAATTGATAGACGACTCGAGCTCGCGTGTTGATTCGAGGGCAAGAGAGAGAGAGAGAGAGAGAGAGAGAGAGAGAGAGAGAGAGAAAAGAAATAAATGGTACACGACGAGGAAGGAGAAGCGGAGAGAAGGAGGAGGACAAATCCGTGCGAGTAGAGCATGACTGGTCCGGCTGGGGCTCGTTCAACAGGTGCGCGTAGGAAGAGAGCGCCTCGTAAATGATTCAGGGACACGCCTCGTTCTCTCGCCCCGCGAGAATAATCCCCAATCGATTTCGGATTTCCTCCGACACCGGGAGGGTGGAGCACCTGTTGCCACACAGCGGCGCACGCGACGCGTCTTAATCGACTCCCGGCCGATAACGTGAGAACGGGAGGGAGCGAGAGGCCGAATGAATAAGCGAGCGAGAAAAAGAACGAGAAGGAGAGTTTCGTTTTCCTCACCGGAGAAATCGAGCGTTCGTAATTCGAGCGATCTTTACGAGCCGGACGATTAAAATTTTTATCCGCGGCACACGCCTCTATCTCTCAATTAAAACGCGCGTCTCTGTTTTCCCACGCGGATTCCAGCCGGTGGATGTTATTCTGGGAAACACGGAAGCTCCGGCGCTTTGAAAAATAACGGAGACGATTTTCATTGAGGAGGACCGAAAAGGAGGACGTGGAAGGGGTCTTAGGTGTTTTCGCTATAAAGCCCCCCCTTCGCCTTACAAGCTCAATCGCGACAGAGATTTACGTTTCTCTCGGAGGCAACGTGCTTATTACCCGGTTGCATGCGTGTCGGTGAGCGCGCAGGTGTATAGGAACGTCGTATGTAAATAAGGTCGCGAGGATAAAATGTCGCCGCTGTTCGGGAACCGCTCCGCGTGTATACTTATATACACCGTGATTCCTTTTTTTTCTCTCCTCTCTCGTTCTCCTCCTATCCTCGTCCTCTTCATCTCGGAAATTTGTGTACAACGCTGTTCTACGTTTCTTTACACAGCCTGTTTATTCGTGACTCTCGTGGGTAAATATTTCGCGTATTCACGAGGATGAGCAGGAGAGAGGAAAGTAAGAGAGAAGGACGAAGTGAGCGAGGAGAGAGAATATAGGAGGATCGAAGCTTTTCGGAGGAATAATTCCGGCTCGATCGGATAAAAGAGGCGACCCGCTGATTGCGAGTGCCGAACCGGTACTTGCCCGTCACGGTAACATATCACGCTCGATGGCCATACCTCTAATCGAAAGGAGCCTGCGGCACGATTGGCATATCGCGCAATTAAGCGTCGGCGTAATGAACGCAGACCCCTCTCTGGAGAAAAAAAAATACAGGTTGACCCAAGAGAGAGAGAGAGAGATTTTCGTTCGGGAAATGGAGTCTAGCTTTTCTCTGTTCGCTAGTCCACCTTACTCTCTCTCTCTCTCTCTCTCTCTCTCTCTCTCTCTCTCTCTTTCTCTACCGCAAAACGCCGAGAGATTTATTAGCTTTGCGGCTAATTGGGAAGCGAGGACGAGAGAGGCGGATTCCAGAACGGAGATTTCCTCCTGCACCCGGAGGGAATGCGTTCGCGACAGCACTCGCGCTCAACCTTCGCCCAAGGAATTTCCAGAGTTATTCTCTCCTTCCTCTCCCTTTCTTTCTCTTCCTCGCGGACAAGCTCGCTTGGACTCGCTCCCTTTCGCTATATAAACCTTTCCGCGGCATCGGCTATTCACGATTTATCGGATTAAACTCGCTGCCCGTTCCGATCGTTAACTCCCACCCCAACCAATTATCCGAGAATATTCTGGATTCTGACACGGAAGAGAGGAAAAGTCGGTTGTGATTTTGCTACGTTTTTCAGGAGTCGACTTTCGGGATTGTTCGATTCGAAAAACATTTTTCGGATTCATTGTTGAGAAGTTTTTCTCAAATAATCAGCCGAACAATGCGATTCGTAAAAACCGAACAATAGTTTCATTCCACTCAAATTTTAATTCGAACAAATCTCTTTCGGAACGCAATGTTTACGTGATATAATTTCATTGAGAATCGGAGTATTCCCAGCGATTCAGAAGAGCAATCGAAAATTGGCGAGACGGTCGCATGGGACTCCGCATTTCGTCACGTCCCCTTCCGCGAATAGCGGCCGGTGACTAACGCTCGATACACGTTTCACGGAAAAACAGGAGTTGGATTTACGTTACGCGAAAACGTAGAGGAACATCGCCCTCGCGTCGCCCACGCCTTCTTGTCTTAACGACCCACGCTAATTACGGAACTCCTTCGCCGTAGAAGGAACGGACTGGATCAGCCTCCTCTGGATTCGTCCAAGGGCGATTTTTCCGGAAAACTTATCTTCCGTTTTCCTCGTACACGCCGAGAGCCACGAAGAGGCAAATTTCGCGATGAGCGCGAGCACAAAGAGCCCCGAAAGGTCATCGGAAGCGAACTTTCAATTTCTCCGTTCGACATTAACGACGTAAGGTGAAATTCGTGCGCGCACGCGAGTCGAGCTCTCCTACCGATTCTGCCCGCGTTGATGTCGACTGCTTCTCAAATTCACGTGCTCTCGTTGCGCCGATCGTGATATTCGATTCTAGATTGCCGAAAATTTACTATTATTTAATTTTCTGGATCAACATTTCTAAGAAAATTTTACTTTACTCTTATACTCCTAACTTTCCATTCATATAACTTTAATGCAGAACGCATCGTGAAGAAATTGGACGTAAAAGTTCCCACTCGATTACGGATTGGGCAAGCCGCGGTGAGCTAGTAGCAAAACGGGAACGGGAAATTCGCGCGAAGCGTTAATAAAGATAACGCTCTATCGAGCAATCTAGATCAGTGGCGGTACCGAAACGAGCCGTGAATGTATACCCTTCGCGGTCCCGTAATCGCTTCTATTTAGCGTGGCCAGATCGTTAGTACATAATCACGCCCGGGTGTCGGGATTATTGTAGAAAGAGTCGGCGCGACAGAAAGACCCGCTCCGCATTCTCAGAGGACAAAGAACGTCCTCTCGGGCGTCTGGTAACTCGAGCGAATTAGAATACGCGTCGCGGCCGAGGTAAAACTTAAAAAAGAAAAAAAGGAAAAATAGAGAGGGAGAGAGAGAAGAAAAAAAAAATAATGAAAGAAGTCGAAAGAAACTATAAAGAGCGCACGAAGTCGCGGGCGTGGGAAAGCCGGGGCCCCGAGCGAGCCACCCAATTAACACCAATTAGCGCTCATCTGCTCTAGGTACTCCCAACGAGACGGACTTTTGCTTTTGCCGAGACGAATTGCCCACAACGCGGCTCGCTGTTGCGCTTCTCTGGAATTTCGCTCGGTTTCGTAAAATGATTCACCTATTCTCGGTGCACCTTCGAGATTCGTTAGCCGACGTCGGGAGACACGGAGGAGCGTAATCGACCGTTATGCTCGGCAATTAAGCGCGCGGGGGATATCTCGCGGTGTCATATGCTCGCTCTTTGTCTCGCGTATCGATGACTCGGCTCTCCGATCGAAACAGCGAAGAACTCTCTCTCTCTCTCCCTGTCTCTCTCGCGGTTGCGCGTTTACCCGCTCGCACGGACGTCCCGCCGATCGAATCACGCGTCGTTCATTAAGCCCGCGAGGCAGCCCTTTCGTTACATTTTTCGCTAATCCACTCGTTTCTCCCTTCGTTCGCCAAAACCGGTTCTGCTCGCGACGCACTTCCAGCTTTCTTCCAGAGACTCTATACAGGGTGCTCCGAAAATGCAGGTAAATTTTGAAGGGGGTAGAATAAAGAGAGCGTAAAGTTTAAATAGAATTCAAAATTGACTC
The DNA here is from genome assembly GCA_003055095.1 of Goniozus legneri. NCBI lineage: Eukaryota > Metazoa > Arthropoda > Insecta > Hymenoptera > Bethylidae > Goniozus > Goniozus legneri. Next base: position 89,176 of record NCVS01000077.1, read on the forward strand.
TAAATCTCTGATAAGTTGTTCACAATGTATGAATGGATGAGAAATGAATCGATAAAAACATAATAAAATACTACAAAAATAATTTAGTTTTTTTTTTAATATTTCAGAGAATATTTTCTATTGATATTTTCACAGTTTTTCTAAAGTCCCCTCGAGTGCTAGAAATTAAAAAATTTGTGTATTGAATGAAAAAGAAAATTTTTGCGAAAGAAGATTCGCCGCCGTTTTAGGACACCCCGTACGTGGCGCACAGATATATGCACAGTGAGCGGCCGAGAGATCGGAATTTATTTATTGCATTAGCCGAGCGTCACTCACCGGGCTCCCCCTTCCTTTGATTGGCGCTGGTCACCAGTACTCTGGGAGCCGATCGGCCGATACGACGCGCGCGGACAAGCCCCGTTGCTCCGGGTATACCTCGGCGCGTATACGCATCACGCGAAACTACCGTACGGTCTCCGAGTCCGATCCCCTCCTAATTACCTTGATTAACGACGAGTTAATACCGTCTCGTGCGGTATCGCGAGGAAAAAGCCCTGAAATTCGAATTGAATTCGACGACGTCGTGCTCGGCCGTACGGCTCGCTCTCCGTTTTCTCATTACCGGTTTTGCCTTATTCGCGGTCGCGTACGAGGTGACGTACGCGCAGTCACCGCGCTCAGGAAGCGCTCGATGAATTTGCAAAAGAGCTGCGTCGTAAAGGTCCCGCTTAGGGCCACGCCGCAGCCGGGGGGAATTATTCAAGCTGGGCAAGGGTTAATTGTTGGCTTCGTCAGAGCCCCACACATTCGCTCTCTCTCTCTCTCTCTCTCTCTCTCTCTCTCCCTCTCTCTGTCTCTCGTTCCCCGAGCCCGAGCCGAATCTAGACGCGTAACGTCACGTTCCGCATTCAATTCTCATCTAGCTCTTCAACGGATAATCTCTTCAATTTGGAAAGTTCAAGGTCCTACGAGAACCTAACTCAATGTTGTCTGCTTTGTCAAAAAATTTTCTTCGATTTTTCAACTAATGAAAATCGAAGATGTAAAAAATAAAATATATTTTATTATTCTTCACAAGCCTTGACTATTCTTATTTATACTCGTATGTTATTTTTAGACTTATAAATAATTTATCAATGCACCCAATCAAAATTTCATTCCTCATCAACGTATCTATTTCCCTTGCAGAGGCAATTTACGCTGATACTACAGGCTCGAGACGAGGCGAGCTCCGGCGTGATCGAGGAGGCGAGCTACAGCGGTATCGTTCTGCCCGGTCCCACGTGGCACACCCTCAATCACCAGGGGAGGAACGGCCATCTAGCCTATCGGGTGCGCGTGGAGTGCGCGGAGCACTATTACAACGCGACCTGCACGAAGCTCTGTCGTCCACGAGACGACATATTCGGCCACTACACCTGCGACGAGAACGGCGACAAAGTCTGCATTCAGGGCTGGAAGGGCTCCGACTGCGAGACAGGTGAGTCTCGATTGGCCTTCTTTCTTACTCCTCCCTCTTCGTTCTTCTTTTTTTTCCTCGATCTCTCCGCTCGAGACTGACGCAACGCAGAAGCGTCGTAAATTATCGTTCATTAATTGTCGTAAATAACGAATGCGTATTTTACGCTCGTCGTTAGTCCGAACAAATTGTTCGCGACCGGCGAGGCTACGGAGAGAGAAAAATTCTCGCGTCGATCGAAACGACGACGATTTGTTAGAAACGCGGGTGACGCAACTTTCCCGCCTATCTCACGTACGAAAATACCTACAAGGTAGAAACAAACGGAAGGTTAGAGAATCCGTGTTAGATTAAGAAATTGAATTGTTCATAAATCAAACGTAACAAATGCGTTACATTTCGCGTTTCTCGAAAACCACTTTCCGGACTAATCGCTGAGAATCTTTCGCATATATCGTTGCTTTTTTCTCTCGTCGGATCGATTCGAATTTATTTCGCAATTAGTTTCGGGTCCCTTGTCTTAACGAGCTTTTCTAACGAGATCTGAATTTACCCGTAAAGATCCCCATAGCGGTCGTTAAAACGAGTTTCTCGTACTTTGTTCCTATTAACTCGTTACGTATGCACCGGACGAGCCCGCGACTGCTCGCTTACTCGCGCGATTGCCGTTCCTCCGCCTTCTCTCTCTCTCTCTCTCTCTCTCTCTCTCTCTCTCTTTCCTCTCAGCCTCTTTTTACGTCTCCCGCTGACTCCGATATAGACGCGAGAGACGGGGAATTAATCGATCCCCGAAGCGTGAAGTCCCGTGACGCGAGCTCGCCTTCGATTCTTGTATACATATATATACATAAACGGCCTCGCGGTACACGTAAGCTCGAGTTTTCTCACGGATGAGCGAGTTTGACGATCCGAGAGAATCGCGGTTGCGAAATCGGGGGAGGCGCGATCGCTCGTTTAGATATCACCGAACGCAGTCGTACTTGCGATGCATTGAGAAAATATTTAGGAATCGAATATTCCCAGATTGTTATCTACTTTTTTTTTTATAAATTTACGCCGTGAAGTTTTGTAGACATTTGAAATTCCGAAAAATAGACTTTTAAAATATTCTAGATAGGTTCTGGTTCAGGTAGCAGTTTTTTAGAAAGCGAAGAAAGGATATTTTTTTTCGAGTGTCAGAGGGGGAGGAGGAAGATAAGAAGTAGCGGGTGTGGATTTTCAACGAACGGGACGGCGCGCATCGTACGATGTGTTCGCACAATGGTAGCGTCACGCGATTGGGTACCACACGCCGACTCACAATGCCGCCCCTGCCGCTAATATAACAGCTCTTTCTTCGCTGCTTAATCGTTACTTCCGTCTTCGGCCCAAGTGCAACTCTCCGCTCGTACTCTACTTCTTCTTCTCCCCCTCGCCTCGTTTTTTTTTTCTAACTCCTCCTCCCAGCTCATTTTTTTTCTCAAAAGAACCGACGCGCGTCCCGACCTCGCGTCGACGCGTACCTGTTCTCGGATTATCTAACGTGGGAACGATCTCAAGTAGCCGTCGAAGCGAGCCGAGGAAAAAGGAGAGACGTTGTATTTAATTTCTCTCTAAACGAGCGCGCTTATCTGACGATGCAAAGTGAAAACCGAGGCCTCCCTGGCCCCGGAGTTCAGGAATTTCGTATAATTGTTACCTCCCGGTGACGATTTCTCGAATCTGGGTCCTCCGTGGCGTGCGAGCGGCGACACGACAAGAGAGAGAAAGAGAGAAGGAGGTAACGGTAACGCGATTTACTCGGAAATTTTCGTCGTGATCGTTGTTAAATGGACGGGGAGTATTATAATGGTACGGACAAGAAAATCTAATTAGGAGAGTCGCGCGCATCTCGTCGAGGGGCTCGGTGCTGTACACGTACGAGACGCGACCGCAATACACGCGCGGCCCCCCTCTCTCTCTCTCTCTCTCTCTCTCTCTCTCTTTCTCGTATTGAGCGCGCGAGAGAGGAGAACTGGCTTCGTACATTTTTGTCGCGCGCACGACGAAAGGTCAATAGGAGAATTTCACTCGTGCATCGTCTTCACACGAGCTATTCGCGTGTATAGGCCAACGTGACCGCGCGCAAGTACCCCGCGCAACTGGGAGAAAGGTACTCTCTCGCGAAATTTATTTCAATCTAAAAGCGATATCGCCTACGCGAAGGTAAACTTATACACTGTGTCCCAGAATCATCGTGTACGGATAACTCGCGAAATTTCGAACGGGAATAGTCCTTTCCCCGTGCCATTACGATTTTTCGAACCACCGACCCCGAGAGCTATTCCAAATTTTATAGTCGATAAATAAATCTCTTTTTCGCGTCGAGGTGGACGCGGATTTTATTTTACGATTCAATTTGACCGATTTTGGACGATAAAATTGGGAGAGCCACGCCCGCGGGGTTAAATGTCGAGTGATATTTCACAAAATTATCGGATTCAAGATTGAATTCCCAAACGACAAGACGTCTTTCACGGTATTCTACACGACAATTCGAGTAGCTTCGATTTTTCTTCTCCGCGTAGAAATCCGGGAACGTGGCTATCGCGGTGAAGGAGAATGAATATAAAAAAAGGAAGCTAATCGATCGAGCGCGTAATTAATGCCATCCGTCCGGTTGCGAGACGCGAACGGTGACAAATAGCAATCGATTTGACTCGCTAACAGCGCCAACACCGTAACAAAATCTAAGCACAATAACGCCGAGTGTCCTTAATGAGCGTATATCAATAACGAAGTGACTAAGATCCAGAACTCTCGGGATCGCGTAAACAAGGGTCTCGGTTATCGGCTAGGCCAGCGCGATTCGCGGTGCACAAGCGCGAGCTACACGGCCGCATAAATATCCGTAAACGTCCGTTGTACGGAGGGACACGTGAAAGCAAGACTATTAATCATCGAAAGGATGCTGCGGGCGGCTTTGCGTGATGTAACGGTACAGCTCTCGGCTCGTATAATTCCCGTCGAAGGATAAACGTAGACTTGGCATATATACACACTCGGTCTTTCTTTGTACTCACATAGCCGGCCCCTAAGCGCGTGTGAGTGCGCCCGTCTCCGTGTATGTAGATGCGTGTGTCGCCGAGCGAATATAACCGAGAGCCGCGAGTTTTCGTTTCACGGTCGGAGGTATAATCCTTCTCCCCGTCACTTCTCATCTGTCTTTCTGTCCCGCGGCTAATTGAGTTGCTCTGGCCCGCTTCGGTGAGATCGTCCTCGCGATCGGTTTTTATAGTCGATCTCGTCGGGACACGAGGGGGCTCGAACCGCGCCGCGCTTATTTTTCGCCGGATAAACCCGAATTCGAGCCAGCCATGCGTGCACGCTCGAGAAATGAGGCTTACTTACCTGATCGGGTTGAAACGACTGTGAAATTGCGAAAAGATTCTGGGAGTCTCGGTTCCAGAGACTCGGCTTAATCCTAGGACCTCATGGGGTGACCTGAACTCCGATTAAATTCGGAATGACGATTCGTCGAATATTTAATAACTAGGGCATGATTTCTTCATCTCGCATTCCTGAAATAATTGTATAAAACTAATCTATTAATCTTTTCATTTTTTATTATTATTCTTTTGAAAAATATTCAAGTTAAAATCAAACTGGACAAAATATTAAAATCTTTCTAAAAAGGTTCGATACTAATCTCGAGATTCCGATCTTCCACAGCCGTCTGTAAACCTGGATGTCACCCGGTTCACGGGCACTGCAACGTCAGCGGGGAGTGCAAGTGCCGGCACGGCTGGAGGGGCGATCTCTGCGACCAGTGCACTCCTTACCCTGGCTGCAAGCACGGTTACTGCAACGGGTCCAGCTGGCAGTGCATCTGCGACACAAATTGGGGAGGAATCCTCTGCGATCAGGATCTCAACTACTGCGGCACTCACGAGCCTTGTCAGAACGGTGGTACCTGCGAGAACACCGCACCGGACGAGTACAGGTGCACCTGTCCCGAGGGCTTCTCCGGTCCCACGTGCGAGAAAGTTGACAACCCTTGCGCCTCGAATCCTTGCCAAAATGGAGCCACGTGCAGGGAGATTGGCGAGACGGCTCAGTGCGACTGTACCGACGGTTTCACTGGGCCGTACTGCGCGATTGACATCAACGAGTGCGCCTCGCAGCCCTGCCAAAACGGAGGTACGTGCGTCGACGGTAAGAACGGATTCACCTGCAACTGCCCGTCAGCTTGGCAAGGGAACGTCTGCCAGTTCGACGTCGACGAGTGCTCTCTCAAGGAATCACCGTGCAAGAACTCGTTGACTTGTATCAATCTAGCTGGTGATTACAGGTAAGACTCTCAATCTAATTGAATAATATTCAAACTTTATTTAAAATTCTATTTAAATGAAGGCTGTATGTTGATTAGAAATCATTAAATTGAATCGAGCAGGTAATCAATTTAAACAAGAAGGTTCAAGCTTTGAAATGACCTCTTTATTGATTAAATTTGATCATTTTTAGCTGGAATTCAGCCACTTGAAAAAGACAACTGTCTTCAATTTTCTTGAGTAGTAAATTCTCATCTAAATATATTCTCAATCCTAAAACCAAATCTCCAAATTCCAGATGCCGATGTAGAAGCGGTTTCATGGGTAAGAACTGCACGAAGAATATCAACGACTGCGTGGGCCAGTGCCAGCACGGGGCCCTGTGCATCGACCTGGTGGACGACTACCACTGCTCGTGCACGCCCGGCTACGCCGGCAAAGATTGCGAGGTCGACGTGAACGAGTGCGCGGCTAAGCCCTGCCAGAACGGCGGCGAGTGTCGCGACCTGGTGAACGCCTACGAGTGCGTCTGTCCCGTCGGCTTCACCGGGACGAACTGCGAGATCGACCGGGACCACTGCAGCCCGAACCCCTGCAAGAACTCGTCCCCCTGCTTCAAGACCCAGAGCGACTACTACTGCCACTGCCCGGAGCAGTGGCAGGGCAAGAACTGCTCGGAACCCGTATCTCGTCGCAACCAGTACAGCCTGGGAGAGGGCCTGGGCTGCGGGAACGAGGAAACCCCGTGCGGCGGACGCGGCAGATGCAACGACGGCACCTGCATATGTAATCCAGGCTACACCGGTGTCCACTGTCACGAGAACATCAACGACTGCCGCACGAATCCGTGCCTCAACGGCGGTACGTGCGTCGACTTGGTCAATTCGTTCCAGTGCATCTGCAAGCAGGGCTGGAGCGGCGATCTCTGCGAACAAGGTAACCCCGACATTTTTTATCCCTCGACTCGATCCGCGTACGAGCCTCTTAACGGTCCTCTTAACGATCTTCCAGACGTGGACGAGTGCATGACGTCACCCTGCCGGAATAATGGAACCTGCGTGGACGGAGTCGCCGACTTCACTTGCATATGTCGGAACGGCTGGACGGGCAAGACCTGCGGCATGCGGGGCGGCCACTGCGAGCCGGGAACTTGTAGACACGGCGGTACCTGCAAGGACCACGGAGATGGATTCACGTGTCACTGTCTTCCGGGTTGGGAGGGGGCGGCCTGCCACATAGCCTCGCCAGCCTGCGCGAGCAATCCCTGCGAGAATGGAGCTACTTGCGTCAACACTGCCGACGGAGGCTACCGGTGCGTCTGTCGCGAGGGTTTCGAAGGCCCGAACTGCCTCAAGGACGTCGACGATTGCCTCAGGCTGCCCTGCCTGAACGGCGGTAAATGTGTCGACGGTGTCAATTGGTTCCGCTGCGAATGCGCGCCTGGTTTCACTGGCCCAGACTGTCGGATCAACGTGAACGAGTGCGCCAGCGATCCTTGCTTGAACGGTGGCACCTGCGTTGACGGAATAGCTAGTTACTCCTGCCGGTGTCCACCAGGTCGTACCGGCTCTCAGTGCGAGCTGCCAACAGCTGGTGGGCCAGGATGCATGGCGGCTACCTGGGACGACGACTGCAACGTCTGCGAATGCAGAAACGGCAAGAACCAATGCAGCAACGTCTGGTGTGGACCAGGCAACTGTCTGAACGGTACCTCTTGTCTGGCTCACGAAGTTTGCGTTCCCAGCCCTGGCGAGAGCTGCCTGTCGCCTGTCTGTCAGCCTTGGGGAGAGTGCAGGCCCATAGGAATCGGCAGAAGCGTAGGACCACCCGCTCTACCCGCCCCACCTTCCTGCTGGCCTGGACAGGCAACCACAGGGCCTACCTGCTCCAGATTGACTATACTCTTGCGAAGAGACACCTTAGCGTCTGGTACCTCCGTCGAGCTTCTATGCAGACGTCTCAGGAGACTCCTGGCGGACCCCAGGAGGCCTCAATCCGTCGTCCTGCTCTGCGATCTCAAGCCAGGAGACAATGACACAGTAGAAGTTACGATTTTCTCGGAAGCAGCAGCGGACGCCGCGAGAAACCTCGGCGAAGCTCTCAGCAGACCTCTGGGAAGGCCACTCGTTCTGGCTTCCGTCCTAGAAGTCAAAGTAGAGACTGCCTTGCTTAGCGAGCCCAGCTCCTCTAACGCTGGAGGTACAATCGGTTACGTAGCTGTCCTCGGTGGGGCGTTGGCGTTAGTCCTGGTGCTAGCTTTGTTGACCGGCCTGTGGTACATTCGATCGGCTCGACTGCGTTCGAGTTTGACAGCCACCACCACCAGCGAGACGTCCTTGCACCGCCATCGGAGCGACCTGGACGAAAAGTCGAACAATTTACAGAACGAGGAGAACCTCAGGAGATACGCGAATCCTCTGAAAGATCAAGATTTGGATCCTAGGATTTCGGTGGTCAGACCGCTTTCTGGAACCACCCTGAACGGCTTAGGAGCGAACGAGGAGAGCCTGGAGATGATTTCGGAGGAAGGAAGACATCGTCTGCCGCCGTTGTACAAGCCACCTAGCGCGGAAGCCAGGAACAACACTGCCAGTTTCAGCTACGAGGAAGGGCCCCACAAGCCGTACAGCAAGCCGAGACTTCAAGAGCCACCTTACACTCATCAGCAGCCAGGCACGAGTCAAAATCCGGGGCCGCATCAAGTGTTAACCGTACATGTATAAGTATGTAACGTAATCGACGAGAATCGATAACGAAAGTATTTTCCATTTTTCCTCTTTTAACTGCGCTCGCGGAAGAACTGTAGTATCGATTAGTGGACATTTAAGATACTCGAAAGAGAGAATAGAAAAGTGCGTTAGCGATTAATCGTAAAATACTTTGCGTGATATCGAGGTTTGGTACCTTTCATTTCGATCTGTACGCGTGCTGGTACGAAAATAAGTTCGAACTGCCAAATCCGTCTTAACGAAATTCTTCGTTTTTTGCGTACGGACTGTACGTGAAAGTCGAACAGATACTTGAAAGATATACTCAGGTTTTAAAGAAAAATTTAACCGATCAGATTTTTTAATAATTTATAACGATCGATAACGTCGTATTAGATGTGTATGTTTGAGAAAGTTGAAAATTTTATAAATGGCTACCAGTGATGAGATGTAACTTATTTTTAATAATCTATCTTCCAATTTATCTGTGTGCAGCTTTTACGTATTCGCGATTGTGACAATAAGCGTTCAACGTTTATAAATAATTATAATGATAACTCTAAGACGTTATCGTTGTACATATGTACATAGCCCGTACTTATTAATTTCGCCTAAGTCTTTATCGTTTCGAAACGCAACTCTAATTTCCTAGAGACCCTGAAGAGCCGTTTGCTGTTGACTTTTAGAATATTTTACATTTTAATCGCGAAGTCTGCAAGTAGTATCGATTGGATGATGTCGCGCACCATTCATGGTTTTATGCCAATGTAGACTTCAAACGTTCCTTCAGATGATACTTATATGTGATACCCATAGAGAAAAACACAAAACATTGACCATTATAACTTCCCCTGCTCTTTACTTCATAATATATGTAAGTGTGTTACAATTTTGTCAAAATAACATAACGCGTAAAAACTGTGTATTGTATTGTAACATGTAGTATAACGAAAAACGCGTTGTAATTTTACAAAAAAAAAATATATTATTATGAATGCGAAATTGTGTAAAATAATACGTAAAATTAAATGCGATGAGAAAGTAAAATTCCGTGAGCTCTGCTTCGACATTCAGTTCGTTTTGTGAGAAGTAGCATGGACATTTTATTTTTTCAAGATTTGTAATGCAGTAACCCAGCGAGAATGTATACGATTGTATTCGGATAAGTGATTGTTCCATTGCGTACCTTTGCATTTTTACATTTGATAATTTTATAGCTAATGAGAATTTCCATAAAATTCAATGTTGCGAATAATTTAATCAGAAACTAATGTTGCGCTACTGCATTCAACTTTTCATTGTAATTACATTCTCTCCCATCCTTTCTCGTTCTTTTCATCTAGATGTGCAATTTAATAAACTTCGTTCCAGCGATTTGAGGACCAACTGTCCTTATCATCCCGTGTCTGTTAGTTGTTAGAGTAAATAGTAATAGCCATAAAAGTTTAAACGGAAGGAACAGATTTTATAATAAATTCCTTATTTTATAAAGAAAAAATTATATTATTGTACGAATATATTGAAATGATGATATATATAAATATTATATTATATTTTATTTTATTGTATTATGTTTATTAATTATTTCTATTCCATATTGGATGGTGAGTAACTTTATTTTCGAATCTTGAAAACTGCCGCGCTTTTGTCTCGATCGCATCGAACGCTTCGTAACCGATAGATGGATAGATGGTTGGTAAAGTAGAGATGCTGGGAATGATCGAGGAAAGAAGAAGATGGCAGCAGCTCAGAAATACCGTGTAACGTGGAATACTTTCTCTCGGCTGAAACTGAAAAATTCTGCATGGCGTCTTGGACTCTAACTGTACTCTCCAAAATCCTAATCAGCTTATCGTACCACTAAATCAAAAAAGTTTGAAAACAAATGCACAATAATGAGTTCTAAACTCAATAAGAATTTTCTCGGTATTTTTCCATAATTTCATTTTTCTCAATAATACAGACAACACAGAATATTTATTTGAATATTACTTTATTTATGTACAAAAAGATTATAGATTTTACAAGCAATTATTTTTGTATAAAATCAGTACACGAAAGTAATTGGCTTTCATATTGAAACAGAGTTTAGAATACGAAGCCATGGTAAACTTAACACGCATAGTAGAGGTATATTGACTATTCCTTTCCAAACGTACACTACGTTTTATACACATATCAGTCCTGCTTTCACAAGACAAGTATTCTTTAAATAAACATTGATAATGTATACAAATTGACTCCGCATGAAAATAGTCTTCTTATTATACATGATTGGTTGGATTACTTACTTTCTACTTAGTCAGAAAATCGTATGTTACAACTTTTTACATTAAATCGTCAATTCGTTCGAGAATACTTTTTTTTTAAGTTAAGTATCGACTTATAATTATCGGTGACATAAATAATTGTTTTTACAGATCACCGTGCGATATAGGCAATTGTACAAAGTATGTCCTTTTAAATACAAGCAATATCAAATAAGATTAATAAAATAAATAATAAATAAATTTCAAATTCAATATCGCTCAAGTCTCATGCACACTGTATTCGGAAAACTTAATATATAATAAATAGAAATTTTTATTACATAATTTCTCGTGATTTTACGCGGTGCTCGTTTCTTAAATGCACAGTAACATGAACATCAGGATATGAAGTTCGCAATACCTTATGAATAGTATTGACGTAAGTACCGCTATGTGGCCAGCTAGTGTTTTAAATATATGGACTTTTATCGTTCAACTGGGAATCAGTTTCACTCGTTTTTTTGTACAAATATAATTCTAGGCCGTATATTTTTTAGTACTAAGATAATATTTTTCGAAGACACATTACTTTAACGTGCGTAAAAAGTAAAATCTTAATAATACTTATCGACTAACATGCTTTGTTCCATTCCACTAATCGTATCGATAATTTGATTTCACAGAAATCTAAATATACTAAGTAGCAAATCCAAATAGATTTTTAATGGATAATTGGAGCGTTTTCATAACTCGCATATCAGTTCCAATTTTCGTAACGTCGTTGAGCGCTCTCAATACATTAATATCATATATTACGAGAGACGTTTCGTCTATTCATAAAATATACTTTTCATGCCATAAGGCAATTACTCATATACATATAACTCTAAGGTAAAACGAAGCACCGCACTTACGATAAAATGAAAAATCGTTTTACCGCGAGTGTGATATAAATATAAATGCGTCTTTCAGAATATTTATGTACAATAATTCACTGAATATATCCGATTCGTTCGTAGCGTCAGTGAGTACATAGGCACAGTTTTGCGTTATAATACTTTCGTTTATAAACTTCTAATGAAACGAAAACGTTTCACTCGGCAGGAAGAAGAAAATTAATTTATCCTAATCAGCCTTCTGAGGGTTTTCGCTTTGCGTGGTATTTGAGCAGTAACCGCCGGTTCTCCCGGTATTTGTTAGTGTTTGTTTGAATCCGGTTCAGAACTGGGACTGAAAGACTCCCCCGTATTAACGTTCGCATTGCAGCGCGAGCTCCTTCGACTACTGGAGCCCGTATGCCGGCATTTCTCGCTACGGTCCACTCCACCTACAATAATTTCAGAACACAATTATTATCCAACCGAATCTCAAAAATCGAAGATCAAAATGCCATCGCACAAAAAGCAGCAGCTCGGTAAAATCAATCAAGAGTTGATACTTACTGGATAATGGCGTGTGAACCTCCACTTTGATATTAGCGGTAGCCGTAACTTTCGTTGTGATGTGAGACGTGGATGGTACCGGCGACGTTCGACTAGACCCACTTGTGTCTGATCCGCTACAGTTCTGTTAGTCGAAGAAAAACACACACACGTTAGACATGCCGCACGATAAAAATAGCGGTTCAAAGATTGTTAAAAAAAAAAAAAAATTCCCATTACCTGATTTCCACACGTGGAGGTTGTCTCGACCTTCACTTCCGGCTGGACGATGATACAGGACTCTTGAGTGCTGTGCCACGAGTTTGGTTCCTCCGTGATCGTCGTGAGCGAAGGCTCGGCGTGCAGCCTCGCGTTGTCGATTTTGTGGGACCTTCTGGGAGGCGCGGGTGGCTTCGACCGTCGCACGATCGGCGACGCAGGCGGCGTCGGTGTGGAAATGCGATCGGGATGCTCCGTGGGTACGACTTCGGCCGATGGACCGATCAGCGAGAGGAGAATGGGGAAGAAGAAGAGCCCGTTGACGAGGCCAACTCCTATCAGGCACAGCAGCACGAGGAAGAAGTATCTCACGATGAACTCGAACTCGGAGAACGCCAACATCACCACTGCCAACAGTGTTGTCAACGCTCCGTGAATTATCGGAGTGTACATGTGCTCCAGAGCCAGTCGAACTCTTCGATCTCTGCTTCCCACGCTCGTTACGAAGCTCTGAAATAAATTTTTTTTTTGTTAGTTTAAGGAAGAAATTGATTGAAAGTCGAGAGAAGAGTAAAATACCAACCAAGCAAATGTGGACTGTGAAATGCACAGCTATTCCAACGCTCACGACTAATAGAACGGCTGGAACTGCGCTGAGTTTGATATCACAGAGACCCATTATACCGAGAAGCTGAAGAACCACTCCGGCGAGTGTGGTGCCCACCAAAAGAGCAGCCCACAAATTTAGCAGCAAGATGGCAACTATGACGATAGTTGCGCCCAGGGCAGCCACCAGTGCGATGCCCAGGCAACTTCTGAGGTCCATGTATTGCTCCCAGAACATGAAAGGTATGCCCGATGGGAAATTCGGCAAGCCTCGTTCCTCGAATTTGCGGCACAATTTTCTCACACTGTCGATCAATTCGGTGATCTCCTGAGTTCCGGTGAGCTTGTGAAGGTAGAACGGCATCTGGGCGTAAGTGAGAGGCATGCTCTTGGGAATTTTCAATTCGTGATCGTTCGTGTAAATCCACTGTCTTGGTTCGGGTCGCAGATTGGCTTGAGAAGCACCATAAGCAAGAGCGTCGTTGGATGCCCAAGCACTCAGGTAATTGTAGAAGGCTCGTGGATTGATGATTCCTTCGGAATCGACGAGACGAACCTGAGTGATCAGAGATTTGTCGATGGGGTTGTCCACGTGACCGGTTTGCACCAGAAGCTTATAAGCGAGAATGGCGTCGTCGCTGGCGTTTTTGTACCACCTTTCCTGAGTGACGCAGCCATTCCTGTAGTCCTTGTCGAAAGCGCTCTGCAATCCCTTCAGCCAATCCCTGAAGAGACTGAGCCAAAACTCTGGCAATCCGCCGTTGTCGTTCTTCATCACGTTCTTGACTCTCATAAACATGTCGTGGTACTCGTACAAGAGCTTCTGATTGGTCGGGTACTCGAAGTCCCTGCCAGTGACCGCGAACATGCTGTAGAAGCCGAAGTGCTTGGCTTGTGCAGCGAGGAAGGCGTGCTCGTTGGAATTCTGGGGTACGAGATCTTTCAGTTCGAGACCATCGCGAACCCTCATAGCTTGCCAGATGCTGCCAGCCAGTACGACACTCAGGATGATGATGCCGAAAACTTTGGTGGTTGGTTTCGTGATGAAGGGCGCGTAATGCTTCGAGGCTATCTGCGTGAGCGAGAAGCTCAGGCAGTCGTCCTGCGAGCATCCAGTCAAAGTGTCTTCTTCCGTGCAATGTTTCTCCACGTCGACATCCATAACATTGCCACCTACCCAAGATTCGTTCTGGGCGTTCTGAGAGGTCAGGATTTGGGTGCACGTTTCTCGTCGTTCCGGTGGAATGGCCTTGGCGAAGGTCTGTTTGGGCCCACTGCAAGTGTGAGAATACATCTGGTTGCTCGATTTGGCTGGCAGACAGCAACAGAACACATCCGAACGTCCAGATCTTCGTCTCCTCAGGTCCAAGCTAACCATGGCTGGGAATACCAGCAGCATGGTTGCTAAATTGAAGAGGATGAGGATGCCAGCCTGGAGGCAAAAGACTCGCAATGCTGGGACGGGAATGAGGGCAGCTGCGAAGAATGCTGCTACGTTGCTGAGTCCAGTCAGGAGTATCGACAGACCGGTTCTCTTCAGAACGACACCAGTTTGCTCGCTGCTGGGCACCTCGTTCACTGCATGCTCGGCGTAGGAGTGCGTCATCAGGAACATATCGTGGACTCCAAGGCCAAGAGCCAGGAAAGGCACGATCTGCGTCGTGGCAGCGTTGAAAGGGATGCCTAGAAGAGCGCAGAAGCCCAAACCAGCGGCGACAGTTGCACAAACAAGCATGACGCCAGCGATACCCACGCCAGATTGAGATCGAACTGGGTCTTTCCATCTCAGAAGAGCAACACCGGCGTATAATACCTAAAATAAACAAATAGTATTAGTTTATTCTATTTCTATACCGAGGAATGTACTTCAGATTCTACTTCTGAAGTTTGCATTAGGGATTATGCATTTTCTGCTATTTTTTCAAGTTCACAAAAATTTGTATAGATTTAAAAAAAAAAATACAAGAATAGAATTTCTAACTTACCATAGCGACGCAGCCAATGGCGATCTTCGTGTAGGACACCTCGCTGTACTTCTCCAAAATGTCGTTCATCGTCGTCGTGCTGAACGAGTAAAGATTGTACGGCGCCGATCCGTTTTTGTTCAAGAGCTTCTCAACTTGGGCGTTGAAGGCTCGCTGCCAGGTCACCAGTACCTGGGATGCTTTCTCCTGCGACCAGTCTATGTGGTGGACTTTGTAAGTGTCGTACCAAAAGTCGTACAGCTCTCGTTCGCCCATCAACTGCACGACAGTCTGCAGGGCGGCAGCCCGAGTGAGGTGTCCGGTCTTGTTGTGTTTGGCTCCACCGACCACCAACTCCTCCGGCCAGTGCATATACTTGGCCGCGAAACCGTAGCACCCGCCTGTCAGCTCTGCCCCAATGTCTGGTATCTGTCGATAAAAATAATATTTAGAGATCTCGATTCGAACGTTACCAAATTTTTTGACAAGCCCCGAATAACAAGGTTTTCTTAGGAGATGCTAGCT
>NCVS01000077.1:106444-120488 GCA_003055095.1 Goniozus legneri
ATACCGAGCGAATGTTAATGGCAGCGAAATGACGGGTGCGTAATATGCCGGCGGTGTGCGCCCCGACCACCAACGTAGCGCAATAATGACGCACATCTCTCGATTTTATTATTTTAATGCCCCTCTCGCATCGAGCGCGCGGCTCCGAGCCGGCCCACGCGACTCGCATACTCATCGTTGGATTTCGCATCGAGAATATATCGTTTCATTCAAGGCGAGCCATCTCCCTCTCCGCATTCGCGATACAATGCTCGCGCGAACGCGTATGAATGGTAATAAAAATTGGCTCCTAACGCTCGAGTAGACCGAGATTAACCGAATGCAACGAGTGCGATGTTTGCCGCGTAGTAAAACTTATAAAACACTACGAGCTAAATTTCACAGTAATTTTGTGATAAATTCCCAAATATATCGCTTATTGATATTTATTGTTTATTTGTGGGCTAAATTTCTCTGAGCGTAAACTTTGGAACGACCTGTACACCTACGAGGCTCGACAAATTAATTATCCGGCTCATTCGATTTTGCGAACGCGAGCTGTAATTAAGAAAGATTCTTGCGCTCGGTAGCTCCGGGCATCGGCGGCCCTCCTCGATTTCGCGATCCGCCGAAAATTTTCGATCCCGGGGCCCTAGAGCGTTCGATTAAATATTTATTACCCCTCCGGTCCCTCGAGTCCCGGTGGAGGGGTGGTTATAGCGGGCACGGGCCCACGAACATCAAAGCGGTATCGGAGCGAGAGAGATAGACAGACTCTCTCTCTCTCTTTTTCTCGTACGTGCTGGGACCCGCTTGAGACTATCGAAACTGAATTCCAAGTGGTCGATTGATATTCCACGCGTGGTCCTCCATCCGTCTATACGCCGATACCGGTCACCGTTTCCTACATTTTCTCAATTTTTTTTTTTTTCTTTACTCCGGCTCTCGGATTAATGTTTTGACGAATCGAATTAGAGAAAAAGTCTCGGGTGAGATAAGAGATACGCGAGATTCGAAAAATTCTATTCTCGCGTGGGACGGCTTAGGTAACGCCCGAAACTGGAATTTCGTGGTTCCCCGCGTGGCGAGAAGGGAGTTTCACTCGCGTAGAGCGCTAATCGGTGAGCGAGGCCGGTGTGAAAAGTGGCATAGGCGCGCGGTGGCATACCTGCTGTGACTTTTTGTTGGGCGCGGTTTCCGGGCATTCGGGATCGGTCGGGTCGAGGCACGGCTTGCTCTGGTAGCCGTTCGTTATTCCCGCCCTCTTCATGTAGTCCTCCACGGTCTTGAAAGGGAATATGAAGTCCATCTTCTTTATCTGCTCCAGCATGCCCGACGGATTCAGATTCGTCCATCGCACGGCTTTGTCCAGCGTACCCCTGGATCGGAAAATTTATTAGAAAAATCGATACTATTTCTATACCTTAATTTCCTTCCCTATAAAGTTACTAGAAATCTCTCTTTAAATCTACTAGAGAATCTGTCCAATCACTGTTGTAGTAAAATTATCCAAGCAAATTTTTTTAGAGTCTAGGATAAAAAAAATGTTTTCGGAAAGAGTACTCACGGTATCTGAACGGGATACTCGGGCCCCAGGAGCTTGCTACCATCCCAGAAACAGTCGAGGGGCGTGATGATGGCGCAGGGTATGATGTTGTCGAAGATCTGTAATTCACGAAACGCTCGTTAATACGCTTAAAGGCCCATCTCGCGTACCGGGGCACGATGATAAATCGAGAGTCTCGAGGTTAACGCACGGCAGATCGATTTCCGCGACCGTAATTTGGCAAATTCGATTCGAGAGGGAGCGATCCAGTTCGCGATGATGAATTGTAAGATCCTAGCCTTTATGGGCTGCTTTTTTTTATCTCTCTTATATTTCTTTTTTTGGTCAGTTAGCGAGCGGCCGTTACGGGCAGAGCTCCCTGCATGATTTTCTGGGTAAGAGGAGGGGGAGAGGTACCGTCGTGACTCCTCTCGACCACCTGCGGGTTCTAGGAAAGTGGAATAGCTCGAGAGAGCGGGAGAGAAGCGAGTCTTTCGTACGGATCGATGATGTACACACCGCTAGAGTTTTTATTACGAAAATATTGCAGTTCGCCAAAAACAATAATTGAGCCGTTCATTTTGAGTGACCTGTATTTCTCAAAAAAAAAAGTTATTTATTACCTTCATATAGTTTCATCTACACACGATGAACGCAAATCTTTTATCATCTGGATTTTTTTGGAAAATTAACATAGTCCGCTCTCAAAACGAACGGCTAAATTTTCAAAGTCGAACGACAGCAAAAATCGCTAAATCTCCGATAAACACAGAGATCGCTAAAAACTCTCGAGCTCTCGATGTTCTCTCCCAGCGTAATGACACGCGAGAGAAAAGGACGAGCGGGGACCACACGTATGACGAGGTGTATCGCGCACCGGTGGCCGCACCCCGTCATTACGGCCGGCTAATTGCCAGCCCGGTCATTCAGGCTCTCCCCTGGACCGGCTTATTAAACCCGGAAGAGGCTGTCTAACGCGGCGACTCGTTAGCCGGACAAGCCGAGCGACATTTCGCGTGTGGCGCCACACGCGAGAGCCGTTAGAGAGCTCGTTTAAAATCCGATGCAACTGTAAATCCCCCGAGGAGCGCGCGAAACGCTCGGGATTTTCATTATGCGATATTTAACATACGAATGCGCGCGCGGGCGCGCGCTTTGCAATTCAAATGCGCGCGGGCTCGCGTGGGCTTATCCGCCCAGGGAGCGAGAAATTCCGCGAGGAACGTATATGCGCGCGGCTCTGCGCGTACGCGAGACGGTAAATTGGGATTTTTGGAGCACGAGCCGTTCATTGCTATTCCGCCGCGTCATCGGGACTCGCGCACGCGTCTTTGTCGCCGTACGTCCCGGCGTACGGGCTTGTGAATGGCTTTACGTGATCGGCTATTTCGCTCGACTCGCTGCGCTTCGAATTACCTGGTCGATGTAGTGCATGTCGAAGTTGGGTATGCTCGGCGCGTAACACATCTCTTTCAGTCCCCACGTTCTGCAAAATCAATCCTGGACTGTTAGTCGGTTATAAAAAAATTTACGGAGAGTTGAAAAAACTCGACAAATTATTTTAATTTAATTTTCAAAATCACAATTTATTTATCCAAAGAGAATTGATATGTAAAATATGTAAAAGTGTTAAAATTAAGTGTGGCGTTGTTTTGTATAATAACTCAATTTTCAAATTCAAACTTACATGTCGAACAGATGCACTTGGACCTGAGTGGCCGCTTTGAGGATCGCCAAGTGCTCCTTCAGCGCAGCTGGGTGTAAGATATTCGCTCCGGAATGCTTCGGCGTCTGGATGACAAGCTGATGCGTCGAGGATGCCGACTCCCCGAGCGTCTCCATCGCGTAGGTCAGCTCTTTTTGCAGCCTTCCGCCTTCTGCATCGTGAAAAAGGAACGAGATTTCAGACTCCTGAATTTTCATGCCCCGAAAACGGTCCTCTGTTTACACTCGCGGAGCGATTCCGCGAACAGAAAACATCGTCTAACGTAATGTCGTAACATACGTTTCTCGTGGCTTTACGGATATACCGGGAAAGATTCCTGGCAGCGGACCAATAAAAGCGTTCCGGGAAGAAGACATCGAAATAGCGGTCGACGGCAATTCGCTACCGACGCTGACTCGGCGAAACATCACTGACTTTTTCCCTTCGACGTATCCCCTTCCCCCCTCCCCCCACCCCTACGTTTTAATTATCGATAAATATACAAATCACCCGGCGTCCGTGCTCGGGGCAGCGGGTTTTTATATTCCTCGAATCGGGCTAATCAAGCTCGACAGCTTTATTGGAGGATTGTAAAATCCCTCTCATTTTTTCCTTCGTACAATTCCTCCTTTTTTTTCGTTCGGGTGGGAGAAAAAATGGTCGAGAGGAGCGTCATTTGCGAGCTCGGGGCTCCCGGAAGCCGAAGAACGCGGTCCCTCGAGGGGGGTCATGACCCCGCTCTCTTTCTTTCTCTCTCCCTCTCGACCCCCTCCCCCCTTCTTCTCGCGATGACGAAGTGACATAGGTCTCGGTCACGCGCGCCAGTACCCCCGACGTTATAGTCGGATTTCACCGTCAAAAATGCCGACGGCGTATTCGGCCGTTCCGTCACGGTGCGACCGGGCCCGGGACCACCCGTACGCCGGCCGCTCGTCGTCCAGTGGCGCTCAACCCTCCGACTTTTCGATTCGCGAAATAAAAATACTCGAAAACTGAATCGGAACGAAATTAATCGATAGAAATAGCAGGATGTAACTCCTCGAGAGAGGGTGAAAACTTGTGAAGAGAAGAAAAGATTTTTTAGGAGAATTAAACATCCAAGTTGAATTAATTTTTATTTCTGAAAGAATCGTTTCGTTGAATTACCGATTTAAATTCATTCGTTGATTCGGATGCCGAATTATCGAAAAAATTCGTTCTAAAGAAGCAACATTTGAAGAAGCCTCTGTGAGAATTGAGAGCCTTCGAGAACTCTCGGTGTGCGAGTGAGAGGGTACGAGGCGGGAGGGGAGGGAGAAGAAAGGAGACAAGAAAAGACAAATGTAGAAAGAGGGAACGAGAGAAATAAGTCCGTGGAGGCCGGCGAGCGGCTGACTAGAGGGGGGAGGAAGTTTGATTTATCGACGGGGCGTCTCTGTAATTATTTCTCCGTCTCTCCAACGGTACGAGAGAAGGAAAAACAATCCGGTGCAAAAGATATCGGGCCTGCACCCTTCCGGCTACCGTAATTGCCCCGCGAGTCCTCTCTCTCCTTCTCGGTTTCGGAAATTTCATTTCTTTATCGCTCCGGCCCTCTTGAATGGCCCTCTCTCTCTCTCTCTCCGAGTTTCTCCCACCCCCTCTCCCCCTCCATCTCCTCCCCCCGACGCCTAGCGCCCATTCACTACCACTCGACAACGATTCGCTCCATTGTTTTCTCCATTCTCTTTCAAGATTCGCCGACGACTCTCTTCGACAATCGGCTCTCGCGTTTCGAATTACCTCTTCTCTTCTCGGCCGGCGAAAAAAGAGAGGAAGGAGGAAAATGAGTTACCGCTCGCGGTGAGAAAAATGTTTTCCTGTCGATTCCGAAGATAGTGGGATCGTGTAATACCGAAGCAGACTGCGCCGAGGAAACCGATATTTAGCGATAATTCGATACCCCGGCTGGGAGGTGCGCTCCTCTTTCGGATGCACAGAACGGCCCGTTTTGCGGAAAGAGGCGAGGGGACCTCACGCACAACCGAGCGCACGTGGCAGATGTGCCTTTCTCTCCCCCGAACGTCTCTTCAATAAGAAAATATCGACTGCGTTCCCAAATCGATTCGATAACAGTCTACCGAAAAAATTTAATATAATGGTTTTAGGTTTTTATTCAAATTTACCTCCAAATCAGATGATTTTCATTCGCGTATTTATTTTATTTTCTGATAATCCATGCTATTCGTATAAATGAAAGAATTAAAAAATATTTTGTATCGTTGAAATCGTCAAATAGTCTTTAGTGAGAGAGGGGGAGGGAGAGAAAGAGAGTGCGTAATTACACGTTCGGCGGATCTCGAAGCGTTTTACAAAACGTACGAGCGCATGTGGCGCCAGCGGGAGCCGTTTCACCCCGGGCCCTGAATATTGCCCCATAACGAGCCGCGTCTCGTATCCCGTCTACGACTTAGGCGCACGAAAACTTTATCTCGCTCGAAGATTTGCGAGTTGTTTGGTTTCCATCTGAAATTATACGGTAGCAGGGCGTATTAAAAATTCCTCCACGTGGAGGGAATTTTGAAAAAGTGTATAACGAGAACTCAATTCTTTTTGTTTCATTGACAGCTTCACGAAAGCTGAGTCAGTCTCGTTCTTAAACGGAGAACAACGTTTAACTGAATTGGACACGAAAATGAAAAAAATTTCTTGTTAAGACTCAAACTTTGTTCTTAAACGAACTCAATTTTCTCTAATATCGAAGGATTTTTTCTAACAGACCATCAAGTCTGGCTCTTCGTTACCCAATCACCTCGAAGACAGGCATTCTCGCTGATTACTCGGATACTTCACATGTCCAAAACTTTTATACGTACTATTCCTAGGCTCGTTATAAATAGCTGGACAAATCGGATTTTGGGTGGGCTGGCAGGTCGTTCGCGAGTTTAAACGCTTTCTAGAATCCCCAGGATGTCTCTCTTCCGATCTCGTGAATCGTTTTTAATACGCTCGTTAATGGTAATTTACGCGAGGCGAGAGAACACTCCGAGAGGAAAAATTATTATCGCGTTTTACGACTCCTAGCGCCTCTTTTCCTCCTGCGTATGTTATTCCCGACGATCTCATTAGCGAACGAGCCCGGCGCTCGTTCCGCGTATAACGGTTTTTATCAAACGATATTACTCATAACCGTTTACCCTCTCTCCCCCCTCTCACCCTGCTAATCTTCGATCCAGGAACGCGCGCGCGCGTGTGTATACCTCGTAATGTCTTAATAATCTTTTATCGCTGAGCCGCTCTCGCATACCTGTAATTTACTAGTATCCCCCAAGCGTATTCCCTTTTTTCTTCTCGAATATTTTTCTCGGAGCGTAATCCGAGCTATAGGGGGACTTCCGTGTTTTCCCGTAGGGAAAAATCGAAGGGAGAAAGTTGGACAGGCGACGAGTCGACATTTCCGGGGTCCCGAATATGCCGCACACGCGTGGACAAGTTAACGGCGTGTGAAGAGCTCACATGGCGGAGAAATAACAAGCGTTCCTACTTAAGGGCGCCCGTTGAACATCTCACTCCGACCGGGACGGTTATTTTCGTGCCACGCCTCGTGACGGAAATCTCGCGGTTTTCCTTTTGATTTTTCCGGAGGGGGAGGGGGTGGGGGGAGGGGCGCGCGGTAGGGGATGGCGAGATAAAAGGGAGTCCGTTTTTCACGTGAAATCATTAGCAAGGTGGGTTCGCGGGCGACTGAGACGTCGATGATCCCTCGGTTAGCCGCCGACAAGGAGACCTTTTCTCCGGCTGCAAATATAAATGAAGGCCTGCCGAGATGGGGGAGCGCGAGGGAGATAGCGACTCAAAAATTAGGTTTTCTACGAAACTCGACTCGGCTGCCGTTTCGAGAAAATACGAGGGAAATTGCTTCGCCGAGAATTTTCTAATTTGTTCAAATTTCGGACATCGAGCTGAATTACATAATCGTTTTTTCCTATACTTTGCAATTTCTGAAAATACTGTTCCTCTCGAAACTAGTCGATTTATTAACTGTAATTATACGATGGTAGTTTTAAAATGTAAACTCGAAAATCAGAGAGAAACTTTGCTCCGTCTCGATTAGCGGTAATTATTTCGATGTAATTAAAAGCCGCGATGCCAAACAACTCCACCTCCAGATTTGGTAGAACCAGACGTGAATTTCCGTTTCTCGTGTACGAGATCAGGTATGTGCCCACCAGACGGTCACCCGCGGGCAGCCCTCCTCCGCGATATCGTCGTACACGCGCGTACACAAATTGCCAATTAAACGTCACGGAAGCTCATGCCAAGAACGAGAGAGAGAGAGAGAGAGAGAGAAAAAGAGAGAGAGGAGGAGGGACAGTTCGATCCGTGAGATATACGACACCCACGAAGATAAATCACGATCGTTCCGAGGAGTAAAAACAAAAACCGAGGGCGAGAGGTCCCTGAGTTTCGAAGATTATCTCTTTGTGCGCCGATAAAAATAAATTCGACGTACAATCGGCAATAAAGATCTCTGACCAGCCTACGCCGAGCGTAGTAGGGATTCCGTTCATTGACGTACTCGCGTATTTCGTGTTTACGTTTCTTACCCTTACGTATAAATATATATATATAGACTCGTATGTATTCTATTTTGGAATTCAAGACGGTCCTGCGTTGCTCAATGCAGGCGCTAGAGCGAGAGGGACGGATAGAACGATCGAGAGAGAGAGAGAGAGAGAGAGAGAACGCAGAGAAGAGAATGAAACGGAAGAGAGCCACCGCGGAGCAGGCTTAGCTCGCTTCGCGCGAGTGCGAGAGAGATTCGAGAGAAAGAGACCGAGAGACTTGGCTCAGTCGCCGAGGCACGCAGGCCCACCACTGGCTGGCTTGGCGCACACAGAAAGCCCACCGGGCCACCCACCGCGACCATTCACCGGAACCGAGCCTCATCCAATCTCAGGGGTGCTCAACCGCGATTCCTCCATCGAAACTACCAATTCTCGCGACGAAATAATCGAAACGGCATTCCTGCCCATTCGAATCTCCCCGAGGAGATCGACTCTGTTCGAAAAATTCGCGACTGTATTCCCAAATTTTCTACTCGAATCAACGGGGCTAGAAATGGAAACGCGAATTTTGGATTTGGCGAGGCGTGAAATTTACACGCGGCTCGTTACGAGGTGCGAAATCCGATCGAGTATCCAGGTGAATGCGAGGGGAGGGAGAAAAAATAAACGATTGAATTAACAGGGGACGAAGTAAATGAGATCCTCTGTTTATGCGGCCGTTCGGTCGGTCGTTCGTTCGTTCGTCCGTCCGTCCGTCCGGCCGTCCGTCCGTCGGTGCAACAACAACAGATTCCTGGTGGGTCTTTGGACGACGGTCTTCTGACTCTCTTATCCCCATTGGGGCCTTACGTGGCCTCCCCGCGTCTGTCCCACTCGCTCCATCGCCGTCTCTTTTCCTTTCTGATCTCGCTCTCGCTCCATCTTTCTCGCACGATTCGTCTCTCTCTCTCTCTCTCTCTCTCCCTCTCTCCCTCTCTCCCTCCCCCGACCCGCTTGAGGCATGGGGGCCTAATGAAGATGTAAGCAGTCGAGCGGCCCTCGTGCACGGTCGTGCCTTCGTCCTCGTCTCGCTTTAAAGCGAGCGCGATCGCCTTGGCCCTGTACAGTACCGTTCAAGGAATGTCGACCCCTACTAATCGTACTTATTCGTCCGTTTATAAAAACTCGCTACTTTATCTTCAATGAAATACTTGTGTAGTTGTGCTATATTTTGATTTATATTTATTATTACAATCCTACTCTCCCTACTCTTTCCCTCATCTTTCATCAATACAAATAGACTAAATACAAATAAATTGGTTCTAGATATAAACAAGAGATTATCGATAACAAAAATGGTATACTAATACTGTGGCCTGGCTATTTTTTCTCTTTAAATTTTCTCGTTAGCAGAAAGCTCGGATCAAGCTCGTTTCATTACGCAAGAGAGGTAGTGTATGGTGCACTATATCGTTCAATTTATACTCGCGCGACTATTAAGAGAGTAAGTAACGCGCCATAAACCAATCCGCGCTACCAGCTAATTTCGCCGGGGTCTCGCGCGCACTCGGCATAAAATTCGCGATTTACAAGTTTGGAGTGAAATTCAAAACCGGCGCGGGTCAATTTATGAATGAAAAAACGTCCCGATCGAGCGTTTTTCTCCAACTAATGTTTCCGTCTCACTTTTACGAACTCGGGGCTCGGCTCTTATTTGCCCGGCTTCGTTCTCTGAGACGAGCTGTAGGCCGCCGGTGAAGCCGAGATGAGGCAAGAGCTACTCTTACTCTCCGCCATCTTCCGTCCTTCTCGTACTGTTCTCGTTTTTTCATCCTCCTCTCTCTCCCACTATCTCTCTTTTCCTCCACCAACTCCGTGGCGCGATCCCTTCCCGCAGCGCTTTCCTTCCGAGAAAGAGGGAGAGATATCGGCGCGTGTGCCATTCACATCTCTATTTTGTAAACCGATTGCATCGTTGCGCGCCTCGCGCAAGGATACGCAAGAGAGAGAGAGAGAGGGAAACTTACATCTCAATCTCCGAATTTATAAACGAACGTTTCACCCGGTCGGCTCTATCGAAATTTTTCACGCTCGGACTTCCCGGTAACGATAAATTTTTCGTAGGGCGGCGAAGGTCACAAAGGGCCCCGTGCGGAATATTTTATTTCGTCGAGAAAGAGAGAAACGCGCCGAGGGTGTTGCCGGGAAGGTCGGAGAGACGCAGGTGTGGGTGCAGGTGATTGAAAGCCGACACTCTTTTTACACCGGACGCGGAGAAACGACCGATCCTCGCTCTCGGGCCATCGCGAACGGCTCGATATTTTTGTGCGGAGGTACGGCGAGGGAGGGAGAATCGCGAAAAATTCAACCGGGAGGGAGAGCGAAAAGTCGATGACGCGTTTTCGAGGAAGCCGAGAACGAGCCGGAGCGCTCGTGGCGCGTCACGCCTCGACCCGAGAACACTGCTCCCGCATATCTCGCTGGACGAGTGGAGTCACATCACGGATATCCGGTACCGATAATCGACCCAGACGCACGTATCCCAACACCGATCGTCTGCGAATGCGAGTCCTTGTCCGATCACGTGCGGATCTACTTCCTTGTTACCATCTATCACATTTTTACTACAAATATTCTTAATTTTTCAAGAAGAAAAAATAAATTCTCCAGCTCGAATTCTTATAAGACTTCTCATGAAAATACTCGAGAGGAATCGAAATTCCGTACGGACGAGTGTTTTTCTTTGGGGGGCTCTGTCCCTCGGAATCGAGGAGTCTTAAATTTTCGAGCGAACGATATTCGCGCTCTGACGGTTGGAGCTACGGATAAATATAGATGGCCACCCAACGCGCGCCGCGATGCATCGCTGTTCGAGAACGCGTAAAAGCTATAGCGGCCAGTTTTAGTTCTGTCGTCGTTCGAGTTATTCTCTTGTTATTAATCCCCTCGCGAGTCGTACACGTTTCAAAGAGAGAATCGCGACTCACCCTGAACCCAGAGTTGTTCGACCTTGGTGTGAACTTGGGCGGACTTCAACGCGACGCAGAACGTGGCCAGGGCGACGATGGCGACGAAGAGAACCTTCCCGGCGTGCCTCTGCAGAAAGTAGCCGAGCTGACTCAGCTGATCCTGCAGCCACGCCCTGATCCATACCGCTGACCTCTGACCTTCCGCCTTGCCCTGGAACAGAAAGAGACATTCATTAACATTTTTCGCGCATTCCTCGGATCCCCTCCAGAATTTTTCTCTTAATTACCCTCCGGTAGATTGATTAAATCAAATCTTACGTAAAGCCAATTTACACGAACACAATCGTTTCGTAAAATCGTCAAAGTGAAAAATTTCGGAATGAAAAAAGTTCGAAAACAAACAACGATAAACAAGAAATTCCAGAGCTAATTATCCGGTTGACTACGAAATCGCGTATACACGGAGTCAGGACGCGCGATGAAAACAAACCAGGTGAGCGAACGCGCAGGGAAGGAGGAAAAGCGAAGAAGAGGACGAGGGGATGGAAGAACCATGCTGGCCTCTCTCTCTCTCTCTCTCTCTCTCTCTCTTTCTGGGCATTACGCGCGGCAACGCTGCACACTACCTGGTGGCCGGTCTGAGAATGCTCACCGCGGACCACCCGCAACAATACCTATCTGCTATACTGCATCCGAAAGCGAACAAGCGAGAAGGAGAGGGTGACAAAGAGAGAGGGATGAAATTCACCTCTTTCCACGTCACGCTCCCTCTCTCTCTCTCCTTCTCGTACGTCCACGAAGACGAGCGTCCACGCTCGATTACCGCGTCTCCTACATCGGGGCCAGGTACGAGTACAGTTAGCCGAGTCTCCGGGAGCGGTGGCGTATATAGAGGCCACGATTTCTTAGACGTATAGATGAAAATATGGATTATGTACGCTTACGTATCTCGGGGCGGTAGCAGCGGTATCGGATAGCCAAGTTTTCCAGCCAATTAACTCTCGTGGCTCGGCCCGCGGGCTTCGAGCTTCGTGCGTACGCGCCGGGGACGCGTCCCTGTATCTCCGGTAACTCTAGACGCGCGATCTATCCCGTCCGCCACATGGCTCCGAAAAACGACGTACATCAAAGAAAGAGAGAGAGAGAGAAAGGGAGAAATCCTAATTCTCTGAATTTCACATCCTCCGAGTATTCGATGACGAGAACAAACGATCGTTACCGTGCCAATAAACAAATGTTTGCACTCTCTAAATAACAGTATTACATCCAGAGAATCCTATAAACAAATGTTTGTTTCACAACAAATATTTGTTTTCTGGACTACGTCAACGAACAAATTTGTTCCTTCTAATGGTTCAAAAGCCAATACCAACGAGCTAAACAAATATTTGAAGGGGCTGGACCGAAACAATTTGTCGGATCCAGAAATCTTGTACAGAGAGGAGCAGCGGTGGGGTCGGGAAGCATCGCGACGAGATTGGCAGAGCCGGCGTGTGGGACGCTTAACGAATTTATGTTATTCGTATGTTTAATGTTTTTTACGGCGCGACACGAGGCCACGAGGGCCGCGAGGAGATAGCAGATAGTATAACAGGATCTTGTGTCAACGACGGTGGTCCCCCCGTTCCACGGAGAGAGCTTGTAATATGTAGATACTGCCCACCGGGAGAAACCCCATAACGCCCGCGGAACCACTTACGGGAAATAGCAACGATCGAGGAGGAGAGGAAGAGGCTTACGAGCGAGCGGGCTCGTGCCCCGGCCCTCTCCCCTCCTCCGGGTCGTCTCGTTCTTTTCGCCTCTCCGAGATCCCCACCAGCTATACGTCCGAACGGCATTCCGAAAATCCGAGAGATTTTATAACGCCGATAAAATTTCCTATGGTTCATTTTCTGATAATCGAGTATCAATGTCTTTATTACTCCCTCGGCACACCTCCGGGAGGTCGATAAGAAATCACGCCGGCTGTAACGGAGAAATTCTCGAAAAAGAGAGAGAAGGTATTCTTCGAGAACGCGGGTGGGTATAAACTCGATGCCTATCTCCGAGTCGTCTAGACTCGTACCCCGAGAATAATTGTTCCTCGCAGGGGAGAAATTCGAGTGGCGCCTGGCCGGAGGGGGGCGAGGCCGAATCGTCAATTAGCGCGATTGCGCTAATTAACACGTCATAGTCGGACGGAGTACGGATCGAATGGTGAGCGCGCGCGTACGCGAGCCTCTCGCTCGGCCATATCGTCTCGTATAAACGGATACCTTTTTGCGGTAGGTACGGCTCGAAAGTGTTCGCAAGAAACTCGATCCAACCGGCGCTCTAATCGTCCGAGGAATTCCGAAGGCGATGCCTATTCGAAAGGAAAACGCTCGCGCGTACAGTCACCCTCGGATCCCAGTAACGAGCGTCCGGGTCCCACCGTTGGACAGAATATTTTATTTCCATTTATTTACTTCATCCGGATTTTCCAGCATTTTTCGAAAAACTACTGTCTTCGAATCGAGTAGACATATTAGTAGAAGAACCTGACATTTGTGCGACTATCTCCGAACATTTTTCTTTCACGGCGAATCGCGGGGGTGAAAAAGTCGGTGTATACTTATGTAGCATTCGATTGGTCACGCGGCACCCTCATCGTTTTCACGCGAACCCTCATTTCTCTCCGAATACCTGACGCTCACAATATTTTTCTCCGACTTCTCGAAATTCGAAGAGATCGGAGCCGGCAAGTGTCGCGCCGCTCGGTAATTTTCTACGTGGGGGAGGGGGAGAGAGGGGGAGGGGGAGAAGGAAGAGGAAAGTCTCGCTTTTCCAAGCGTGACGAATAGCACTGGGCGCGTCTCCGTCGCGGTTGCACGGGATCAAAGCGCCCCGACGGTTTCGACGAAGCGGAAGGACGAAACGGAGCTCACGAAGCGTTTCCCGTTCGCGAGAGTATTCACGGTCTCGTTAGAGGAATTCGATGCGAAATGAAAGAATTTCTATCGAGGCTAGCATCGAGTTATTCACTCGAAATGTCGAGATAATTTAAATTTAGAATAAATTCAGAAATTTATCGGAATTTAGACAAAGACGCGTGGGGTGACAATCGCGATCCTCGAAGGATCCGCGAGATCGCACGTGTCGTTGATTTGTATGTCCCCCTCCACCCCCCGGGACAGTCAGACGCCATATAGGTATTATTAGTGTTGACGCCTCACACGTTGAGTCGGCGCCCTTTAATCTCGCTCGAACACAGTCTCGCCCCGAGATGTATACAGTACACGTACAGATACAGACTCGCGATCGCGACGTAACGTGCCTGAATGCCTGGCATTGTGGCGCGCGCGGCATCGGGGATGTTCTC
>NCVS01000077.1:133153-162864 GCA_003055095.1 Goniozus legneri
GGCGAGGTGTAGAACCGGGTGCAAATGTCAAGGAGTCGAATTAAACGAGCGCCGGCCCGGAGGAGCGATAAAATAATTTTTTTTGACGCGCTTGAATTTATCGGCCGATGTCACCGAAGTGATTTCTCTCTCCCCCTCTCGCTCTCGCCAATTTATGCGGAACACGTGGGTATCTCGCACCCGTACGCTGCGCGACGAGCAAATTAGCCACGATTCGCAAAAAGCTCCGCTCACCGGACGCGCGTAATATCTCGCTGTTGAAATCGCCGATTCCTCGAGCTTGGTGGTCCACGATTTTCACGAACACCCTCTACTCCGAGAAAGAGAAACTCACGATATGTGAAATATTCAAATCGCTGTTTTAAATTTAACAATTTACGATATTGACAAACTTTTGTTCAACGGTTGAATGATGTTGTTCTATTTATCAAAAAAATAGTAAATCAGAAGAGTTTCTCTGGCTATCATTCCTCATTCTTTACGAGAGTATAGAGGAGGCTAAAAATCCGATTAGAAAATTAATGGACCCGCGTACGAGCGAGGAACGTGAATTATTTCTGCGATTTATCAAAATTGTGTGCATTCAATCGAGTTGTTATAAAAAAGGGGGAAAGAAGAATTTCGACCACTCCCCACGAGCCTACTCGATCCCTCCAAACGAGCTTTTATCGTGATCTATTGGGAATTTATTTGGGTAGTTTATTCGTCGGGCTGTCTCCGGCTAACCTAGCCAGCTTCGTAATCGAAATCGTAGGCGTCGACGTTCGATTGGGGCGCGATCGGCGTGGGTGGTCCAGCTCCTGCTCGTCCTATTGTCTCGCATAAATATATACTCGTGTCCTCTCTCCGACGAGATCTAGAAATCGAAGGAGGAAAAGAAACAGAAATTCGAGATACGGAAGAGGGAAAAAATTGGTCGAGGACTTTTTTCGATAACGCGGCCGAGCACGAGAAATCGAATCGATCGAACGAAGGGAGCCGCATTTGTCCCTGTCGCGTGGGCGCTCGGCTTACAGACGATCGAATTAGGCAAATTCGCTGAAAACAGAAAGAGAGCCTGCAATTTGCCAGAGCCGGATTCTCCCCGGACGCGCAAAACGACTCGACGTATCGTATCGCTCCAATTATCGATTCGCCCGTAAACAAGGGAATAGTGGAAACTCGCTCGTGAAAAATTCGAGTTCCCCCGCGAGTTTTTATCGGGACAATATATTGCGTCGTGGAGGAACGAGAGGGGGCTATCTTCACTTTCTCGTTCTCGAATCCCGAAACGGCCGGGGGAGCCCATTCGCCGGCTCGTTAATCGTAATCGCTTGCGATAAAGCGTTAATTTGTATACGATTTATCGTGTCCATTATGCGTATACGCGGTTGTCGTACACGGAACACGAAATTACGCGTAAACGCGGTAAACGGGTAACGACATCTTCGCGAGCGGGAGTGAGGGAGAGTGAGGCAGATTCCTGTGTTAATTAATTTTTCGTTCTTGTCCGCGCGACCGGGCATTCCGCGGATAGCTCGATAACACGGCTGAATAACGTCTCGATGAACGCCCGATACGTCGACTCGCACGTGGAATGCGCTACCTGGAATTTCATTCTCTCTCTCTCTTCAATTTAAAAGAGATAGTAAAGTAGAATTGATGCTAGAAACGGTACAATTTATGTCGATTAAGTAGAGAATACATGCGTTAATGTTGCGTTTAGGGTAATTAAAGGTGTTCTGTCCAATCTTTATGAATATTTTTGATTGGAAATTATTAGTTATATTTATTTTACAAAGTAGTACAAAATTGGTATTATACTAGAAATAATATTTTTTTTTCATTTTATTAATTAGACAAGCTAGTTTCATTTATAGTTTTCAGATTACATTTTACTATTATTTAACTACAGTTGGACCCTTTCCAACGAAAAACCAGGCTATTAATTTCTCCGAATGTAAACATTCGGTTGTATTCGATTGCACCTGTTAAAAAATAAAAAATACAATTCTTATCCGTCTAATGTCTCTTCCGCTCCTCTCCGACGTCATTTAGCAAGAATCGGCCAGTCTCCTCTCCTCTTTTCGTTCGCGCTCGTGCGTTAAATTTATTGCAATAGACGAGACGACGAGTCGGTTTATCGGCCGAATCTGGAATCGCGAGACGTTAAAGCTCGAGTTGCATACGTTAAATTCCCGGTGCGCGTAACTTTATGACAGTGTTTACGACGCCCGGCCCGAAGAGAGCGCGACGCTCTGTGGGAACAAAAGACGGGGGGGAGAGAGAGAGAGAGAGAGAAAGAGAGTGAAAAAATGCGCCAACGAAATCGCGCTCTCTTACGCGGATATGCGCTCCGCGAACGAGACCGGACGAAAAAATTCCTCTCTCTCTCTCTCTCTCTCTCTCTCTCTCTCTCTCCGCCGGCGCTGTCAAAAATTTACGACCTCGAGAATCCATGCCCTCGTCGATTCGCGGCACGAGAGAGTCGAAAAAAAAGGCCTGAGGAACGAAGAATAATTCGTCGTTAATACGAATAATAAAGGGGATCGTAAAAAATACGGTGCAAAGGTTCCGTAGACGCACATATATAAATAAGTAGAGTGTTTTGTTATTTTGACAGACACGTTCCCCAGGTGAATATCGACGATATTCGACGTTGGATAAATGAAGACGGTTCTACGAAGGGTTTTGTCGGGACTAGCCAATTCGCTTACATTATGGCTCGAGAGGAGAGCGCTCTTTGGAGGATGAAAAAAAAAGGAATGTTTGCCGGCCGCCGGTGTCAAAACTCAAGAGAGGGAGAGAGAGAGAGAGAGAGAGAGAGAGATTCGGGCCAGTTAGAAGACGAAGAGATACCGCCAGGACCCCCTCGAGTGTTGAGTTCTATTATTCCCTTCCAATTTTTTTTTCTTCCACCGGCTCGCTATTCTTACACGCACTCGCGCAGCGTGCGCTCGCTGAGAACTTCATTTTTGCACGTTTTCCAGTATTTTTTCTCGACCCGGGGGACGCACGAGCCCGCACCCGTCCACGTGGAAACGCAGCGGGGCTCGGGAACCAATCAGTCGAATTTTTTTCCTACATTCTGTGAAAAAAAAGGCCGGAGCTTTCAGCGAGGAGGGGAGAAAAATAGGGACGGGATTGAATTCGCGGCGTAATCGACGCGATTTGAGCCGAGCTATTACGTCTTTTGAGTCCGCATAATGCGCCCTTAATAGTTTGATTGCACGGTGGTTAAGAGCGTTCGTGTACTCCGCGAATGATCGGAAAATCCGAGGCGCCAGTCCCGCGGCGATGGACGTTTAAACGCTCCAGAAGATGAGCGTGTGGAGAAAGAGAGAGGGAGAGAGTACACCCAGAAATAAGGTAGTCCCGGAGCACGAGGACGTCGTATATACGAAACGTTCTCGTCTTGGGTGGTCCGAGCGCGAGCGAGCTGGTCTCTCGCTAAATATCGCCTTTGCGCCCCGGCTACGTGGGTGGGCTGATCTCGATGAAGGCGAGGGGCTGAAGGGGACATCCCCTCTCTCTTTCTCTCTCGAACACATACAGCCAATTCTCACTCGATCCTTGGTGACTTGTTGATGTCAACGAAAAGTTGGAAAATCGTCCTTTTCGCAACAATAAAAATTTGGTACAGAAATATTGATTTGGAATTATGATTTATCAGTTTAAAAAGAAAAATATTTATCAAAAATTTAAATCTACTGTTTTTCGTTAAAAAGGAGCTCGTAGTAACTCCTTACATTTTAATTATCTTGTATTAATGAGACTCTGAATGAATAAATAAAAAAATATATTTATTTTTACTTTTATGCATGTATTTATATTCGCAGCAAATCTCACGTGCGTCCCGCTCGTTCTTTCATCCTCGTTTATACGACACGATTGTTCATGCGATCTTACGTTACGGCATAATAAATCTGTTCTTACTTCTTTCCTTTTTTCTTCGTTTTGGATGGACACAGAGAATCGTGTAAGTCCTCCTTGCACCGGGTAGTATCACCCTCTCTATCTCTCTCTTCCTCTCATATGTACGAAACTCGCGATTTATTTTAACCGGTAAATTTTTCGGAGTCGGCTGAATAACGACGACGTGCTACGGGCAAATAAACAAACAAGGGGTGAGAGTCGGTGGAAGGTGCGAAGTGGGGAATCCCAAGAGAACTCTCTCTCTCTCTCTCTCTCTCTCTCTCGCTCACTCTTGTTCTCCCTCGAGTGAGCGAGAGAGAGAGAGAGAGAGAGAGAGAGAGTATAGAAACGTTCACCGTCAAGTGCGAGAAGAGAGAGGAGGAGAGGGGATATCGACATGTGTGGTCCAGCCCTCGCGTACCGGGACGACGACAGCGGGGCCTATCCCGAGGAAGCACGGATTGATCGATCGATCCGCGACGTGATCGATGCACCTACGATCGAGCTGCATCGAGGGCCTATTCTTCACCCCGCGCGATGACATTTCGCGGATGAAAATCTCGGAGTGAAAACATAACGGGGCCGCGCGGAGACTAATGCTAATGTCGCGGCCATTAGCAAGTAGTGAATCGAATGTAAAGTCGGACGTAAGCCGGGAGGACCACACAAGCAGCGGGCGCGCGTAAGAGCGAGAGGGGTGGGTTGTACGATGGACGGGGCAGATGCAGCGTGCCCCATAAACAGCGCGCGAGCGCGCGCGCGTGCACCGCGCGGACCACCCAACGCGAAAAAGAGAGGGAGAATGTGTTCTCCCGGTCCCGAGTCCTTCGTTTCCTTAATAACCGCGATAGGAACGAATACAACTCTCTCCCTCTCCTCCCTCTCTCTCGCGCTCTAACTTTATCTCTCCGTTCCTAATTCCTCTCTCTCTCTCTCACCTGAAATTTGTCTCCTCTCCTTCGATCTCTCTCGCTCTCGCTCTACGTGTCTCCTCCTCTCTCTTTCGGCAACGCTCGAAACGGGCTACCTGTCTTTAGCTCGTAGCGAGCTCGAGTTTCGTCTAAGATATACCGTATACACCCTCTGTCATTCTCGCGCAGCCAGGTACCGGCCGCAATTTTTATCCCCGTAATCGATTTTGCCGCCTCGCTTATTTCGAAAAAAACATTCCCTTTTTTTCTAGGGGGTTTCGCGAAATCGGGGCCCGGGAGAGACGCGAGACGAATAAGATTCGCGATGAGTCGATTCGGGGTATTATGCGGTGAGACGAACCGGGGAGAATTTATTATACATTGTCATCTCTTGACTCTCTCTCTCTCTCTCTTCGCGGAGAGAGGACAGTTCGCCGAACCGTCGCGATCCCGATGCTTCTCGGAAACTGCCTATAAGAGAGCGTATGTATATCTATATTTTTGTATACGTGTATGAATACGACGAGAAGGGACGGGCCCTTTTCACCAGGCCCAACAGGTACCGAACACAGACGACTCTCGCCGACTCCTACCCGAGATTGAGTCGTTCGCGCAATCCGGCTTTGTGGGTCACGTTTTTCGATATTGCTCGCTCGGAATTTCGATTCTCGAGTTTCTTACACTTGAGAGAATCAACCAAGACACTCATTGTTTCTATTTACAAAAAAATGATTAAAGAGCTTGAGAAGAACTGTTGAAGTTGAGACTGAAATTCTTTGACAAGTTTCATTCTGCACATCCAATCAAATTCATCTTTCCGTGTCCTTCTATCCATCTTTTTTTCTTACCAAATTTCGGCTCGGTTAGGAAATCGTACGATGGGACAAGGGGGATGAACTCGACTAACGGTAACTCGAGTTCGATCCACGCGCCTGCTCCCGATCCTTGCTCCTCTTTTTTTTCCCTCCTCCTGTCGGGATAGTAAAAAAAAAGAGAAACCTCTTCCTCCTTGTTTTTAACTCACCGTCGTGGCTGTTTTTCCGAGAAATCGCGGTAAGGGACGTCCTAGAGACGTCGCGGGCCACCCACGTGAGCGCGCACACCGCAACGCGCGAGTTCTCGGATACGCAAGATATTTTCGGTAACCCTAAACCACAAAACGTGCCGGGAGAGTGAACGCGAGAGATTACCCTTCCCCGATTCTCGTCTCGTTTTTCTCGAGTTCCTTTTTTTCTCCCCCTCCTCCCCTCCCTGGTTTTCTACGCGAAAGGGCAACTCGGTAGCACCAGGAAGTCCCTCGAGCCGATTAGTCCATTAGCGGCAACGCGCAACATTGGGGGAATTCCGTTACAGCGTCTCTCTTGCGGAAAAGGATGAAAAAAAAATCGAATAAACGACGGATGGTATCGGCTTACTCGCTACTTTCAGCGTTTCTCGGATCTCTTTTTTTAATATCGTCAATATAGGCGAAACAAATTAGCGACTGTGGACCCGCGTAACTCGCTACGTAATACGATTTTGCATTTTTCTCTCTCTCTCTCTCTCTCTCTCTCGGCTTTTTGTTACGTCGTGACACGGCTAGTATTCATCTCTCGACCTTTTTTTTCTCCTCTCTTCCTCGTTTCTTGCGAGACGCGCGTCTCGCGTGTCCCGGTGACATTAAGATTAGCGAGCGCGTCTCTCGCGTCGTGCGTGCTCGGGACACCGCGCGCGCGTGTGGAACACCCACGTTACGCAACGATTTTTGCTGAAATCGATATCTTTTTTTTTCTCTCTCTCTCTCTCTTTCCTCCACTACACACGAGAACGAGGTTTACACAAATTTATATTCCAATTGATTCGATATACATGAATTCGTGGAACGTAAAAATATTCGGAATTCGAGAATTTCTCGAGAGAAAACCGACGTCAGGTCAAATCTCGCTGGCGTCGGTTGTCGTTTCCTTGACGATCGCCGACTGGTAGCGCACCCGGTACTCGCCGCCCGGGTCGTACTTCTCCTCGAGCAGCCGCCACTTGTCCGGCTTCTCGTCGATCAGGTGATGAGAGAGCTTGTCGGCGATTTTCTTCTGGTCCTCGCTGCACGCGCTGCAACCGTTCTGCAGGGCGTCCGGAAGATTTTCTAGAAAGAAAAATGTTTTGTCACACTCAAAAATATTTCTATACAAATTACGCACGTAGAGGACGAACAATAAAAAAATCGATATAAATAATTAACAATTAAACAAACAATAGCCACTGATTGCAATTTAATTGAAATCTGTTTTTTTTTTTAATTCAATTTAATTGGTCTGCTTTTTTTTAATTTTTTGTTGTTATATGTATAAACTTACTTTTTAATTCGGCTCCATCGGGCGTGCAGGGGTTCTGATCGAGCAGACAGCCGACGTACTGGTTGGTGAGCCGCTCGTTCCTGATGATGGCGTCCACGTCGATCTTGTCGTACTTGGTGGAGTACTTGACTTCCGCGGGACCGGCCCCGACCGTGGTCCAGGTCAGGAGAAGCGCGTGGGCGAGCGCGAACAGCAGCAAGCCGTTTCTCATCTCGGCGCGACGTCTCGACTGTGTCTTCCGCACCGCGTCATCGCGATCCTTATAAGGACACCGTCACGGCTCGTTAGACGCACGAAATCTCGTTCGAGTGCCAATCGCGAGGCATTATTCCTCTTCCTCGTGTTTTTTTTTTTATTTCCTTTTTTTCCGCCTCACAATTCGTGGCTCTCGTGGCCTTCGGAGTCGAGGCCGTCCGTGAAATCGACGCAGGCGTAACAAACACCGCCGATGTCTCCCCAGCACTCGGCGCAGTAGACGAAGGGGCAGCCGGGCGTCTCGCACACGCGAAATTTCTCACCCCGACGAGGCTCCGTGTCGCCGCAGACGAGGCAGTTGGGACGCGCGCACGCGAAGAATTTCAACCAGCCGCAGAGGCTCGGCCAGCGACGTTTCACCGCCATCCAGGGATTCGTCTCGTGCTCGAGACGTCGGGCTCGCACTTCGGCTCTGATTTTTGTTTTTATGAATCTGGGGAAGGGAGAAAAAAAGAAAGCATTTAATTATTTCATTGTTGTTTCTTATTTTCTTCTTCTAATATTTAAGGATGCTCAGAAGTTGCTGTAATGAATAGAATAATTTTTAATTTTGAAACTTGAGTATTTTATTTTACGAATTTCATTCATCAGAATGTTGAATGTTAGTACGAACTCTTTTCTTTTAATACAACTAAACTTGTTTCGACTTCAAATTTCAAAATTAATTGTATTAATTATTGAACATCCTTAAAAATCAATTACTTTGCGTAACCAATCCGACTTCTCAGCGTCTCGTTGTACAAATAAAGCACCCTGCGTTTCTCGCGTTTGCGATAGAAAAAGGAGCAAATGCCTCTCCTAAGTCTCTGCGTGTACGAGGACACCAGGATCATCAGCCAGATCGCGAAATACGTGCCGTAGATTTTGAAGAGCGCGGCCCCGGATAACTCGGTGGGTCGGGGCAAGCAGGCTTGATTGGTAACGACGGTTTTCACGCGCCTCTTCACGTTGAAACCTCTCACGACGCTCCTGACGAGCGAGGCGATCACCCCGGTACCCCTCACGTCCAGGGTCATGTCGTGATGGCCGGACTGTCGTGCCAGGAAAAAAGAACAGGAAAATTGTTTATTGCGCAACCAGCCATCTCGATTACGCAAGACGAGAATATCAAACTTAACACGTGGAAAAATTTTGTTGAATTAACAAAATATCTCCATACTGTCAAAATTTTTTTTCAATTTATAATTAGTTAATCTGACTGGTTTTAATTAAAAAAAAAATGTAGTGTTAAACCTGAGTGAACTCCATGCGAGCGTGTCTTCTGATCAGATCGAGAGTTTCGAAGAAAAGTCTATCGAGGAGGACGAAAGTAGTGGCCGTGATCAGCTCC
Organism: Goniozus legneri; assembly: GCA_003055095.1. NCBI lineage: Eukaryota > Metazoa > Arthropoda > Insecta > Hymenoptera > Bethylidae > Goniozus > Goniozus legneri. The sequence goes on from NCVS01000077.1 coordinate 141,877, forward strand.
AGTGTCAGCTTGACCGACTGGCCCAGCAGGTTGACCCGTTCGGCTTTGCAGGGTCGAGGATCGTAAGGGTCTACGAATTTCGCTCGTTCGGTTTTTTTCAGGGGCAGCAGAGATAGACTACCTCGAGCTTTACGCCTCTCCTCGATTTTGCGGAAGTAGGGAGTGATATAAATGTTATCGTGTTCGATTAACGAAAGGTACTTGTCGTGGTACTTCTGAGCGCTGAGGATTATCCTCAGGAAGACGAAGCTCAGGCAGCGTTTTATAAAATTCATTATCTGCTCGAAAATCTGTCTACGAGAGTTAAAATCGTACATTATGGCCTTCGCGGTGTCTCGGGCTGTGTGAACGTTCAGAATCGGGGGCTGGATCTTCACTTTGTACTGCAACTTGGCTTCCCTCATGCTCTCGGTTAGCTTGTCTCTCGTGGCTTTTTGAGAAACGTCGATCAGATTATCGAGATTTCTGTGTGGTATGAGTTATCACCTTTCAAGGAAGCGTAGCCCTCGCCAAGACCGGCGTCGATTTTTCCATCTGGGTTGCAGATGCTCGCCCCGCCCATGGCTTGCACCAGGTTGCACACAAAGGTCAGCTTCATGGGCCAACAAAGTAGCCACGCAGCGAAGACCGTTACGGTCTCGTAACATTTGTCGTAGGTATCGCCGAACATATCCCTTCGGTGAAAACAGGATTTAGTTACTCCTATCCACACAATATTGAAATTTCAGATTTCTGATGAATTAGTTATGGCTCGGAGTGAAAAAAGAGAAAGTCTTTCAACTTTTAGATTATTTCAATCTGAGATTATTTTTTTTTATAAATATTATAGCAGTCACCTGCATCTTTCAGAACCTCGAGTAAGTTGTTCCTCGCAACGTGCTTCCATTTTTTTCATGTACTTCGCTTCGTAAACGTCACCTTCTGTTTTGGCCGCGGCAATTTTCTTCTCGTATCTTTCCTCGATCTCTTCGCTCCTTTCGGAGTCACCCTGAAGTTCGTCGAGGTAATCGTTCTCCTCCTTCAACCTCAACATCTCCTGCTCGCCCTCGATCTCCTCAACAATCGGACTCATCATCTCCCTCACCGATGAAAGTGTATCTTTTAGTTGTTCACTGTCTGCTTTCATGGCCATTATAGCCTACAATTGATCTCAATACTCATTTTAAATTCAAAAATTAATTTGAAAATTTATTATCGCTTTATTATTTTTTTTATTACCTCTACTACTGCTCATTATTGTTTTTTAAACATCACGTTTGTACAAAAAAAAAAAAAAAATCATTAATCAAAAAAATTGTAATTTACGACCCATTGGAACTTTTTTCTCTGCGCATTTATCGTGAAACGACATGCGCGGTACGAGAAAATTGCACCCGCTTTATTGAATAAAATGGCAGAAAAGGAGGACGAAGATGCGAGCGAGCGCGCGTGTGTATCGGTAATAAAAGGAAATAACAAATTTTCGATCGCAACGAGAGCGGCGCTATCGGAAGCTAATAACTGTGTTTACCGCGTTACAATTTATACGTTATTGCGCGTACCTCCTGGAACGGCCTGAACGTGAGATCGTAGCGAGTCCTGGTGAGATTGTAGGTGAGCTCGGCGGTGCACGCGAACGTACGCACCACCTCTTTACCGTTGTACGTTAGGTTAAATATCGGTCCTGTGATTAAGTAGCCGAGTATGAGAGCGCGCAGGGCACCGCGCCCGGCGCGCCCCAGGAACGTCGGGATGGTCAGGAGCGAGATGCACCTCACCTTCAACGGCGACAATTCGAGACCGATTAGTTTTTTTTTTTGCGACACAATAATGAAACGGTAATTTTCGTTGTACGACTAGAATTTTTTTCTCCTTGGTTATTACCGTCACGTGAATATTCTTCCGATACGATTTTTTTTTCTACGTACTTGTACAGACAGAGAGCATCCGATGGACAGCATTGCAATTAATACGAGACCCAGAGATGCACTCGTGAACGAGTCGAAGTGCATATCGGCGATTATGGTTACGTGCAGCAGAACCCCGAGGGTGAGTCCGAGCAGGAAACCGTAAAAAGCGCGTGACTTTTTGTGGGTCCCGATTGGATCGAAGCACAGGTGAAAGAGGGTGGGACAATTTTTTGAGTATAACTCGAGCCAAGTCTCTTTTGTGGATAATGCAATTTTTGCCAGTGGATGCATTTCTTCCATCCTGAGCAAATTAAAAAATTGCGATAACTGAAAAATGTTTTAAAAATTACTTTTTCGTTGAGAAAATGAGGTTTGGAAATTCATCGATAGGCATTTGTTATTGAAACTACTCGCTTCATACACAAATTTTTATTTTTGCAGTGTTACATGAATAATCAACAATTATAGAAATTAGTAGTATAATTATTTAACGGTTAAACTTTGACACCAATCTCCTTGGCTTCAACTTCGAATTTCACTCTGTAGACTCCTTTAGGATCGTATTTCGCGACGAGCTCTTCCCACATGTCTTTCTTGTGATCAGCGAAATACTGTATCACCTTTTTGGCTATCTTTCTGTGAGTTTCCGAGCATTTCGTGCAGCCGGTTTCGAGAGCATCCGGTAGTACTTCTGAAATTTGATGCAACACATTTAAAAAGTTAATAAAAGAATAAGAAAAACGATTAATGAAAATTAAACTTGCTTTTCAATTCGACTCCCTCGGGGGTACATCTGCCTTTGCCCATCAAGCACTTGAAATAATTAGTCAACAAACGGTCACTTCTGAGAATCGCATCAATGTCGATGTTGTCGAATTTGTTGGTGTACTCGACGTCAACGACGACTTCTTTGTCACCCTCAGCCGCGACGAAAACCGTCGACGCGATTACGAGCAGGCCGATGATCGCGAACTTCATGATTGAAGCGTGCCACTCAACACTATCACGATTTTCTATATCTTAGTCCGACGTGTCGTCCACTTGGATGGCGATAACGACAAACTGCGCTTGAGAGGTTTCCATTTCACAGGTTTATATATCTTCTAGGGACATTAGCTCTTGCGGAGTGATTGACACTGGGAGGGAGTGTGCAAAGTGGGAACGCGAAGTTGATTCATTTCACGAGAAAAACCTCCACCTTCACCTTTGTTCCTTGGAACAGATTGAAGAAGCAATAAAACGCCTGCAAGACTGTGACGCAAGCTATTTATTAGTTACTGAATGACACCGCGTGCGTTTGTATATGTAAATTTCGCTAATAGCCGAATTTGCAAAATAAAGAACGCTAGCCACAACAGTTTATCGTTCGAGCAAAAAGTTATTTGCCTGGGTAGTACAGGATGAGTTGGAAATGACAAATATTTTTAAAGGAAAATATTTTACAATTTATTGTTTATACATTCATGTCAATAGATTTCTTGTTCGGTATACAGAACTTAGAAGCAGTTTTGTCGATTGCATAAACTAGCACTTTTCCGACACGCAATTAAGCGCTTACGAACGCATAGCACTAGTGTTAATTCTGACATGATTCTTAAAATGAATGACGTTAAGTTTCTAACGTCATTCACTTTATAGATTACGAGTCGTAATTCTCACTCGCATTAATAGAATCTCTGGTGCGATTTCATAATCAATTGAAATTATTAGCACATTTTCTATTCACTCTTTCTATGAGAAAGTATGTAAACATGATTGACATTTACCAAAATGTCTTCTTAAATTACAGATGAAAAATCTAACGATTGTAAATAATTACAATCAAAAAACTATAAGTGCTCGTTTCTCTCTTCATCCATTTCAAATAGCAGATGCCATTCATAGCGAAATTTGGCTCTTATATATAACATTTTATCACAATTTTTGTCTATCAATGACTATTCTGGAAGAAGTTAATTATATACACTTAGTAAGATATGCACAGATGCATTTACGCAACGAAGAGCATTAAGCCGTGAACGTGAGAAAGAATTTCTTTCGATATTAAACTTTCCATTCTCGTCATACAACAAATTACAGAAGTATTTAATAGATTACGAATTGGAGAGTGGATGAATCTAAAATGAATTTCCAATAATTATATGTAAAATTGCGTTAATACACGATATGATTAAAAAAACAAAGTATTTTTGTTTTCGCGAAATACAATCAACGTTTCAGTATCAATAAAATCAGTTACACCCTTCTCCCATACCATTCATAATTTTAACATAAGTAACAGCTTACTTGAAATTTTTTCAACGAAAAAATTTAAAATACGTACTTCTCTAACTACCCATTTATGAGTAGATCATTAACTCTTTCCTCATATATACATATAACTTTTTATACTTATATAACGATACGATTTGTTTTGCAATTCGGTTTAGGCGGAAGTGTCAATATGCAGTTTATAATTTAAAAACCGTCGGATGTCAATTATTCGTTCAAATTAAGTCGATTTCTTCATAACATTTTAAAAAAATTACTTCATTAAGAGCTGTGAATGTACTAGGATAATTCACGTACGTTACTATTACCAAAGACACATAAAGAACCCTGCTGTTGTTACATAATGATGTTCCATTGCACATTACTCTTTTCACGAATTTAAAGTGTTATGTATCTAAAGCAAATGTGCGATACATTAGGAACGAAGGCAAAGTTACTTTCTCAATTTATAATCAATGGAAAATTATAATAATTATTCTAAAAGACAATATTTCGATCGAACTCATTACATCGAGATATTGTATTTTGTGCTGTTCAGTATTATCGCTAAAAGGTACTATTTTTTCACTTTTATATACAATTGTGTTGTACATGCAACATATCTTAGTGTACTTACACTACATTCTTGCAGAAAAACTGTTCTGCATGTATGTAATGTTTTATAGGTGCATATTTCACATACTATATTTTCTAATTCTTGAACAAGTTTTAACTACTCTCAAACATATTAATTAATTTGAGGTAGTTGAGATATAAAAGCAAGAATTTAAATATTATTTGACTTAGATAAAGATTCAGGGAAACAATATTATAAGCACTATTCCCTATAAAATAATATTTCATGACTTTTCATGAAAAATGTTTTATACATGCTAGTGCTTCCACCGATGAACCATTCAAAGTTTAAATACTTTTTTTATAATATTAAAATTTTTTAGAGGCAATATTTCGTAAACTTTAGAAGCGTCTGGGGGTTAACATTCAAAACAGGTCGTAAGTTACATGGAATGATTTGAAAAAAAGAAAAAGATTATGGAAGCGCAAAAAGATTAAAATCTACTGTTGAGCAATACCTTTAACAGATTGATGACGGCAGTGTTATGATATGTGATAAATAATAATGTGTCGTATTTGAAATCTAGAAACGTTTTAAATTACAAAATATACTAATCCTTCTTAAAATCGTATATCAAACAAATAACTTCCATCCTGTTTCGTATGTAGCTAGCGATAATTGTATCTAGTAAACTAATGATGTATGGTGACTTAGAATTGAAAAGGGATTAATATTTTGTTTCGATTCATAAACCATCAGTTAGCGGCGATCCATCCATTCGATACCAGATAGTTAAGTATCTTACTTTCCGGTTCTGATTGTGGTACAATTGCAGATTTCTTATTACCGTTTAAATATTCCTGAAGGAAAAAACAGATCACTTTATACTACAATTTCATTAAAAAGAAAAATTACGTAATTGGTATAGGATTTTCAATCTTACCTGCAACAATAATGTCTTCTGTGTTAAATACTGTGTTGGTTTCAAATCTAATTGAAGACATAGCAGCTTTTCTTGCTTCGTTAAAAGATGTGCCGCAGCTTCCAAATCTATATCCCTTTTTTCCAAATTGCCTGATGACGCAGATGATTTCGTCGCAGCTATATTTGAAGCTTTTTCTACCGACATTAAATTGCTATCCAGCTCCGCCGATTGATTGGCCTGAGTCGTCGTCCGACTGTGATTGGTTGAGGTGCTGGCCGACTCGAGCCTTGCAGTGAACTTTCGGTCGGTGGAAGAGTAGCTTTTTTCTTCTTCTCTGTAACATACGTATAAAATTATACTCTTGTCTCATTGTTCATGTATATACCTCCCTGAATTAACTATTTGTTCTCTTGCAGAAATAAACGAATTAAAAATTTATTAACTGTTTCAAATACGTCTAGGAATAAATGAAACGAACTCTATTGTTGTGTTATTCGAATAAGATAAAAAACATCGATAGTTGCACATTCATGCTTATCGTAACAGTCGAAAAAATCAAGTCATTAACTCGAATGGAAATTATAGAATTGAAACGAGAAGCTATAACGTATATAATATGCGTTGGGTATTTAATGTGTAGACATACCTAGGATAATCAGTATGAAAATCTTACCTTTTTTTTGAGATGTGGCGGTGCATGGTTGTTGACGGCCCACTGCTGCCCTAAGTGAAATGCAAACTGATACAATCTGTTCACAAACTCCTGGCAACACGCACCACAAATAATAAGATTAGTTAAAGTGAAGCAAAAACTACATGAATCAAACAAGTTAATTCTATTAACATTTTAAAACGTGCTAGTGCATAAAACCTTACTCTTAATGAATGATATCTAAGAATGTGATATATTTAAAATTGTGTAAATACTAATATACAAAGTAATAAATATAAACAATGTATTTTCATTAAAACAAGCAACATCTTTTTACGTGCTAAATGTGAATTGCAAGAATGCATTTTTTTACTTTCGAAACAGCTAATATTGTCACTTTAATCTAATTAAAATTTGTGGTAAGTACGTGTATTAACAAGCAATTGAAGCATTCAACCTCATGACTACAATAATAATAAAACATGCTTCTTTTGAGGTAGGTAGAAGACTTTCCATGCCTGTAAATACGTAAATTACGCATTTTTGCAATAAAAAAAAATATACGAAATGAAAAAGTAGAATAGTATTTGCGTCATTTTTAAGTCAATTAATAGTGTAACATACAATGCAACAAGAAAAACGATTCTTATGCAAATAATTACTTACAGATTTCTTTTCAGTCCAATGTTCTGCAACATCAGTCTGTCCCTGAGTCTGGGCGACTACTTGCTCAAAATGCGCGCACTCTTCGTGTCGTGTAATACCATTTTCACGGTACCGATGGAGTTCTGAAAGGCGTAGTCTGAGTTCTCTCTCTTTTTCTAAATTAGAAAGAAATTGTTCGTATTCTTGTGCGGTGTAAAATTGAGCAAATACTCGCATTCTGTCTCTAAATTCCCTATAAGAAATTTAAATTAGATTCAATTCAATAATTGAATGTAACCTGGAATTTAATTTCTGAACATACTTTTCTTCCTTTGTTTGTTTTTTCTTAATTACTTTGTCTTTCCTAGACGAAGCAAAAAATGCAGAAACTAACTGATAATCTCGAACCACTCGTTTTCTTCTGGCCCTCTCTCTTAGATTATTTGTATACATATCTACTTGTGCCAGTTTTAAAGCAATGTCTAAGTCATCATCTTCTGCAGGATTTAGAAATAAAGACGAAACTAAATTTTCAGCCTCATGATTATAATCCTGAAAATTATATACAAGTCATAATTTAATTTGAATTGTATAATAGCTAGGAAGATCAGATTTTCATGTTACTTACTCTTTCAAAATCGTCTCGCTGAGGCATGTAACCAAGCTCAGCAGCTTCTTCAGGTGTTATATCTAAAGGTGGTAAGCGAGATGTTAAATCAGGTGATAGAGGTCCTTGATCTGATTTAGTTTGATCAGTTAGATTTGGATGATAGCTTTCCGTCGAAGGCCAAGTATGTTTTCCAATATTACCATCTAAGTATCGAGCAATGTATTCTTCTTTCGCTTCTATTAAGATATAAAAAGAATTGATCATCTGCAACTTATTCATTACATTATTGTAAATGAATCTTATACCTTCCGGTGTACGAGTTTCAATGTGTTTACTAATATCTTCCCAATTTCCGAATCCGTACAATTCGATAGCATCCAATAGCCAGAGTTGTTCTCTAGCAGTCCAATTACCCCTACCATTGAAAATGCTGATGGTGCCCGAATCCTGAATATCATATTTTGTTAAATTATGCCAAAATATAAAACACAATTTAATACAATGTTTACCATAAATTGATATGAGTGATCATTTTTGTGTGGTCCGATCTCAGCTCCAGCAGAGAAACACTTAAAATTAAAAAGAAAAAATCAATTCATCAATTTATTTTGTATAAATAAAATTATTCTTTATTGAAAATATCTAATTCATATAACTTTTCATTTTATTCACCTTTCAGAATGGTTTGTTTTGAAAATGATTTTAAATGAAGTGTATTACACATACATGCATAGAAGAAGAAATGGTAGGGATAAAAACGGATATATATGTGAATTCTGGTAAAGATGGAACAGAGTCAATGAGTAGATGGAAGTTGGAAGACGGAGGAGGGGGGAGGGAGGAGAGTGTCAACGCACGTGACTCGCGAGCAGGCGTTCACTCAGCTCACCTGCAAGCAGAGGTCGAAATCCGGACACTCAACACACTTGACCCGTAAACCAGCTATGTCCTCTTGACAATATGTGCAGTTGTACTTTGCGTACAAATCTGTAACAAAATCATGAAAGTTAATTCCATTTTAGTACGCGGATCGATCAGTAAAATCGACGAAATCGAAAATATTCCGTCATTCGTTACGACCCACGTACCCGCCATTATTGTCCTGCAGGGTTCTTCCAGAACGATCTGATGACGTCACCGCATACCACACGATTGACTAAATATCGTATTACAAGCTATGCTCGGTCATTTTTTATAAATGATTTACGTATGAAATCATGTGAAACAACACGAAATCACTGTAATGCTCATTTGTTTTGTCCCCTTGATTCTTTATTGGATAAACAGCTTCACAGAGTGTACGATTGAAAAAAAATGATTGTTTACGGACTAGTGGAATGGCGTGGCTGTACGTTCGCGCATGCGCACTACTCACAACGGCAGATGTATACACACAGTATGTAAGGATACCAGACTCGACAGAATGTCCTTTTGCGCATCCACCAAACGCAAAAGGTATCATGGCGTCTCTTGCCAACGGCAAAGACGATTGCACTCCATTTTGGCACGGAGGCGCCATTTTTAAAAATGATATTGGTTTAAGTTGCTATTTTCGCAAATTGGCAATGTTTAAAACTGACATGTGCTGTTTTCAGAATTGAGGACTAATAAATTTATTAATAAATTAAATTTCACTCGTTAATATTAATAAAATATCATTCACTTTTTAATTTCGATGATATAGTAACTCTGCGTAGCCTCATACCCAGGAACTCGGGCATCTTATTCAATGGTACTATGCTATGTTGCCAACATTGCAATTTATAAGTTTCGAATCGTGTTTGAATTTGAGATACTTGTTTTTAATCATTGTGAAATATATTTAATCAGTTTTTTTTAGATATAGAATAACAATGAATTGTTTAATAAATTATCTATATCACAAATTTTTAAATATAATCATTTTTTGTACAACAATGTTGATTATTACAAAATAATGTAATAGATATTCTATGAAAAACATTTATATACTTAACACATGTACACATTAAAATATATAGTAATAGTCTATGAAAATTCAAAGTTATATTATCTATTGATGCATATATTATTATAAAATAAATAATTTACATTATTTACTCATAAATCTCTGAATAATTTTAATAAAATACAAATACAAAAGCACTACAGAAAAATATATGATATCATTATCATATTTTCAATATCCAATGAACGATTTCTTGTTTCTTGAATTTTCGGGATCTATGAAGCAAATAACAGAAATGTGAAATAACTCATATGGTATCACAGAAATATTATTTACATATTTATTACAATCATTTTGTAAAAAATATAAATATTGTTCTTTTTTCACGAATTTTCTGTTTTTTTAACATTAATAGTAGGTTTGACTGAATTGTTATGAACGCCTACTTTCTTCAAATTTTTAATATCAGATTTATGATTTTTCAATGTTTCGTCATCGAATTGTTTCGGTTTATTTGATATTACATCATTTTTATCAGTCTGTAAATTATTACTTGAAATTTTATGAAGTTTTCCACTTTCCATAGTTGCACTACTCTTTAATGTTCCTCTAGAATTTTTATCATCGTTTGAAATATCAGACTTTGTACTACTATCTACAGCAGTTTTTTTCTCTTTCCTCTGTTGTATTAAATTTTTAAGAGCTTCACTGAATTGCATTAGAGTTTCTGATATTGGCCAGTCTTTATAATTATCAGCAATCATATCAAATTGATCATCTTCTTCTGAAGTCAATTCGTGTTTGAGATCTTTAAATTGATCGATTATTTCTTTCAAAGTTTCTTTCGGATCTCTCAATATTTGCGGTGTTTTCGTCAATGTAATCTTCTCGTCATTTTCATCTCTATATTCATCATTTTCTTGCGAATGTATAAACTCAACTTCAGACAGTAGTTTTTCAGTTTCACTATCATCGGCAGCAAAATCACGCTCGAACTCTTTAAAATGTTCGATTATGCGTTTTATACTTTCTTTGACATTAACAGATTCTTCGTTCTTTTGCTTAAGTATTGGAACTGGTTTCTGTTCTAGATTGTCAGTTACAGCTTTTGACGGTTTTACCATTTCTTTTTGATCAGGAACTATTCTTTTAGTCTGACTTATTTTTTTATTTACCTGATTTATCTGGTCAGTTGATTCATTTGTTAACTGATTCAATTCTTTTTTTAATTTACTCATTTCCATTTTTTTCTTGATTATTTTTTTAACAGTTTCTTTTAAACCACTTCCATTTTTCTGTACACTTTCATCTTCTTGAACATCACTAATTTTGTTTATTATTGTCTTATTTTTGCTTCGTTGTTTTTGGATATTATCTTTCTTTGTATCTACCACGTTTTCTTTTATTTTAACTACTTTGACTTTTTCGTGTTCTTCCGGTTTATTAATATTTTCAACTGATTCATCTTTATAAAGATCAGAAGCATCAATTGTTTCAGTTGAAATATTTTCCAAATTAAGATGACTTTGTTCTTCATTATTATAGGTCTCTGATCCCACTGATTCCATTGATTCTTCTACTGGCAATATATCTTCCAAAATGTTGTACTCTATTTCCTGTGACTGAATGAGAGAATCATTTTCAATTTCAACACTATATTGAGTATCTTCATCTACAACAGTTGAAGTATCTAATGGCTTGCCAAATTCTTCAAGAGATTCCATAATATCATCTAATACCGGTTCCATATCTTCCAGCATATCATCATCTGCATTAAAATCGATATCTGATTCTACTTCAAGATTTTTTACTTTTACATGCTGTCCCATACTCGCTCGTTTAAAATCGTATTTTATATTTGGTTTTCTTTTCATTATAAAAATTATTGGTTTAGTTTTTATTTTTATAGGAGGCATTGAATTATAATTTAATGCGATATGAGAAAACCCTTCTACAGAATGCAGGATATCATGAGTCTTTAAATAGGGTTTTAAATTTGGCGAATATTTACTCTTTGCTTCCATAAGAAGATGGGTAAATTTTAACATTTCAGGATCATCACTTGAGATATTTTCTTGTTTGGAGTAACTGTTTCATAAAAAATTCAATTAATTTTCAAAATGTAAAATGAATTTATGAAATGTGAATATAAAACTTACACCCAAGATGTATTAGTCTGAGCAAATCTTGAAACTCCAGTTTGAGCACTCAAAACATCTATATGAACATGGACAGATTCTATCGAGTCCTTTTCAAGTCTATGCAACTTAGTAATTGCTACGCCTCCAGGATAATTTGACCCAGCAATACATAATAGAAATAAAGAAAATATAGCATTCAATACAAGATGCCCAGCAATGAAAAATGATAAAAATCCATTCCACTTAGATTTTGCTCTATTTTCCCATCTGAAATTTTTAATATAATGAAACAAATGTTGTAATGAAATATTTGAAAAAATTAAAAATCAATAAAATTTACATTCTGTGACATGCAGCTGCAGCTGCTACATTTAATAATGGAAATGCATATATTATAAATCTCAGTTCTTTATGAGGCAGAAATGAGAATAAAAGAATAAAAGTTATAGCTGGTACTGTGAGAACTCGTACTCTAGCATCCAAAAATATACCAATAGGTATCAAAACATACGAGAATGCTAATCCTCGAGGTAGTGCTGAATAAAAGTACCATAAAAATGGCGATGTCTATTTTATCGTCAAGGATTCACATCTTCGCTTCATTTTACAGTCAACATTCTCAGAAGAAATTTGTAAAGGATACACCCCATTCACTGCTCTTATTTAAAATAGTATTGAAGTAAAATACTTCTCCTTCTGGCCACAGTATACGATTCCAAAATATCGAATCAGTTATTACAGTCAATGCAATAAAAAATATTCCTGCAGGAATAGCAATTTTCATTAACCTGAAATAAAACATATTTTGAAAATATTTAGAAATAAAAATACTATTAAAATTATCAATTCAACATGATAGCATTTATGTCATTTTCCATAATGTAATTTTTGACATATCAAGTAAATGTTTTAGTACAAGCGAAATTCCATTTGCATATGAATATTTTTGACAATCAAAGCTTACAAAAATCAGCAGAGGGTTCCGTGATGATTTTAAGCACTTCTGTTTGCAATTCTATAGCCATAATAGGAATCAATCTTCCGCAATATAATATGTAAATACCTTGGTACACTTAGTTTGAGGTTTGCAATATCATATAATAAAAATAATCCCAGGAGCATAGCTAATTCTGCTCGAAATATTATTATTGCTGCGGCGGACGACCAAATAAATAAAATATGATTTTGTCTCAACCAGCCATATAGCGCCAATAACACTGAAAATATAATACAAAAATACAGGTAGAAAAATTATCATTTTTAAAATTCAATATCGATAAATTCTATGGTGACAATTACCTAGTGGCATGGCTATGATATTTGGTAGAGGACGACTCAGATAATACATGAAATGGTATTGCGTTACTGTGATTGCTACAAACCATTTTGTGAATTGCAAACCAAATACACTTTGTAATGCTTGTCTATACAACTTCAAAGTTCCTATTACTAATAAACCTAGTACTGCTCTAACTGAAAACAGTGTGTGGTTCAAACTTTTTGGTAAACAAGATTGGTTTATTTGTTCGGCTCGAAGTCTCACCTATGTATTGAGCAAAGAATTTGTTGAATTTCAAGTATTCGACAGTGGCCACTAAAGGCAATGCTAAACCAGATACTACAATTGGACCTAAAAACGATCGTGGCACAACTCCAGGAAACTCATGGTGATCGTACTGCCAAGAAAAGAATATTGTTAAAACTGTATCTATACAAACTCTACATATATCAGTTGATCATAAGTTTATAAATAAACTCGTCTCGTGCTAAATATGTTCTGAAAGTTTTTGCGCAATAGCCGTAACGTCTATTTCGTGTCAATAACCTGTCAATTTTAAAAAGCGACAGTATCTATTGTTGCTACTTTTGCATCGCAGGAAAAATTTATTACCTCGGTTAGGTTAAATCCATGATATAAAACGTCGTGCATAGCCTGTAAATTGAAACTTTCCTCAACTTTGGTGAACGGACAGTACAACAAATGCACCGCCGCTACCAGTATAATTAATTGATCCATAATTCTTCACCCAGCTTCTAAACAGGCTTCGTTCGTACACTAATATTTATCGTTTCGGGCATGATAACCCGCCGATCGTAACGCGACGTTACGGAAAATTATCGTCGATTTGGATTTCGCTCTCGAAGCACGTACGCACACCAAGTCGTTTGCTTTACTCGGTCAGCACTGCGCTATCGGTTCTGCGCATGCGCTAACGATCCTGCGCACGCGCCATTGACTCTACGCACGCGCAAGTTGTTTCAAATTTACGCAATAGCACAAAATGAAAATAGTAAGTGCCTTTTTTTAAAATTCTGGGTGATTAAACTCTCACGCAACGTTGGGTTTAATATTCGTATATTTTTCGTGAGTATCCTCGTATAAATTACGTCAGTACATACAGTTACAAAATTAGGTATTTTTTTTTTTTTATTAAAATTAAGGGAGGAATCGTGGATTAATAAGATATTTTATTTACATGTTAATGTAATAAGCGTAATAACTAAATAGTAATTTATATTTATAATACGCTCAAGCAATTATGCGTCCGATAGTGTGAATTTCCTTTCTACTCTCAGTTCTCAGACTCGCGTTGAATTTCTTTTTCAATACAGTATACAAAATTCTATGTAGAGGAACGAATTTAGCGTTTCGGTCTCGGCGGCGCACGAGAATTGGACGGCTTATTGTGCAGCATATGCTGGCACTTGGGAATGTGACGTTCGGCGGCCGTCTCGTTGAATTTTCGATTACAGTGCGGACATTGGATGTAGTCGCTTGTGTCGCTCACGGGCGGTGGCGGTAGATCACTCAGCTTGCCACCGGCTGCCAAGTGAGCCTGCACCTGCTTCGCCGAGCGAATCGCGTTGATAAAGTCCTCGTGCTTCCGCCGCCAATTCGACTTCAATTCCGGTTTCTTAGATTTTACCTGTAAAATCGCACATTAATTTTACTGTACAGTGAATGATAACTACACTCTAAATTAATAATAGTAATTAATTATAATTGTAGTATTCAGCATATTTAAATTATTAATAATAATTGTTATAATAATAAACATTATTTTTAACTTGCAAAATATATTCAAAGAATTTTTTGTGGAAATGGACCATTCACCCCTTCAATTACCTCATTTTGCTTTTTACCAAAACCCTTCTTGACGAATGGTTCCAGTTCGGTACCGCGCACCCTCACCATCATAGAATCGAACTTTTTCCTCTTTTTCTGTCCAGTTTTTGAACAGATATCCTCGTGAAGTTGAATGCGATCGAGGGCAAAACGTCGAGAACATGTTTTACACGCCACTAAGTTGTCCCTATAGAAAAAAATTTATTTAATAAATAAATCAGATTTTTTTTTAATTGGAGCAAACATTCCTTTAAATATAATAAATTTAATTGATAAAAAATGATTCTAAATAATCAGTTTTCTTTTTATTTACGTGTTGGATTTGCTGGCGCTGGAAGGTGACGTTTTGGATTTAACTTTCGCTGTCACTTTTCCTTTTCCAGGTGCTCGATCGTCCGACGAGCCGCTGGATGCGACTGAGAATGACGAGGGTGGCCTCCCGGAGGTTGGTGATTGTTTTTTCTAAAAAAAAGTAACAAATTTGAAATTCAATTCATATTAGGTGGATGACGTTATGAAAACTGACATAGTGAGGTTCGTTGAAGGGCCGATCATCAACACTATGCGATTTTTTCATTGGCAACTTTGAATTTTGAATTTTTGTACTCATGGTTTTTCCTGGAAGTCTGCGTACTCATTAACGAGCACCGGATAACCGGGTAATCAGGGTGACGGGAGGCGCGACATTTTATTTATATTCGATTTTTCTCGAGAGAAAACACTATCGCGATATTGAAAAGTGGATAAGTTTCGACGCGACTTACCTCAACAGGTTGGTTTTTCAATGGCGGTCTTTTGTTTCTCGAAGCGACGTCATTCGAGTCAGGGCGCTCGTTGAATTCGATGACGAAAGCCTCGTTCTTCTTCGATGACTCGTTTGCCATCTGATCGACATTGGTCTGGCCATTTTGGGCCTTTCCTTGATCAGATCTCGCAGTCTTTCTTGTTGACTTTTCGAATAATAAAAATATAATTATTCTATTCTAATCTACCCCGAATTATGAATTCATCATTTTCAACGAAATTTGATATCGATTGTTTGATTAGTCAGTTATCTAAATTTTATTTTACGTTACTACTCACCACAGCAATCACTTCAGGACTCTTCGAGGGCGACGTCGGTCCGCTCGCTCGCGAGGAATTTCGCGAGTTCAACTCCGACGATTTTTTAGAATATTGATCTGGACTTGGACTTTTTGTTATCCTAGAGGAATTAATCTTGGCTATAGCTACAGGGTCGTTCGACTTTTTTAAACGTTTACTAGAACACGACAATTTTTTTTCGACAATGCCTTCGACAAATTTTGAATTTTTTGGTAATTTTAGGGGTGTCTTGTTTCTACTATTAATTGTAATCGCTGAATCTGGCTTACGTTTCACGGTCGTCGCTGACGGTTCGATCGACTTTGGAATACCTTTGACTGGTCCTAGTGATTTCGTCTCTTTACTTGCTCGTTTTACTGGATTTTTAGTTGGCTCGTATTTCAATTGAACTTTCACTCGCTTCGTCTCGTTTACGCTAATCGTTTTCTCAACATTCGGCCTCGAACGCGTAATTTCCTTGGAATCCTTGCCATTCGCGAAAAGTTTACGTTTGCACTTCGCTCCCGATTGTGTCCTTCGAATCGATTTTTCCTCGATTTCCAGGTTACTCCGCGATCTAGAATCCCTCTTCGCTACATCGTTTCTCCTCGTATTCTCCGTCGGTGTTAATATTTGTTTTTTAGAAAATTTTCCATCGGTTAATCTAACGGAAGCTCGCTTCCGAGTTTTCGGATCGTTAACTCGTTTCGCTGTAATTACTCCCTTGTTATTGGTTTTGCTCGCTACGGGTTTAATGGCTTCGACAGTTTCGGCGGTTTTAGTCTCGCTAGTGGGCTCTACGCGACCTACGATTTCGTTTTCCGTTTCACGGTTATCGTCCGAGTCGCCAATCGAATCGAAACGCCGGAGCGCCGATTCCACGGAGCCGGTCCTCTCGAGTTTCGATCGCTCGATTGCCGATTCGATTTCGTTATTTTCGTACGATCCCCCGGTGCGCTCGTTGCTCTCCCGATCTTCCCGTCTCATCGCCCGACGAATCAGCTCCGTCGATCTCAGAGCGAGTTTCTTGTGGCTGTCGTGGTCCAGCACGGCTCGCTTAGCCGAGCCGACTATCACGTCCGAGATTCGAAAATCCGTCGACGACAGTTCCCTGTCTCTCATCTCGTTGTCCCAGATGATGATGCTCTCTGTCTCGTCGACGGGACTTCCCCTGGACCCTCGAAACTTCCCCGACAAACTCCCCTTGCCCTTCCTCGACTCGTCCGGCGAATTCGCGCACACCCTACGACACTCCGGCTCTACCAGCCGATTCGACATCTCGATCTCCTGAAATTCAGCGTCCGCTTCAGACATGTAACCCTGAGGTGTTGGGCTGCGGACTGGGGCTGCGCTTCCTCTACTAATTTTTCTACGAAGCGGCGATACTGACCTTATGTCGGAGATCGACGACAACTTTTTCACGCTCTCCCTGTCCTCGGTGTAGCAGGGCTTGTACCTGTCCCAGGTCAGTCGACCCCGGAGAGCCGAGCTCGCCGTGGGCCTGCTGTACGACTTGTCCACGGGACTGGAGAGCCTACGGAACGCGGTGGTTCTCATGATACCGCGAATTCCGTCCCGATCGGGGGACCGACAGATCGGCGACCTTGGACGGTAGGGGCTGCTGTCCCGGAACCCTACGGATTTGCCGGGGCTCCGGGAGCGACCTAGACGATCGCTCGCGTCCCGGACGAGACTCGAGGACCGCGGGGGGCAGACGCTCTTCCAATCGGTACGTAGCGGGCTCGTCGATCTCGACCGGTAGGACGTCCTGATCGGCCAATACGAGCTCACCGGCTTCGTGCGTTCCCATTCGTAATACGTGTACGGCGGAGTGCTCGAGCTCCTCCTCCGGAGCACCTCCACGTCGAACTCGTCGTCCTTGCCGATCTGCCGGCGCGACCTGTTCCAGCTACTCGTGGAAGTGAAATCGGTCGGCGTGCGCAATTCGAAGTCCCTCTTCCAGATCTCGTGAGCCGAGTCTCCGGTTATCTCGGGGGAATCCAGAACAGATTTTTTCTCTAGGCTACAAGAGGAAGCCGATCTCACCAGCTTCGAGCTGTAGAGAACGGGGCTGGGACTGCGACTCCTGGTGACAGGCTTGGTCAAGAGAGAGCAGGAGTAATCCTTGACTTTTGGCTCGTAGCAAGTGCTCACCCTGACCGGTGAGAGTCCTCTGCTGACTTCTTTGCGCTCGTAGGACTCGCTGCGGTACGAGCGAGTGGGGCTGGGACTGCGACTCCTGGTGACGGCCTTCGTCGAGACCGAGCAGGAGTAATCCTTAACCTTCGGCTCGAAATAATTGCTCACCCTGACCGGGGAGAGGCCCCTGCTGACGTGTTTGCGTTCGTAAGACTCGCTGCGGTATGAACGAGGGCTGGTGCTACGACTCCTGTAAGTAGTTTTACGATCGAGGGACCCAAAACGGGGCACGTCGGGGTCGAACATTTTTTTTATACGCTCCAGAGTTCTAGCGCGCCAGGAGCGGTCGCAGGAGCTGCAGATACCTCCAGGACTGTAACCTCGACGATCGCAGCATCTCAATCCGCAGTCCCAGCTTTTCCTGCGCACGCAGCGGTCCAGGCTGCTCGTGCGATCCTTGTAGTCCACTTCGGGTGTCTTCCAGGTGTACTTGCTCTTGTACTCGGTCTCCACGTCGCGCTCAGCCGAGGCTGATCTAGATCTTCTTTCGGTTTCCTGACGACACCAGACGGGACTCTCGCTCCTGGCTCGGGTCCAGGTGCAAGGTGGACTGGTGCTTCTCGTTATTCTCACTTGATCCAAACTGCTCGTTACGTCAGTGCGCACTCTGAGAAATCACAGAGCGTTCTTGGTTCATCTAAGCGACCTCGTCCAGCCGGGAAGCTGGTTAGAAGGCTTTTTTTTTACTCCAGCGGAGCTTCGTTATTCCATTTTGTTAGACACATTGATGACTTCTATTGTACGCTCGAACGATTAATGATTATTTATTACTGCGTTTAATGTTTTAGTTCGACACAGCGATTCTAATTATCGACATCTCGGTTCGCTTATCGAATAAAATCTCGATCAATTTCAATCGGCGAGTTATCGTCCGTCGATCGAGCCGTCGAAGATGAATCGAATTAAGCGCAACAACGGGCGTGTCTGTGTTTTATTCGACACCAGCAACGGTCAGCGATTGCAACTATTCACCAGCGAATTAATTTGTGGTAAAGCAGCTGCGAATTGTTAGCAACGAATTATTCACGAGGTACTCGTGTCTACACGTAAATGTAAATCCTGTCTAAATCGTACCGTACCTGATAAGCCGAAAACACAAATAACTACGTAATTAACCATCTAATCGATAAAGCCGATAACTACATTGACAAATTTTCCTGGACAATTTTCGCGATTATCGAGAGTGAAAAAATAATACCTTCCGCCTGTGACGAGCGGGGGTGGGCTGGTTTTTTTGGGTGGGCAGGTCGCGGTGGTTGTGCTGGTCCTCGTCACGCTGATTTTCTTCGCGTTCGCGTTCTTGAAGCGCTCCAATCGAGCTTCGGCCTGCGTCAGTTTTCTCGTTACGGTTCTCTTCGGTGCCCTGTCGGGTACATCTATCACCACGTCGTCCGGGAATTGCTCGCTATCGAGATCGTTCCTGACACGATGTTTCAGCGTCTCGTCGTATTCCATCAGGTGAACCTTCGCCATCACGCGATTTCTCTCGACGGTATCCTCGTCGAGAGTCTTCGTGATACGTATCTGCAAATGATGTGAGATTTATTAAGACGAGAACGAGCAGAACGAGCAGTTCTGGCAAAAATATTTTGATTTTTTTACGATTAAATTTCTAAAAATCTGAATTAAATATTTTTTTTTTATTATAAACAATATTATAATTTATTATAAACAAGACAATGAAATTTTTATTTATACTAACGTCGGTATGATTCCCATTCCGTGAATTACTATCGGAGCAGATGGTGATGCGATTATCGTTGAGAAAATCATCGGACGAGGTGACGCGAGTCTCGTGGCGTTGACCGTCGGGTCCTAAGGACTCGTGAGTGACCTCTTCATGGTAGGAGACTGTTGGCTTGCCCCCGTTGACGTTGCTGTTGACGTCGGAGCGCGAGACGCGCTTAATGCTGACGGATTGCCGATTAACCGTCACGCCGTTGCCGATCTTCGAGAGACCCATCGCGTTGCTAGGTATCTGCTTGCTTCGCGGCTTGTTGTCGATTGGCTCTAGTGGATAGCTTCTATCGATACCTTTCACCGTTGTTTGACGTCGCTCATCGAACATTTGCCGTACCTTTGAAATCACTTCTAATTCATAACTGGGCCAATGTTTGTTCTCTTTTTACACATACTTGAGTAAACTATCAAAATAAACTGTTTAATCTAAATACTAGAAAAAATAAACACTAGATAGTTGTACAAAAATGATTAAAGTGTAATTAAACAGATCTGTCAACATTTATCTCGTTATTTCGAGCGAAAATAAAATTGTTCGTAACTGAAAGCTTGTCCATCCACCAGGCAGTTTACTTCACTTTAGATAAAAACTGCAGCTTCTGATAAATTTTTATTATCAGCGAATTTATCTCGTCGCGGCAAACTTTTCTATCGTCGTACTTAAATATTTTACCATCCTTTGGTATAAAAATAATTACGGCTACTACCGAACAAGTTCAGTCGCCATTAACATAATTCCAGCCAACGCGTAAAAACTTTTTACCGCCGCAGCTAAATATTTAACTACACTCGCCGTTTTTCGGTTATCAGTCCAAGCTTTTTCCCCGTTCTAACGACAGTGTTTCTCGAATTTCCATTTTATCGAGGCGAGATCTAAAATTGAAGTATTTCGACGTAGTTTTACCTTGCCGCCTTGAGTCGTCGACGTGCTCGACGTAGTTTTGACGGTATGGTGGGTGACGCCCGAGCCGTGGTTAGAGCCGGCGCTGTTCCTCTGGACGACCTGATAAGCCCGCTGCTGCTGCTGGTCGTAAAGCTGGAGTAACTTCTGCTCCTTCTCCTGCAGCTGCTTCTGCTGAAAGCGGGCCTGCGACACGAGAGGACGATTTAATCGCGTCGTCATCTGAGACACGCGCACGACGTTCTTTCCCGGCTCGTTTATTCCCGTCTTTTTAACGATCACGCACTCGACACGTTCTCTTTTTTTTTTCTTGCAAAAAACA
>NCVS01000077.1:162890-183071 GCA_003055095.1 Goniozus legneri
GCCCCCTGAGTTTTATTCTCGCGAGGAAGGTTCGGCCCAGCGAGACGCGGCTCCGGGTTAACCACCCGATCGTACCGGCGCGTACCTCCTGGGTTTATGGCCGACGCGTGTTGCCGCGATGCCGTACGCCGACGGGGGAGGGGGTTGCATCGATTCGATCTAACCTACATCGCCCGATGGGGTTACTAAACCCGTTAACGCGCCACGGCACATCGCTGCATTATAGACATGCCCCTACTGCCGTTTCTTGTACCTATGAAATTTTACATTTTTCGCATTTTACAAGTTTTCCAGACGGAAACGTTTTGGGGAGGAGGGGCGCGGTGGTTCACGCCGATTGGCGGTGTTTGTTCTGTCAATCGTGGAGAATTAGACGCTCTAATTGAATGCCGATAGAATCGCGGCTGGGTCAGCAATCAGTGCCGCTGCTAATTGATTTATTTCTGATGAGGCCGAACTGTCCGACACCGAAACCTCGCGCGGGCCGATTGTTGTCGAATTCGGAATAACGAGGTCTCGATTGTTCTAGAGAAATTTTAATTTTTCGTTATTTTTTTCAGTGAGAAAAATCGGAATACTAGTAATTAAAACAGTACAGTGTACTCCTCAAAAAAATAAGAGAAATGGTCAAGAAAATGTTTCATTAAGCTTCTTCGTTCCCCTGAACTTTTTCAATTTGTTTGAGATTTAATACGAACTATTATCATTCAATTCCGATCAAGTTTCCTCGAGTTACACACGAAATTTTCCCAACAATTTCGCCCGGTGGCGAAATCCTTTCCGAGAAAAACAGTCAGTGAAAAATTAATCATTCCGTAAAATTCCGGTCACGCGACCCTCCGAAAGCCGCAGTATTGCGTTCGATGACAATGTGTGGCATATGGGCCGATCGATACGCGTCACGTGCACGTCGACAATTTCCCGACGCTCGCTGTGTGACGTTAGATGCGGAGATAAGGACAGCGCGTTAGTGCCACTGAATGAGTTATTACGGCACAGTAATTTCCGGCGTCTTTAAAGATACATTTTTTTTTTTCAATTATTTAATCCCGAGGGTAAATATTTGAACGGAGCGGAAGAATTCTTCGACGCGCGAGTAAAGTTCGGAGAGGTGTGGGCGTGGGATGTTCGAAAAATCAAACGGGAGAGGAGAGTGCGTTCACCTTGCCCTTAAACGCTCGACGGCCTCGCGAGGAAGGCAAATAAAAGTAAAAGGACGAGATGGGGAACCTTCGCGCAGCGAGGTCGACTCGCCGTTTCGCAAGAACTCGACTTTTATCGTTTCGTTCGGTTTCGTCTCTATCGTCGAAAAAGAGAAAAAGACGTTCGTTTCGCTGATTTCGTTTATGAATTAACCAGCCGTTTGACGAGCCTCGAGGACCCGATCGTAAGCAGTACACGGTAATGAAATATTTACGCCGTTCGATCGATTCCCATTAAACCTGTTCATCGTTTGAGGGAGTCGGACGATAGAAACGATAACGACATTTTGGCGAATATACAGATCCGTGAAATCTCTCTCTTTGATCTCTGAGGGAAGTGAATTTGTGCAAGTGGAAATAATTGAATTTCCTTATCTAAGAATTTGCGAATTCGATTGACCCAAAAATTGAATGAGGAAATTTATATTGAAAATAAAATAAATTCAACTGAACTAAAAACAAAGCAAACAAATTTCATTGAATTCTTTTGAGAAAATAATTAGTTTCTTACTTATTTTCTTAAACACATATTGTCGAAAACAAATTTGAATTGAAAAAAATTGTCAAATGAATCACTGCAATACAAGAATATCATTTCTGTCGTTACGACGTTTACCAGATTCTTGACGTCGTTCAATCCTTGAGCGGCCCAGGAGGTCTCCATGTCCATGGAAACCCCACGGGCGCCGAGTTTCCACCGATTCGACATCTCGTTTACCGAGATTGGCTAGATCTCGCGATACGACGATCGCAGGTGACACGCGATCAGCGAGAGCAACGTACGGCGCGGCCAGTCGAACGCGATTCCCATCTTCGAGTTTCGACTCGAATTATTTCCTCGTTATCCGCGCGCGAGCACCGCAAAACTTTTCGCGGCTAATGTCAAGGAGCGCGTGATAGTTTTGCGTTTCTTCGGTTATTAGCGCTCCCAACTTTTAAATCACTTCGAGGTCGATGTCAAGAACAGCGGCTCGATTTTCGCGTCTCGGATTCGCAGAGTGAAATCGAGTTCCCATCGTGGGCACATCGCTCAGGCTCGACGCGTTCAATTTCCACGTGTCGGGCTGGATCGCGATAAACACAAGCGTTTCGATATCCGTTAATCGGTAGCGCGCAATTGTCCAAATCGAGAGAGGAGCCTCCCGTCTCCGTCTTCCACGCGCTGATGTCATCCGAGATCGCGAAATCGATTCATCGATAGCGTCATTATGATTTCACGGGATTGGCGCGATTACGATTTTCCAGCTGAGGAACGGTTTTCGAATTAATTTATGACAAAATATTGCATAAAGCCAGAATTGCTTGAAACTTTAAACAGCCTTAGTCAAAACTTACGTAAAAAATCTCAAGATAAATTTCAAGACAATACTTATTTGAAATTCTATTTAGAAAATTTTGTATTAAATTTTTTTTTTAGTCAACGTAATAATTCTCTCAGCGTGGAAAATCTACCGGTGCTAGTCGAAACAAAAGTAATAGACGAACTGCGGCACTATTGAAGGTTGCTATCACAACTGCGTTGCTAGCAACGTCGAGCCCGCGTTTCGGTTTCGCGCAGGCGTCGGAAAACTTTCGCCACCCCCTTCGCGGCTCGGGAAAAGCGCCTGTTGTGTTTACCGCTGACAGAGCGCTTATAGAACCCCCGACTGCTAATTCTATTTCCCCCCGAGAGTTTGTTTTCCCTCTTCGATTATCGCGCGGAAAATAACGGATGGGCCCACCTGGGTGACTCGAAACGCGTCAATTATCGCGTGGGGCGCGGCTGCTCGTCGAATTCCTTCGGGTTCAAGGCCTCCCGGAGAACGACACACACGAAATCGTTCGCGCGATCGATCCGCGAACGGCCGAGTTCGGAAACGAAGTTGCTCGCTTACAAGGTCGCTCGTTACGTAAGAGATGCACACGAGGAATTACAAATCGATGTTAATATTCGATTACGCTTCCGCGGAATTATCGTTTTATGCGCGGCCGTATTAAGTTCAGGGTCTCCCCGTGACGAGAGAGAGAGAGAGAGAGAGAGAGAGATCGTTTTTCACGCACGAAAATTATTCCCGAGCCCACGCGGAATATGGAAACGCCGATCGCGCGATGCCGGCTGGTAATTAGAACGCGATTCGATTCGGAATACGTTTTCGGATTATGAAATGGTAATTGATAGAGGCTAAATATTTATCCCTCGTGATCCGTTTTGGGCGATTTTTTCGATCGAGTTCCATTAATCGACGAATTTTGTATTTTAATTGGCGGATTTCATTATCGACGGTGGATTTCACGGGGACGCGGAGGGAACGACACCCACTGGCGACCTTCCCGTTCGGGCCACCGCGGACGAGGAAGAGATGAAAAATGTCAAAAGAATCGCGCGTGCGCGCGAGTTGCGTAACGGAAGAAGAGGCGTGCGCCGTTTGTTGTTTACAACACCCATGCCGATTTCGTTCCGCGAGAAGTAACGGGCGGAACTGCGGTATCTCGGGAATTTAATGTAGTAAAATCGAGATACCTAGTTTTCATGAAGATTTTCCGTGGGTAATAAGGCATGAGAGAATAATAGCAGTCCCCTTAAGAACAATCACAAATACACTGGGAAAAAATGTTGTTGAACCAATTAAATATGCATTTGTATACCAAGAGGATATTCTGACAGTTCGATGAAGTCAGTCTGACAAAATAATTGTAAATCACACAACCAATTTTTTTTTCAGTTTACACGTTTTACATTGTGTACAGCGATATTCGCAGAATTTACAATTTTTCAATTAATTTAAAGCAAAATTGAATACAAGTAAGAAAACTAAAATATTACTTCAAATATTTTGAGAAGCCCAACCGAAACCCGCAGAAAATTTTCACCAAATGAATAGAAAGTACTTCGTTCGAGAAATCTCGATTGACTACTCCGATCGATTCTCGCTCTCCCCTCGGCGGAATCGCCGAGACATAACGGGCGCATAAAGAGCGTATAAATAATGGATGAAAGCCTCGGTACACGATTTTAAGAATCGTAATTACAGAGTGCACGAATCGGTGGGCATGCGCGAGTACTTTTACCGCCATAACAATGTACGCTCCTCAGAGTTTCATCTGTATGAAAATTAGTTTTTAAATAGATCGATCAGCGCCAGCGACTCTGAAACAAGCAGACTTCACGCGAAATGTGCTTCTCTGAAAAATTTTCCATCATTTTTCAATATTTTTCCTCGTTAAACGCCAATTAATACACATCAAAGTCGCGTTGGCTCGAGACTTCCGCGGCGTACACGTGGAAATAATCGTGCGTAACTCGAGTGTGTCCGAGGAATCTCGGTCACGATTCGCGAACGTGGAAGCGCAACGGTTGCGTCCGGCCCACGCCTCCCGAGCAGCCTCGCCATGACGGATTTCGCGCGGATGACGAGGAGCGACGGCGAGACCCGTGCGGTCTTCCCTCGGCTCGGTTTCGTCGCGAGAGAGCCTACCCACCGAACTGACTCACGCCTCGAATTAGCATAATTTCAAGTCGGCACGCGAAAAGAGCCGCGCGTTTTTCGTGTTTCAAGAGCGACGAGAGAAGGAGAAGTCCTCCTTCCGCGTGCCCACGCGTCCGTAATTGTTTTTTTTATGCCCTTCGTTAACGTTCCACTCACCCGATTATTAACTTTTTGCCTCGCCTATTAGAACCTATCGACGTAGATCTTTTTTTCTTTACCAATAAAGGAGACTTCTAGTCACGAAATGTGAATTTCTGTCTCTCGGGAACGTACAGTTGATGTACGTAATAAAAAGTTGGAAAGAGTTGAATAAGTAAAATTGTTTAAACGATGTTAAAAATTCATTTTTCTTAATTCTATCTATCTATTTAATATTTTGTAAGAAAATAAGATAGAAATAACCATCACTTTGAAACAATTGAAGCAGAAAAGGAAAAGTATAGTTTTTTTAAAAGAGAAACTTAAAGAAAATGGGAAAGGATTACTCGCGGTGAATTTTATAGACGTCCTTAAAGAGATATTACGAGAGAAGAGATGAAACAAAGTGGGCGCGAGGAAGACACCGTTCCGAGAAATTTCGAGAAATACCGCGATACACTTGGGTCTTCGCGGGAGGAAGTGACGTCACAGTATTATAGTTACGGATCTCGGCAGTCGGACGCGGTTGACAAGCCAAGCGATTCGCGACTGGGTTCGCATTTAACCAGCCTGCCCTCTCTCTCTTTCTTTCAACTCCTCCAGGGACCGGCCCTACTGACCGAGGCTTGACAAAAAAAAAAAACAATAAGAAGGAAACGGCGAGCTTCCTCCAACCGCTCCCACCTGATGTATTCAAAATTCAAGAAGGAAAACGATATCCTTCGCTCGAGCGATAGAATTAATTCTCTTTCTTTTCTCGCGCTCGTTTAACGAAGCGCGAAGGTCGAATCGAGAAAAGAAATTCACCCGAGAGTGTCATTTGTCAAAATCAATGCAGAGCAGGACAGATCGCGTCATTGGATAGCTTCGGTCGTGACGTACACGTGGGTCGTTATAGGTGAGACACCAGATGCCAGTGAGCCGAGTAGGCAGACTTGTTGCGAATCGATAAGCCCAGATTTTTCGTCCCAAAACCAAGCGTTAAAAAATTTCTTGCGTGCTTTGGGTTAGTAGAAGCGAGGCGTGAATTCGCGAGTTTTCGTAGCTTCGAAAGGAAAGAAAGTAAGAAAAGTCGAAGAAGATAGAGAAAACTGTACACTGAGAAAAAAATTGTCAATTTACAAAATTTTTACAATTTAGAAAAGTTAATTTCAATTACAAAATTAATGTTATTCTCTCGAATAATTCTTTCTTATTTGTTTAATTATTCCCATGTAAATTTTAATTCCGAATAATAATTTATTCTAACAAACAAAACATTTCCCGACTGTAACCTAATGAATATTTAACCGAATCGGCAAATTTTTTTCTCCCAGTATACTCATCCACCGTTATAACGAACGCGAACTCGTTATTCGAGTCGCGCCGAATACAAACACACCGCTGTCCCTCTTCGTGCTCCCCGGAGACTCACCTGCAGCATCTCGAGACGCGAGGAGGCTTGCGGCGTGGCCATCTTCGTTCTCTCCGGCGAAAATTCGTTCCTCCGTTCGACTGCCGCGTCCTGGAAAGCGCAAATATTTTCGTTGAAACGGCCGCGACGGGGACGGGCCCGCTCGTTCACGAAAATCGTCGTGTGTATCGCGTAATGACGTAATTTTCGTTCGACGAAAACACTCGGCGGGGCACTCGGGAGTCGCGATTTTGACGACTCCGTGAGGTAGTTTCGGCTAGGGCAATATTTGCCCCGCTCGTTTCGCCACGGTCCGCTATCGTGATTGCCATTCATTAGCCTCGTGTACATAAAACGCTGTTTGCGTACGCGATTAGCACCTCCAGGTTTGCGGATCGAGAGGACATATAGTTTTCCGCAGTGTCTACCGATTCATTTTTTATGCCTTTCACGGGAGTAAGCAAACAGGGTGTCCTCGTTCAATCGGATAGAAACAAAATTTTAAACGATACTTTGACGTATGATGATAAATATAGCAATAACAAATATTGTATAGAAAATATAGAAATTTGTA
This sequence comes from Goniozus legneri, assembly GCA_003055095.1. Lineage (NCBI taxonomy): Eukaryota > Metazoa > Arthropoda > Insecta > Hymenoptera > Bethylidae > Goniozus > Goniozus legneri. The sequence goes on from NCVS01000077.1 coordinate 169,665, forward strand.
CGATTTTATCTTAAATTTTGAGAGGAATGCGCATATTAAATATCATCCGGTTGAATTGAAACACCGAGTGTACAGCAGGTAACAAGGAAGGCTGCGCGATTCCAGTAATATCGTAACGCTCGATTGTCCCACGCGCGGTTCGGTTCGCCCACGCGGTCCCGAGTTCGAGAAAAAAAAAAACAGCCATACGGTCTCTCTGAGTGTAGAAACGCGGATAATCGAGAGCTAAAGAGCCTCGCCCACGCACACCGCGGGCGCCGTTCGATTTACAGCTGACGATTTCGCTCCGGTGACGATACCGTTTTGACGTGCCTTCTCATCGAAGTGAAAGCCGAGTTTGCGTAATTCGCGAGGGAAAAGTGCTCGTTACCGAATTCAAGTTGATTCTATTGCAACGTACAACGAAATTTATCTACAATTTTTCTCAGAAATTGAAGTTCGAATTAACAAAAATTTGACGTTTCAATTTGTTAATATGCTGTTTTTCATTATGAATTTTTTTAAATAAAATGGATGACACGCACAAGGAAAAATAGCTGCGAGATAAACTATTCACGAAAGTATGTTCTCTTAATCCTCGACAGGAAAAATTGGAAACGGCTCGGATTAGCCGGCGATTTTCCGTGAGAGATCGCGGAGTGTTTTAGGAGAGACCCGAGAGCGGTCGCGCGTGAGTCACGGGGCCAGTGACGCAAGAGGTACTTTTATGGTTAAGAATCGAAGCCGAGTCGAGCGGTGCCCTCGCGTTTTTGATTCCCTCCACGGGGCTCTCGCTTAGGATCGCGAACCGCGCTCCAGTTCTTTTTTTCTCACGCTTGCGTAACGCGATTCTCGCAAGGATATTTCCAGCGTGTCTCTGGACTGTCCATCGGGGGAGAAAATTAAAAAAAAAAAAGGAGCAAAAAGTATAGTAATCAGTAAAAACGTCCCCCGTGTACTGACCTAGCTCTCCGATAAAAGGAAAAAAAAGAAGAAGCGAGAATCGATGGGAACGCGAGATACGAACGAGTTCGCGATAACGCCGCATGGAGAAATTCGTGTCGTGTTGTCCCCAGGTGTACTCGCGTGTGTGGGATTATTTATAGCGCGCCTAAAAGCGTACGTCCAGGTCCGACGATTACCGGTACCGTCCGGCCGGTCGGTAAGGGCAGGTACACCCATTTCTATAATTAAAATCGTAGGAACGGCAATCGCGGAATTTCGCCGCTCGGTGCGCGCACATGACGCGCACGTGCGTCCGGAGTAAACAATCGGGGAGGCTGAGAGAACAGGCGAGACAATGACGCTAAATTTAGTGAAATTCCAAATACAGCAAATTTTAAAATCCGGACTGACACTTTTTTTTGTCAATTTTTAAAATTTATACCGAAACGAGTCTGTCCGGAGTAAATTATTGGGGAGGTGAGACAATGACGCTAAATTTAGTGAAATTTTAAATGCAGCAAATTTTTAAATTCGTACCGACACTCTTTTTTCAATTTTTAAAATCTATGATGAAAAATACGCGTAAATTGGGAGCCGGACAATTTCTTCTCGAGATGAATTAAAGATCGTCATGGCCCAATAACGAGCCGTAGTCTTTTTGCTCGGGAGTTGATACGGGCGCCAGACGGAGCTCCTCGCTCTCATTCGCATTCCGTCGCCTCGGACGAGACCGGCAATTAGAGGCACACTCTCGGCAATTAAAATCGCGACGTGCTTTCTCGATTCGAGAGCGGCTTGTCGCGACAAATTCGTGAATTCGAAAATTTTCTTTCCTCTTTCTTCGATTTTAGCGCCTCTGTTAATCAACCGAGCTGCGCAGCCGAAGCTATTAATAACGAACTCGGAATTGTCCCGTATCGCGAAAGAATTAATACCAGTTTAATTCGCACAGGCGTTTTGTTATACACACATGCCAGTAATGACGATCGGCGTTTGCTCTTCCGCTGAAAAATATGTAGCGTGATGAATTCGCAAACGTCGAGTGCTGCTTTTGTTGACGCGAGTTACACACAGAGAGCGGAGGTTTTCCAGTTCTCGCTAATGAAATGTCAATATAATTGCGCGAGGGTGGAAAAATAAAATCGATGAGAGTTAAATTAAAACGATGCACAGGTGCGACGGGGAGGGCTGTGAAAATACGAGCGAGTTGCGGAAGCTCTGGCGTGTTGCGTTCGCTTACCTTTCGGCGATTCGTCGGGAGATAGAATAAAAAACGAGATTGAAAAATCGCGCGGAAATCGTTAGAGAGGCTCGAGAGAACGTACAGCACTCGTCCTTACGAGGTAAGGACCACCGTAACACTGACAGTTCCGATGTCCCTCACTCCGTGATGCCGGTTTTGCGCTCCCTCTCTCGCACACACCCCACGTACTTCTCTCGCTCGCTCTTACTCTCCCGTTCTCTCCCTCTCTCTTTCTCTTTCTTTCAGCGACTCGTGGCTCGCGCTCGCGATCAAAGAGGTAGGGATCGAAAGGTCAAGGGGAGGGAACGTAAAAAATTCCCTTGAAAAAATGATTATCTAATTGCAAAATATTTTCCAATGGATATGGTATCGCGAGGAGTCGCGTTACGCAGTGTCAATTCATATCGACAAACACGAATGTTACGTGTTGAATGCGCGTATGCGGCTCCGATACGTTCCGCTCCATACGAGAGGCTTGTTGCGTCGAGGCAAGGTTGCCTTTTGGGAAACTTTTCCGTCTTTCACTTGTACGATTTCTGTTTGGAAATCTTGAAATCTAAAATTAGATTTTGGAAAAATTGTGAAAAAAACTGTTTCTTCTTGATTTTTTAGAAAAATAAAAATTTAATATAAACCTCTTTCAGTAGGAAAGACTAAAAGAATTTGTATGGCGACACTTTAACGATTTTTGAATAGATTTTTCAGTTTTCACGACTCGTTTGCAAAATGACAGCTCGTTAGACGAACGATCGGGCGAAAAACGGTGAGCCCGATCGAGATACCGTCCATCGATCTCACTTTGTGCGCGTAAATCACTCGCGAGCGGTGTCGGGATAATAATTAAAGCGATTAAAAACGATTGCGAGCCATTTTTGTTTATTACCGCTGCGTGATTCACCGCGTCGGATGGAATTGATTTTCTCGTTTTTTTATTTTCATTGAGCCGACGAGTTTACAAATATAGCGACTCCTCCGGTTATCGCGAGGACCTCTTCGGAACACGTGGCCACCCTCGAGATTATTTTCCAGCCCTTTATCGGGCAAAAACTCAATTGCGAGCAGTTTTTTTACGACTCGAGACGTCCAGAATCGTAAATACAAACAATTGTCAACATAGTAGCACGAATACCGAGAAAAAAGTTTAGTGGCCACTAAAATTTATCTCGAGGCAGGTGTACCGAGAAAAATGTTTAGTTGGCATCGAGCAAATGACTCTTGAATTGTTTATTAACAATATCATAGTTGTACGAGCTGAACAACGTAATTCGTTCAGCTGAATATAATTTTTTCAATGTACTTATGAATTAAAAATTGTTTGCTATAACGAATGAATTATTTATCGCATTTGCTGTGCCTGATGTGTCGATATAACAGCAGGCCTGGAATTTACTAAAATTTTTCCCTTTGGAGGCTCATTTACGCATGCTGTCTACGTTCATCGATCGACGTACTCGACGTGTTTTGAGCGAACGTCGCGCTTCTAATTTCGATTCCACGCGCGCTGCTTTGAACGGACCTCCTCCCACTCCTCTGCCAATATCGTAAACGATGTAATTACGTTTGTTACCCAATAGGAGGCTCTTCTCGTATGGTTCACGATTAGTACGTGCGGATCGTATACCTCCAGCGATAATCCCCGAACGTGCGAGATGACGGAGTAGATTGCAATTTGATAACAAAAAATAACAAATCTCTCCCACGAGTTTTCTCAGTCTGGGTCAATAAGGAATCTAATTCGATCTCACCGCGAAAATACAGAGAAATGAAATCGCAATTTCCGTGTACGCGATTAATAACCAAGCGAGCTCGCGAATCACAGAAATTTCAAGCTCAATTACAACCCCCAAGAATTTTCGCCAGCTCCGATTTTTCCACCCCGAAATACGAAAGCCGTGAAATCCTCAGTTGTAACTCATCCAGAAGACGCGCGTGCGCGTGGAAAATATTTTTCCGCCGAATATATGGATACCCGTTTTCGGTGTTCGCCGAGACAAATGCACGGCTTTGCATTTTTCCCTCCGCTACCCGTAAATACATTTTTCTGGGAAATCCAAAAATTTATCGCGACTGTAGCCGTGGGTGTACCAGATTTAGTTTAACGCGCTCTTCCTTTTTCGTTTCGCGTTTGAGCGATTGCGCAATCGACGCAGTCGTAAACACTCTCGCGTTTCGAGATTCGATATTACCGATTCGCTGGTCGATTGTGGGCGCGGGTGCGTCTCGATGACGAGGATGCATCGGAGCTTGCGCCGCTCAAACTCGCGTAATTGTTCGCCGAACAGCGCCAGTCGTTAATATTAAGAGGTGTCGTTCTATCAGAGAACCTGTGTTCCCGCTAATCGATCCATCGATGTCCCCTCGTTATTGGCCTTCGACATACTCAATGAAATTTATAGTACACCTACTACTCGTAGTCAACAGTTTTAGTAACAAGAACTTCTGTTCGAAATTGCATATGAAATTTCACACAAAAATTAACCATTTTAACTCAGACTGTTTTCATATACCAATAAATATTTATCTAAATATATTAAATTTGGATTCAGTCAGGCGAATTTATTCCAGTAGAATATTTATTTGGTTCATAAAATACTATTTCTCGAAATTCAAATAATATTTATCTTGTCGACACGAATAAACATTTATTTCGACAGATTAATTTTGTAGGAGCAATTTGATATATTAAGCAAATTTGTTGAATAAATTTAAACCAAAAGTGTCCAATTGAATTCGTTCTTTTTAAATTCTCTTTGAGTTTTTTTTATGAGTGAAACCCTTTTGAAAGGAGCCTGGAATTGCAGAGTCGATGAAACAGAGCTGGATCAGTTTGACGGAGCTCGTCGAGTTTCTCGAGTTGAGTTCCAGGTGGCGCTAGCCGACGACGCGGACGACCCAAACCAGCCTCCCTCCACTTGGCCGATCCCCGCTCGACCCTCACTACTTTGTACATTCTCGTAAAAACGTAACCCAGCTTTTTGTTCCAACGGCTCTCGTCACTCGTAATTTTTTTTTTCACGTCCCGTTAATTGCGAAAAGTAATTAGAAATCCAGTCCGCGTCGCGGAACGGACATTCGATTTTCCTCGCGAAACCTGGGAGCGTGTTTTAATTTATCGTCGGAGGTTCGTTATTGGCCTCGTTGCGTTTCGAGATGACGGAGGAGTGCGTCGACGTCGTACGAAGGGGGTAACGATTCGCAACGACTCGAGGAGCGTACACGAGACGGAGAGCGCTCGATGGGTGAAATTGACGCGAAATTGGAGCGAGCAAACAATAACCGATCACTCCCCTTTTCTCCTTCTCTCTGTCGCGTATACGTGATTGCCGTAACGCAACGGGTATTAGAATTTCAATTTTCTCGCCTTGCCTGCCTCTGATTGCAGTGGCATCGCGAAGATGGAGAAAGAGAACGCAAAGGTAAAAAAAAAAAACGGTACACGCGCAAAAAGACAATCCTTCGATTTCTATTTTCCGTCAGCATTATCGTACCCAATCACGATTCAAAAGAATCAAAGAAATGTAAACAAATTGAAAAATTTTAATATTTGTCAACATAAAATACAAGCAAACGCAAAAGTTGCTTAAAAATAAGGGCAAGAAATATTTTGGGATGTTTGATCATCAAATTCCACGAGGAGAAATTTAATTATAATTTATCGACTCGTTTCAGCACGGAATGTTTTTATTATTTTCCATCGAGATGCTGAAATTTGTTTTCGCGAATTGCTTTCGAAGGAAAATAAGCTATTCCCGATGAGAAGTCATTCGCGATTCAGTAAATAAAAAATACCGAAACGTTCTTCGGCAGAAAATCTCGTTGTATTCGTGACATTCGGCAAGAGTGGATCCTGTATATAAATTTTATTCATTTCGCGTTGGTAAATCCGAAATCCCTTCTCTCTCTCTTTCGCGTTGTAGCGAAAGAGACGAAAGAGATCGACGCTGCACGCACGTCGTCGGACGTCGACGGATCCCGCGACGTTTATTGGCCGGGCTTTCGTGTGCGAGTTACGTTAAAACGTCGGTCTCGCGTGGCACGAGTGGCCCCGGATCAAATCGATCCCCAGGATCATCCTCGAGCTATCGAAATTCTCAACAAATATCCGATTTGATATGCAAAAGCTAAATTTTTCCTATTATTACTTTTATTTCCTCTCCAGGAAGACGAAATTCATTTCATTTAATTCAACCTTTAAATGGTATCATCCGGAAAAATCACGTGGGTGTAATTTCACCCCAGCAGATGGATTTTATGAATTTAATGAAGAAATTTTGAAATGAAATAAACTGTGTATTATATGAAAGTTTATGGTCACAGTTGTCTCATAACTAAAGGTAGAAAAAGAGAGACAGAATTCGCGCGCGAGAACTCATCGCAGTCTGTCGAGCTCGATTTTCTGGCATCGCGACAGAATCGCGGAAATTGGATTAACGAGGCAGGTTGGCCGGATCGGCCGATTATTTCGAATAACACAAATCACCCGCGGGGGCTCGTCCGAGCGTTTAACGGGACTCGCTAACTGGCTCACGATAACGAGATCGAAATCCAGTCTCTCCCAGTGCGAAATAAAGCACGCGTGCGACTCGCTCGAGGAGCTCGTCGCATACCTCGGCATATAGAAAATCGATATTTTCGCGAGCCGACGAGAGAAGACAACTCGAAAATCGTCCAAGTGGGGGACTCGATTTTCGGCAAACTCGTCGCGGAGACTGTCGCCGGTGTTTCGGGCGCTCGAGAACATCAAAGGAACCGGCGCGTCGACGTTTCGTCTTGCCGAGGTCGGCGAATATGCAGGAGAGACGCCGCGAGTCCGATGACCTCGCGCAACTTTGTACCTCCTCGATCTCGTCTGGTGAGTGAGAGAGGAAAGAGAGAGAGAGAGAGAGAGAGAGAGAGAGAGAGAGAGAGAACAATTGATGAAAAAGTCGATTTTTCAGCTATCATATTTTTGCTAATTGAAAGATGATTGAGTTCTACTATTTTAATTTTAGCGAACGGCAAATTGACTATACTAATTGATTTTCCAGTAAATATCAAGCCATATTAGTTACTCTCGGTAATTGCATCAGGGTACGTAAGTGTTGAATTTTAAACTGTTTACGTAGCGGGCTGTTGTGTGGACTGTGTGTAAGCAGTTCTAAGTGTGGCAATTTCAACTGATTCGATTCCCCGAAAATGGCTTTGTTTCGGAGAATAGAGTTGTTTCGAATATTAATTAAAAAATTTGCAATTCTTCGGTATTTCTAACAATTTCAATAAAATACACAGTTTTGTTTACCGTAAAAATTGCTACCGCGATAACTTTTTGTTTCAACATTACCTCGCTCTTTCTCGGACGGAAATGGAAAAATTCATTCCACCGCGAAGTCGCGAAGTGTTCTTTGAAATTCCGTGAAACTCTGTGACTTTTTTTTTCTCGCGGCGAGAGCGATAACGAACGATATTCCGCCGAATCGAGTGAAACTACGAGCTAGTCGGCCCGGCGAGATATACGGCAACGTGTTAATCGTGACTCTCGATTACGCAGTCATTCCCTCGTTAAAATGTTACTCGAGACCAGTGTGGATTTTCCAAACTGGATTTGGTAATTACCAGCGGGCGAATTTTGTCCGCTGAGTTACGCTCGTTTGCTTGCGTATATTTTTCTCTCCTCTCTCTCTCTCTCCCTCTTGCGTGAACCGGAGGGAGCACACCGGGTGCTCGGCTGTTCAATTTTTTTCCTTCGACGCGGGAGACGAGAGCGCGACAATCGACGTGACAGGTAGGAAAAAACAGGAAAAGAGAAAAAGAGGAAGAGCGAACGAGCGAGGGAGAGAAAGAAACACGAAACAAAAAGCTCGCTATGCCGATAGTTCGGGACGCGTATATACTATACTCGCGAAATTATACAGGCGGGGGCATGTGATCTCCTTACGGGCTTTTGTCTATACCGAGCACGGAAATACGCTTGCGTCATCGTTGCCGTTTTTGCCCCTCCACCCTCGACTCGGTATTACCGTCCGCGCACACGCATATTTTCGCGATACTCGCACACGAGGCTGCTATGGCGTATTTAATGAGAGCCGTGCGAGTTAAAAGCCCTAGGTAGAGTTTTAACCAAAACAGAACTATACCCTTCCTCTCTCTCACTGAAATATAAAATTTTATATTCCTCGATTTAATTAAATATTTCACGATCGCTCTGCTTACGTCGGGTACAGTCGGAACAGAATATTCCGGGTGTTATTACTGCGGAATATAGTTACTCATTTTCGTAGTAAATTAGGAAGGTAAGCGAGACGTTTTGATTCGTGTGCAGAAATCTAGTCAGTGTACGAATAAACAACAGCGTAAAAATTAGCAACATTAAAGTTCGACAACATTAAATGTTCTACTTTCCTCTCTGCAAGCTCGCGATTGCTGGTTTCCTTCACGGCTGAGGAATGTATGTTCGATTTTACCGAATCGGTGAAGGTACCCCACGTAGCGCTGCGTTCCTCGGCGTACGCGATTATCTCGAACTGGCGCGTGATCTCCCAGCGGGAGCGCGGACTGTTTATTGGTCTCGGCTACCTACATTGCTGGCTATACAACTCCGGTTATACTCTTCGTACGCGAGAAATATACGTAGAGCCAATATTTTATTCTAAACTGTTGCTGTTGAGCTATTGCTGATTCTGTTTTGTTTTCGTTGTTTCTATTTTTGTTCTCCAATGAATTATTTTTCAAACACTGATGATTGTACTGAGAAAAAAATTTTGTTAAACTAATTAAATATGCAATTCTATACCGCCAAGATTATATTTTGAGTGGGATGAAAATCTTATGAGTGAAAAATAATCGATTTAATAATTATTCTATCGATCTGTCAAAATATCGTCTTGGCAATTTATTAATACATATTAGGTTTAGCAAAATTCTTTTTCTCAGTGTGGTAACGTAATACTGTTACCAACTTTGATACTGTTTTTGTTGTTCTTCCAGTAAATTATTTTTACACTGACCAGATTCCAGTTGATATACATATTTAATGATCCCCGCCGCATATTTACTCTGCCAGCCACACAACTCCCGGTTACACTCCTCGTACGCGAAAGGCGAGAAATTGTATACGCAGAGCCGATGCGTTACCCGCATCGAGAGATCGAAATCGGGAGGTTTTCCACGTCTCGCTTTCGAGTTCGGCGCACAGAAGCGGCTATAGTTGGCTTCGGCGAAGGTAACGTTTTTAGGTTCGACGGTTCGAGCTCGGCTTTGAATGACGCGTCGGGGCTCGTGTGTATAAAACGGGATTATCGATCTCTCCCTGCTTTTATGTACCCACGTTCGAGCGTAGTACTAGAGCAAAAGAGAGAGAGAGAGAGAGAGAGAGAGAGAGAGAGAGAGAGAGGGAGGGAGGGAGAGAGCCATTCGTGCTTTATCGTAGGCCAATGACGATAGATCGACTGCGTACGGTGAACGACGTGAATTTTTCATGGACGCGAGCGATATAATAATCGCGAGACACGCGCAGGCGCGCTTTATAAATTCGCTCGCCGATCGCGGACTGATTTCCCGTGACGTACCAGACGCGAGCGGCAAAAAGAATTCCGAAGGACTCGCCGTATCGGAATTTCGCTGCGTCTGGGTTACAAAGGGTGTCCCGGTTGAACCTCGATATATGAACACGCTAAGTAACTTTCAGTTCATTATTATTTTCATAATGCTTACTCTAATTTACTTCGATGAGCGATAAATATAAAACAGCAAAAATTACAAGAGATTTAATCTACTTTAAATTACGAAAAAACTCAGCAATCTTGCAGTATTCTCTCACTTTTCTCTCTTACATCGCAGCGACGATATTTAAATTATTTTTTCAACGAGAAGCTCAAGATACCCGATCTCCCCGTGTTTCATTCTGGTCAAACTGGGACACTCGGTATTAGCCAAGACAGAAGGAGGAGCGAAAAAAGAAAGATATATCCGCGACGCATAAACCGTTCGGGAAGCGGTGTCAGTGTCAGGACGCATTCTTAATGCACCGTGTGTCGTTGAATAAAAGACAACGCGCAAGGACGTATTATCGAGTCGATTTCCACGACGAGACAGCGGGGATACGACAGGTACGTGCGCGCTGCCCATTGCGCGATCGGAACTCGTCAAAACTCCAGACGAAGAGAAAAAAGACGGGAAATTTCATTCCCGAAAGAAAAATTCGGAAAATTTTCGCCGGGGCGGCGAGAAATGGATGTGGATCCCGACCTTGGGACGAACCGAGCGATATATAATATTGGAATGACCGTTCTCACCGGTATCGGATCCTCTTTTTCTCTCCCGAGTCGAAGACCTATTTTTCCCCCGCGCGTCAACTGGGTCACGTACTCGGTCCTCCCGTGTCCTCTCCCAACTCGTTGCTTCATTTTTTCCCCCTTTACAACCCAGTTTCGCCCCCCTCCCCCCAAAGAGGTGGAAACGTTCGTTTTACAACAGAATTATCTTCCACCCCAATCGGCGTGAAAAAATCCATTAGGATGATTCTCGAGGTCGAAAGGTGACCGCGAGCTTTTCGAAATACACCACGGATTCGCGCTGCTTTTAGAGCGAAATTTTCCAGCGGGGATAAGAATTTTTTTCCTCTGTTGAAAAAAAAAAGAAACGTACAAGGTCCCATAAATGAAGCGATTTGTAACGGAGCGATATCGTTGTTTCGGAAATAAATCTCTCTCGCTCTCGCTCGGATTGAGATATGAAATCTTAACGACTAAGTGAATCCATTTTCGTTCGCAGGCTCGTATCGTACGGCGAATTGTCCTTTTATCGATATTGCGGCCCCGCAGCTGGAGCGCGACATACATTTTTTGACTCTTCAAATTTTCCATTTCTCGATTCGCGGGGGGCGGGTCGAGAGGGGAGATATAGAACTCTCGTGGGCTGCACTCCGCTTCGTTGCTCAAGTCAGCAGACCGGAGAATGCGGGCGATATTTCACAACCGTGAGTCTCGGCTCTTCTCGTTCTATATAATTTTCCTTCCTCTCCTTTATTTTTTTCCCTTCTGTTCTCCATCGCGGAGAGATACGACGATCGGCCAATATCGCCCCCTCGCACGGATTTCGATTATTAGTTCGACGGTCTTACCGAACGAGATGCCGATATCGAGCCGAGATTTGAAAAGATTCCTCAAAGAAAAATTCTGATATCGGAAATGAAAAATAAAATCCAGGTACGGAATTGAAATGATTGACGTATTCGGAGAGGATTAATAGTTGACCTCTGGTCGCAGTAGTGAAGATATTCGTTGCGAATATATCCCTCGTTTTTCTTTTAACGAATCGAGCTTAACGAGAGACCCGATCGATCCCGTAACACGATTCGACTCTCTCAGCTCCTTAAGTTTTCCATTTTCCAGTGATACCTCGGAAAAAAAAACGAGCCCGAGCTCGTCTCATTTCGCAGTCGGACAGGTCTGGGAATACCTTAGGCTGCACTTCTGGCCCCGATGCACTCCTGGTCAACGATTCCCCCTCCGAAAATAATCGAGTCTCGTTCTTGGCCCCGTTCTACGTTATGAAATTCATTTTCCCTGTAATTATTTTTTTTCCCATTTTCCCTCGGGCGTTCATTCTAACGTTCCTTTTGTTATGCATCGTATCGCGGTTCGTCATCAATTTGCACTATGCGACGCCGGCGGTGAGAAAATGAGAAATTGAAAAGACGGGTCAATGATATGCGCTACCGTCGCGTGCTTCCGACAGGAACTATTTCCCTCCACCTACCGAGTTCTCTCTCTCTCTCTCTCTCTCTCTTTCTTCCTCGGCGGTATCAAAAAGGGCAACGCAGCCACCTCGAGGTTCCATTTATTTTTCGATTTTATGTACGTCCACTCACGTCACGGCTGTTTACGGCGCGACGAACGGGGAATTAGAAAATCGAGGGAAAAATCAATTTTTATTGAGTGCTTTCTCGAGCGAGGAAGGGGGGGGGGGGTCTATCGATTCGCGCGGTTGAATTTTCGGCATGCTGGCCAAAAGTGACCGGTCTACATTAGTACGCGAAGTAGCGCGCATAATTTCCGAGTCGGGCGGGTCGCGCTGCTGGTAAATATTCCATTAGCACTCCGTGGAACGCAAAATTACTTCTACGGTTGTATGCATACGTATACTGTAGTACGTATAATATGCACGCGTATATAATATACGTGTCACTACTAATTAGACATTCATGGTGATATTCATGAAGAGATTTCCCGACGTTTCTCGTTTTTCCGCAATTTTCCCTATTTAGAAGGATTCTCGAAATCTCCCTGCGTTTTTTTATTCCGAGATAATTTCTCCCCGCTATCGCGAACTGGGCTCCGTTTCTCGCGTTATATCAAACGCACTTGTACTTTTGGCCCAATGAGTTCAATTATCTCGACGTCACGGCCATTTTAATTAATAAATGTACTCCGCATATATAAGCACTTCGTTTGCCCGCGTTATTGTACGAGCGAGACGCAATTATTTATCGCGCGGGAGCGGTCTAGCTTCTCTTTTGTCGCGCCTATTCTTCACTCGATATAATAAAAAGAGGAGAAAAAGAGGAAGAGGGCAATTTCCCATTCGCAGTCCCGATTCCCTATTCAGCCCCGTAACCGTACCCGCGTAACCCATCTCGCGTTTTTCCGTACGCTCTTGCATTAACCCCGTTCTCTCCTTCGTGCGCCCTCTTTGTCATACTCCCCATTTCGTTTTTCCTCACCTCGCTCTTTATCGCGCCCCCCATGTATATGTAAAACTGAGAAACAGGCCAGACGTCGCGGGCGAAACCGAGGGAAACGTTTCTCGGTATAAGATGTTCATGCGATTTGCCATTTCGGGGAGAGAGATAGAAGGAGAGAAAGAGGGAGAGAGAGAGAGAGAGGAGAGAACGTCACCGATTCAACTGTGAGGAAAACGAGGTACAATTTGGCACAAGTGGAAACATTTTTTTCTCTCTCTATCCCTGCATTTCGTCGTATACGTGCATCGGAAAATACCCGCATGATAAACCTATACACGGTTGATTATATGTTATAAAACATCAGAGAATACATTTCAGTGTAAGCTGATACATAATCGACTATGTAACGACTAGATTAAACATTAAAAATTGTAATTTTTATATGACCGAAATAATTACATGTTTGCATAAACGTGCATGTGTTATATAATTTTTTCATGTACAGTAATACCCCGATTTACGTTGGTCCGACTTACGTAAATTCGAAGATACGTTATACTTCTGAATCCCCCCCCCCCCC
>NCVS01000078.1:0-11790 GCA_003055095.1 Goniozus legneri
ATCGAACTACAGACGAAAATAAAATCAGCCATTTTTTTTGTGTTGGCTACTGTTCAAATAATGATAAATGATATACGAGGGCTTAGGTGAAAAAGAAGGAGAAATTGTAGGAAATGTTCGGTCAATTCGAGAAAATTCTTTCAACTCGGTTTGATCTATGCCTACTGCAGTTTGTGTACGCACAAATCGCAGAGTGGCTATACTTCTCGCCTCGACCCACCGATCAATTTATCGCGATGGGGGTGGGTAACACGGAATGCTCAATGCACGCGCGCTCTCGCATCTATGGGTATGTAAATAGGAAAATAATACGCATGTTTCGAGGGACAACCTGTGTATAAACAAATGCTAAACTGCCTACGGCGTGCGGGTGTATAAATAGCGCAAAGCAACCATTTAAATTCTGCGACACGTAGCCATTCGGGGATTCGATCTGGTTTTACGTGCACGCTCATTGCGTATCTTTTCGAGGCCCTCCGGTTATTTTGCTCCGCACGGAAATTGCGCGATCGATGTGCCAACTGGTCGAGAGAAAAAAATTGTCGAGATTCTCGCTCGCTATTGACCGTGTTCTTGGGGAAAAATGCGAGTCGAGAATTGAATTTTTATAATAACGTAAGATATTTCGTAGTAGGTCGAAAGGAAAGATATGAGCTCGAAATCACGTCTGAATTTCCGAGGTGGCGTGTGATTTAAGTCGAAACCTCCTAACGCGTTCGTCCGTAGGTAGGATGTGTAATGATCTGAGAAATTGTGCCGTGATATGCAATATCGAACCGTCTCCATCGTCCTCTCTCCCTCTCTCGCTCTTTACCCCTTTGCGTTTTGCGACCCATTCGCACGAGTCGTCGACTATTACCACGGGTGTGGACGTTTGCGCGAGAGTCTGCCTCTGGGGGTGTCTGCATTTGGATTTATTCATAGCTCTCCTCTCCACAGCCTCGCTCACCTCTCGAATCGCGTGTGTCGTATAACGGAGTCGTTTCGTTGTCGTTGGAGGCGCACGAGAGGAGAGGAGCCTCCTTGTTATCGCGTCTGGTCTTTCTTTCTCTCATTCTCTCACTTCGGCCTCCCCAGATGCGCTCGCGATACCCGCCTGCATTTTGCTTTCAACGTTTTATCGCCTTTTTTCCTACCCCTCGCCCTTTTTATATCCCGCCGTTGTCTTTCCATCGTCGTTCCATGACCGTCGCGGGGACGAAATATCGAGCCTGCAGTTGAATTCTCTTTCTCCTTTTTCCCTCGCGCCTTTTTTTTCCAGACCAGCGCAAACATTTTCCGCCCATTTTCAGATACGAAGAAACGTCGAGTATGGAGGAACGTGGAGTATGGTGTGTGTGTGTGTGTGTGTGTGAGAGAGAGAGAGAGAGAGAGAGAGAGAGAGAGAGGTGAAACGGGGCGGGTTTTCCGTGACGATATTTCCTCCCAGGAAAAACAGGATTTTTCGTCCGCGCCATTGACATTCGGGACTCGCTCACGCGAACCGTTCTTTCTCGCTCGCTCACGGCGAGATAAGGAGGAAAAGATGAGATCGGAAAAGCGTTTGAATTCGTTCGAGATCGTCGGCGGAGGTTCGGTAAAAAGAAGAGAGGTGCCTTCCTCGCGGAAACTGGGAAGGGTGGCTAGGGGTGGGGGTTATGAGGTTGAGAGACACTGCATAGTTAAATCTCGAGTGGCGTGCCGGGGGTGTATGGGAACGAGAAGGGGGTGTGGGGCGGAGGGACACCGGAGAGGAAACGGTCGCCATTTCCTGGTGACGCAAAGACTCCCCCAACCCAATCCCGTACCATCAACCACCAGCGCCCCGGTAGCCCGAGAGAGAGAGAGAGAGAGAGAGAGAGAGAGAGCTCGAAGCGCGGATCTATTCTCTGAATATTTTGGGTAAGATGAACGCGGATTACGTGATATACGGTGGAAATAAATGCGAAGCCGCGTCGATTCTGCTACCCCTCCCCTTTCTCTATAAGCTCGCCCTCCTTACCGTCGTGGAAAGCGCCAGAATGTAAATTGTTTTCGCGGTAGTATCGACGTTAACGGACAACCCACTTACGCCGGCGGCCACTCGAGAATAAAACCGCGATAAATAACGCAATTTTTAACGTTGCGCGGAAGAGCGGGACCTTCGACGATCGGGTTTAATATCGCATAGCTAGTATTGAATCTCTCTCCCTCTTTTTCCTTCTCTCTTCTCGCCGTTTCTCCGAGTTTCGTTTGTGTCGCGTTAATTATCGATATTAAATTTCGGGGGAGGAGCAATTAGTCACGTCGAAAAGTCACTTATATTCGTAACTAGCTATTGCCACTTGCGTTTAATGAATGGTGGAACGGGAATTTTAAATTCGCCTGATTTATCACCGTCGAGAAAGTTAAGTGACAGATTTACGTCATCTTTCCCGATGTCCCGGTACGCGAGCGCGTGAGCTTTTTAAAATATTTCTCCTCGCGTTTCCGAAAAAAATGAAAAATTATATTCGAATTTAAGAGCGAGCCACTGAATTTTTCGTTACGTTCGAATGAATGCGACGTTCGAGCGTTTAATATTTGATGTCCATTATTATTCCGCTGTTTTTGTATCATTATTTTTCGAGATTTCGTTTCCTGTATATGTAAAGAGAGGTAGGGAAAAAATTATGAATTCGTAATTACGGACAGGTATATATGTATATTTATGAGCGAGATGTCCGATATTTTATTCATTCGCTTTACGTATCAGCGTAATATAATATTTCGTAAAACACGAAAACACCGACTGATGAATGGTTGAAATGCGTATGATAATCTCTTGTGTTTTATTATGCTTATTCCTACTTCACGCTATATTTTTTTTCTCGCAGCACATATTGTGGCTCTTACGTGCAGTAATCATTTTTCAGCTCGAGAGCGACAAACCAAGTACAATTCTCTTATTTTGTTTCCATTTTAAGATATCAACTCGGAAGTATCAATTTATTCAAACACTATTCAACACGGTAATGCAAAGTTTCATAGATGTTGATTTTAAGACGGATTTATCAGACAACAAATTTGCCTTACCGTACCAAAAAAAAAACGATTGATTAAAACCGATGATATTTTTCCTACAGAACCTTTTTCGAACACGCATATTTTCCACGTATCCCGGACTGATTAGAAAAATGTATACTTTTGACATCTCTATACTTTTTAATGAAGCAAACGAAATTGTACATGCACGTACAATAACACAAGCTATATATCCTCGTATTCCGCGTAGATAAATAACAAACTGCTACGTACTGTACGAGAAAAAATAACTACATCAGCCGCCGATATCGGTCGTTTATCTTTTATAATATCGCACGCAAAATACCTGTACGTTTTCCCAGTTTCCGCAGAATCTATATTTCATCCAACCTACGGATAAATTTCTTTCCGCGTGTGTCGTGGTCAAACGTCGGGATTGCATTATAAATTCCCTCGACGCGAGTTAAAAAAATGACTCGAGTCGCGAAAATTCAACGATCGTTAATCCTCGAGTTGTCGGGTCTTCAACGTGCGTAGTCGCATCCAAAATATGAGACGCGAGCTGTCTTGGCTATTAAGACCGAATGCAAATGGCTAGCATACCAAGAGAAATAGAGAGAGAGAGAGAGAGAGAGAGAGAGAGAGAGAGAGAGAGAGAGAGAGAGAGAGAGAGAGAGAAAGAGAGAGTGTATTACTCGTACGAGAGCGAGCTTTCGGGATGGTCGTTCGGTGAAACGGTCTAGCGACCGTAAACTTCTCTCTCTCTCTCTCTCTCTCTCTCTCTCTCTCTCTCTCCTTCTCCTTCTGTCCGAAGTACGGAGAAATAAATTATACACGCACTTCGCGTACAAATGTGCACGGCTGGTTAGCCGACGCTTTTCACGGGTAACGGCTTAACCGGGTTGAGGAAGGGTAGGAGCGTGGAAGGACGATGGCGCTGTGAAGAGTGAGAAGGGGGTAAAAAAGAGGGGGTTAACACGGCGAGGACGGAAAAGGGAGAGTACGACCAGCTGAACGCCGGAAACTGAAACGTGGCCAAATCGAAATTAACTCGCGCGTAACAAAGCCACGACTGAAATATTAATTATCTGAAAATTAGTTGGATATGGGTCACAGACTGTGAGTTATGTGGTTTAAGCAAGAGGGAAAGAGAGAGAGAGAGAGAGAGAGAGAGAGAGAGAGAGAGAGAGAGAGAGAGAGAGCACCGACGTACTCGGGAGTAAATACGGGTACCGACCGTAAAACGGTTTCGTTTCCGTCGTTACGCGAGTGGCTTCGACAGTTTATTATTTTCTCTTTTTTCCTCCCTGTTTTTTTACCTCTCTCTTTCCTTCTCTCTCACTCACTTTCTTCCTCTCTTTCTATGCTACTTCGTTTTGTTTCTTTCAACAAGCACGGCTTTTATAATAACTCAAATTAATATACATATATATGTATATATTTACTACAATATCGTTTTCTCACTCGCTCTCAAACAAGTATTTCCAATTTCCAAGTTTAACGAGAGTGAAGTGAAGAGGCGCGAAAGGAAAGACCGATAAACTCTTTCGCGTGCGTTCACACGACGACGAGCGAGGCAGAGACGTTTACAGTACTCGCTCGCGCGATGCAAGGCTCTGTTTCCTTGCCCCCTCCCTCTCCCTTTCCGGACCACCATCGCGTCTCCCACTGCGCTAACTTTATCAGAGTCGCTCGCAGGTACCCGGGATTATATCGCCGACGACAATTCAATCTGTCGGGATGTAGTTTCGTCCGACTTTAGAAAAATGCAACCCCCTCTCGCTCTTTCACACCCCTCCGAATACGCTGAGTTACGATCCCCGTCGGACTTCCTCCCTCGCATTGTTTCACCGTCGTTTTAACTATATTCGCGCGAGGAGCGAACGCGACTGGCGCGAGAGAACGATTAATAATTCTTTTCGCGCTCGAAATTTCGCACGCCGGAAGGATCGTTTTGTCGTTAATTAAAAAGAGAGCGATCTCGCGATGAGTTATAAGGACAGAGGGTACGTCAACGCGGAAGCGTTATTCCTACATACATACAAATGTTCGAAACGCTGTGCACACACGAGTTGAGTGGGTACACGAGATGGAGCGAGTCTCGACGAACGTTGCACCGGCCAGACAATCACGACCACTACTAATGGAAATGACACACACCTGACTTACGCTAACTAACATTTAGTTCGAACATGGTGTACGCCCCTCTCTCTCTCTCTCTCTCTCCTCTGTTTGTTTGTTTGTTTGCCAAAAGCCTGCAAATATTGGTCGATCCATTTACTATGCACGGTGTTTCCAACCTCTATACCCCTCTCGGTCCTAACTACCCCCCTTGGCCTCTCCTAGGTACTTCGGAACGTGTAACGGGCCGAGCACATACGCCCGGCATTCTCCGTTATACGCAGCGAGCGTGCGCGCGTGGGTGGACGAGGATCGGGGGTGCATAAAAATATTCGAGTTTCATTATTGCATTGTTGTCCAGATTAGAGGAACATCGAACGAATTCCCATGACGCATCGACCCGAACTCGAGCTAACCGTTGCTGCAAAATTGCGACACACGACCCAGCCAAAACTCGATTACGGAGTAGGCTTCGCTGCATTCGCCCTGCCGAGAGCTCGTAAAACAAGGAATGAGAGAGGGATAGAGAGAGAGAGAGAGAGAGAGAGAGAGAGAGAGAGAGAGTAAAAAAATTCATTGCCGTCCATGAGATTTTCATTTGCGTTTGCGAGTAAAGGCGAACATTCACGTTGATTACGTGTCCAGGTGAAACTCTGTTTATCGATTGACTAAAACGAGAAAGACAGAGGGGCCGAATGTTTGGCCTAATCGGAAGAAACGAGGTAGTGCGAGAGGGAACGTATTATATATGAAATAAAATAACAAAAATATGGAGGAGAGAGAGGGACGTAGAATAATAAAGAGAACTAGCTCTGCAGTGAATCAAATTACGTCGACGAGAATTTATGAAACGAGCAACGCCATCACGACGTAGCGGAGATGCGTCGCCCCTGACGATGTACCGTATGTGTATACGCGAATACATATCCATCGGGCCAGTCCTGCTCGTACGCCGAGTTCGCCCCCAATATGCCCGCTCGACGCGAAATCACTTTTTATTTTCCTACATTTCGTGTCAGGCGCGCGACCGTTCCGCCGGATGTTTTTTATCTCCCCGGAAATACACGTGTATCGTATTTTCATTTGTTTTTGTCATCATATGAAAAAAAGGGAGGGAACGAGAGAGGACAAACGAGAGGGCTGGGGAAAAAATGAACGTAAATGGCGACAACTCGTATTTGTAATGATATTTTCATGGATGGGTGTGAGAGCTCGAGTTTTTTTCAGCTGGTAAATACAACCAGCCTTGCATCGACGTTGATATCGTCGAAATATCTCGCGCCGAGTTCGCTCGAGTTCTACCCCTCCCGTTGGTTGACTCTCGGCCAAAGTCGCTCTACCTCGAGTGTGCGGACCCGTTCTTCTTCCATCCTTCTTCTTTTAATTTTATTTTACTTTAATCGAACTTTCGGCGGTGCATACGGACGCGTTCTTCGGGGCTTGCAACGAAAGTGCGAGACTGAAGAAGGGAATGTAGAGTTAGAAAAGAGGTCAGGGTTATTCAGTGCGATTCTCTCTCTCTCTCTTTCTCTCTCTCTTCCTCTCCCTCTCTTTTGCTTCCCGGGTCGTCAATTAAGCAGCCGAGTTTCCCGTTCGTTTTTCGACTTCGCGGTAGCCACCGAGCTAGAGCTCGGGCGATCGTCGAAAACTTTTCAACGGCGCCCTTCTCTCGTCCGGCTTCGCTTTTAACTCCTCGCGGCTATTAGTTCTGCGGATTTTGAGCTTCGCGGTCGAGCGGAAGGACTCCGGAAGAGGGAGAGAGAGAGAGAGAGAGAGAGAGAGAGAGAGAGAGAGAAAGTCGAATTCGATAAGAATTCGGTAATGCTCAAGCCATAGTCTCGCAATTAGATTCCATCCCCTAAGAACGTTCTTGCACTACACTTGCTATTAGATGAAATTTTGAACCTCTGTTATCCGGTTACTTCTTATCGGATTTTTAATATTTTGACGACAAGAATTTTTATTAATGATCATAATTAGTATCCATAGGGCCAAATTTAAAATTCCAGATCTCATGGAAATTTTGAGTAGTTTAAGCGCATTCTTTCTAATTCTCAAAAAAATTAAAATTGTCTAATCGAGATCTCAAAATCATACTCAGTATCACCAATAAACACTAAGCGTTTATGACTCTCGTTACATTTCAGAGGGTTCAAATGAAATCCAGTTATTCCTCGCAGGTTTCTCGCATGGAATTGGTTGGTACGGTGAATATCGGAGGGACGACCTGCAGGCCGGCGACGATGAAGAAGAGGATCCGGGAGAGATGAGCGAGCACGCGTAGCGGAGAAATCCTGGCTGGTGGTGGCTGGCGGTAAGTGAGACGAAGGTACGACTGGGAAGTGGGAATATAGTCACATAGCGCGGAAGAAGGGAGGGGGATATTAAAGGTCGAGAGTTGAAACACTCGGTAGAGAATATGTGACTTGTAAGGGGAGGGGGTTCCTTCTCTTGCGCTCATTCGGTATTCCGAGGGGTGCCTGCGTCTCTCTATCTATTACCCCCCTTCCCCCAACTTTCTTCAATCTAGGCGTTTTGCTCTCGTTTCGCCGATTTATGGGTCTGGCCAGCTCGTCCAGGTCCAGCCTTCTTCGGATTACCAGCACTCACGTACACACCTGGCTGGTTAGGCCATCTTTGAACTTTTCAGTTCGAAGGGCATCGAATAATTGTGACTCGATTTGTAATTTTTCTGTATACCAAAGAAGAGAGAGAGAGAGTGAGAAAATAAAGAATAGGATGAATTTCAGAATCCTGAATCACCGTTCAATTTTCAGCGAAGGGATGAAACGAGCTCGACCTTCCACGATCGTCTCTGCAAATTACGTATTCCGCGATATCGGTAAATAATGTAAATCGTATTTACACAAACAAATTCGATTCGAGGCCAGGGAGCGCGAAACAGGAAGCCGATGGGTTCTCAGGCGACACGGCATCCTTGATGAACTTCCCCCGAAGGGAAGTTCCCAATTGTCGATGAGATAAGTATCGTGGGGCGGTTGTAGATCGCTAGCAGCGATCGCGCGCTCTCCAGGAGATTCGATCGTGGAATGCCAGCAAGATGGACGAGATCGTCGTCCCCAAAGAGAGAGAGAGAGAGAGAGAGGCGGGGGGGGGGGAGGAAGAGAGTAAAGCAATTTCATGCGAGCGGGCGACTCTTCCGGTGTCCTATCAGTACCGCAGTTTCGTTTAAGAGATCCGTGCCTCCCGAAGCGCTCGAGCATTTTCCAACCCCTCTTCTTCCTCTTTTTTCGTCCTTCTACCCGCAAACCGTTTCCAAATCGCGAAGCCCGTGCTCGGTTTCTTGGCAGAGTACCGGCACGCTTGTCAACCCCCTGAAATATGCACGACGGTCCGAGTATCGAAACGTGTTTATAAAATTACAGTTTAAGATCCCTCGCTACCTCGGTCCGGATAGCGCTTTGGCTCGTGCACATGTCGATTTCTATACCCCCGGCTGCTTCATTCGCGTCGAATCTCGCGATACACACGGGTTTCGATAGCTCGTATTTTCCTCGGGAAAGCACGCTACCGATTATGGATATTAAGCGATCGCGAATTTGTTGCGTCCCGATAACGGGATATCATTGTTCCTCGATGGAGTGGGGAAGGTTATGTGTATCAAGATCGATTGTATCGCTCTCGAAACTCATCAAAGGACGATTAATCAACCGGGCCGAATCAACCAGGCCGTTTTCACTGTATTTTCCTCGCCCCCCTCTTCTAACGACCGCGAATTAATCTTTCACGGAGTCATAAAGCTCGACCTTGGTCCCTCACGCGTTCATTTCTCATCTCTATAGTGTTCGTAGGCATCTTTTCTTTTTTCCGAAGATAACGGAAAACCCGATCGATGGAAACCTTCCACGCCGTGCTATAGATGATGTACGGCGAATTCGCGGCTAATTTATTTTATCTAAATCAGAGCGCAAAGTAATTATGCGGTAGAAATAAAAGTTTGCCCAACTCAATATTTGTTGGAAAATATAGAAATAAATATTCGTTCAATAAAATGAATTATTTAGAATGAATTAATATCCTAAATAAAATTAGGGTCTGCAATTCAAACAATTATTTTGTCCAATAAATTAAATATTTATCTCGACGTATGAAAATGAATATTAAATACAGTCAACAAAATTTTATTTCCATTGTATTTGTGAAGAGTTCATTTTTGGTTATTGTTTCAGCAAATCTGAAATTTGAATATTCTGCAGGAAATTGACAAGTTTGAGGTAAAATGTAATGTTATTGTGGAATATTTCATATAAATTGTAAATGAATTGGTAACATCTCATGTGAGTTTCTACACTTTCAAGAATGATTTGTTAGGTCTTACGAAGATATAGTACGTTTCTATCAGAACGGTTATTTCCGCAGTACCGCATCACGAACAATCGTTTGATTATTTTCGCAGCGTGCGGTGTTTACTGAGCGCATTGCGAATTCGCTAAATTGCCGGGTCCCCGTTCCCTGTCATCCAGGATTTCCGTCGCAGCGCGTGTCAATTATTACCCCGTGCCCGTTGTATTTTAATGGCGGCCAGAACCGCACACGTTTGGCTATGAAAATATCGTACATCTCTGTTTATTTGTTCGTATACGATGCACAAATATTTGTATCAGAAATATAAGTATATTACGCAGAGAGCGAGCGAGCGAGCGAGCGGGCGAGAGAGAGAGAGAGAGAGAGAGGTCAGGGTGTGTTTATATATCAGTTTTAATTTGCTTAAGCCCATAAATTAACGTGCGCGCACCGCGTGTGTGTGCACATATCTCGTCCAGAGCTTGTAAAAGTGTGTGCAAACCCACTCGGTTGACTCCAACAGAGTACGAGTGCACCAGTGAGTGTGAGCTCGCGATGGCATACACAGCGATAGGCTCATAGAACGAGTTTGCGCCCTTCTGTCCGCGGGGGATTCCCACTACCCCACCTACGAATTTCGTCGGAACTGGAATAAAAGTAATTAGAGGCATTCGTGTCGTCCTGTAATTAGCTTGTGTGTGCACTTTCCAGCACGCTACCCCGCCCCGGACGACGACTAATGCGATTCTTGTGACAGCGTCGTCCAATTTCATGCCGCAGTATCGGAGTCAGTTTATTCTAAGGGACACGAAACGTCGTTTATCCGACTCGTGAAATAACGAGCGGGGGGTGCAGGTGGCGAGAGTGCGTGTGGCCAGGTTACGACCAGTACTTTTTGCTTTTTATCCTGTCTCCCTCTCTCTTTCTCTTCTGGTAGGATTTTAACAACTTTTCGCAGTTCCTACGGACAGACTGTGTACAGTACATCGCGCCACATGCGCTCGCGGTGTGTTATTCAGCGAGATCGTTACCTCCGCCTTTGCTATTATTTTATGACCTACTTGCACCGCCGTCCATTGTCGGACAAAACTAGTTTGACTGTCCTTACTCAGGCCGGACTATTCGTACTTCTTTTGTCTTAACCCAGATTCCAATTTCTACCTAGACGACAATGCGCGTATTTTCTTTCTTCGATCGAGCGAAAATTTTCCCGCGATATAATTGCGGGCGTTAAATATTTCACGATCGATAAAAGTGGGAGCGGCGAAACGAGGTAATAATGTTCGAGGAAGAAAACTGATATTTTTGTAATCACCGTTATCGAGGCTCCGCATGAAATTTCCGTAGGAGAATAATTTTTCAGAGGGTTCAGAGGAATCGGGAATATATTTTTCGGATAAACAAACTTCCGCGTCGGGGATATGTTTTTTAATTAATCCCATGTTAATAATATTCGTACATTCGGTAATTAACTTGGCTCCTGTCGGGCTATCTTGCGAAAACGTTATCAAACCTCCTGGCGTCTAACGCACGCTCTCCAAATTAAATTCTAATAAGCTTTAACGCAGTCGTTGGAGCACCGAATGCAGTATACCGTACGAGTTTCGTCCGCGCAAAAGTACACCAAATTGAAAACTGACCCGAAGTCGAGAATTCCGCAATTTACGAGAGAGTTTTTTCTCCCTGCCGTTGTCAAAGCGATAGAAATTTATTATGAGCGCGCAATTTCCACGAGGACTAATATCGGGAAGGTTTGAGCTCTAATTCCGGCTCGTAAATTCCAATATATCGCGACAACGAGATCTCGGGTAGCGTACGAACGGGCTGACACGCGAATGAAGAAAACGAGGGAAAAATTCCATAGCTCATCAATTCCCTACGAGGTTTTTGGAGATCGGGCACAATACCTGCACGCGCGCAAGGTAAATATTGACTTTCAAATTTGAACACAGCGAGTAGCGGAGCACGGCGGTGCTCCATTGATAAAGCCAGGTGGAGTAGGGAAACGCGTGTGTTTGGGTGCAGTTATTGCATATCCCGTGAACATCCGCTAAATTGAAAAGCTGTCAAGAACTCGGCGCTGTTCGCGCGCTCAACCCTCCCGCATTGTAAAATGGAATTCCGTCTCGACTTTGAGAGGAGAAGAGGGAGGAGAGGTGGGAGGTGTAGGCGAACTTGCCGGGGTCGCGGTTTTCGGTGTCCCTCGTTATTTTCGCGAAAGCTCTTTAATTTTACCGAAGGCTTAACAAGTTCCCGCGCGTCTCCCAGAGCTCACAGGGTACGCCGAGTGATTCACGAGCGCGCCATTGTTTCACCCATGCTTTATAAATCACTATTAGTTTATAAATAGAAAGAGAGAGAGAGAGAGAGAGAGAGAGGGGG
>NCVS01000078.1:16957-55997 GCA_003055095.1 Goniozus legneri
GCATGGCGCACCCGAGGGAGCGATACTCCGGCCCCACAAATATCTGAATGTACGCGAGCACATTTCTTCATTTGGAATCTGGGTCGTTAGTTTAGCGCATTCAGCGAAGATACACTGTTGAATATCGCATAGGCGTATTAATTTTACTTCTTACTCTCTTATGTATTTTCTGTCCGCGGCGATAAAGAGTGCGCTAAGAAAAATAGATTGTTGTTCCGAACAATATTTTGTTGAAATTTTAATCTTAAATTTGAGCATATCTTAATTAGGGATTTCTTTCGGAAGATACATATTAGAAAATGTACAGACGAAATTCAGACTGGTAATTCGGAGGTACCCGATCGATCTCTATCGCTCAATCGAACATCACCCGTACGAATCGCATTCTAGCGATCCGCTAACCGCAAAGTTAACAAGTCATTGTTCGAAAAGCCAGGGCGTCGTGTTTTTAATTAAGATAAAAGCCGGTAATTTGAATCGAGCGTACGGAGTAGCGATTACGCACGCGAATAGCAGGAAAATAGGCCGATTTTCCTCTTTTCTTCCTCTCGATAAGGTTGAAATAGGGGAAGGCAGAGATTCCGCAAACGTGTAAAATAGATTCCCGTCGAGTTCAAAGCACTTCGTTTAATGACTCGGGTGGTTCGGCCTCTACGATTCGACGAATTGAATTCAATTAAATTTAAAGTCGCGGCCTGGTGAGGGGCAGGGGAAGGGTGGAAAGTGGGAAGAGCGACGGTAATAATGGATTCGCCATGATAAATTTGCGCGAATCGTTTGCATTTTGTCCTCCTGAATCATTCACGTGGCCGATAATTAATCATTGACGCTCGTCGAAAAAGTTAATCGCTCGGCTCATAAAGATTGCAAACGATCAACGAAATGTAATTGTATTTCGAACGACGTGGATTTAAAACATCCCTTCTCTCCCTTAAAAGTCCTTTCAATACGCGGAACAATCGCGCGAAAACCGGAACCATAAATCCGTGCGGGCTTTGCAAAAAACTCCCACTGCGCAAAAGTAAGTAGGCCGGCTATTGCGTATTGAAAAAGTTGCTACGCTTCTCTCCCTCGACTCCCGACGAACCGAGGAACGAGACTCGTCCGCCATTCGCGCCAAATACTCGCTCGTGCGTGAAGAATCGGTCGTCGCTCGATTCTCGATCCGTGGATCGATAAAGTGATATTATGCTTAATAGAATATTGCATTATATTTCAAAACACGGCTGTGAATTAAAATTTTTTTCATGTTTTTCACTCTGTTACAACATTGTAAATGTATTTGAATTAAGTTCGTAATGCACAATACACTTGAATTTAAAAAAAATATTACTTAATGATTTTTATATCGAGAATGAAATTTCATAATGAAATATTCACTTGATTATTGCCAATGAATATTCCGTAAGATAAAATTATTTCAGACATTTATATTCTTTTATTATGTATTAAAATATTTTCGAAGGAAATATTTAGTCAACCCAGAAAATTTTTCGTCGGAGTGCATTGAGAATTTGACAGCTGGATGAAATGACCGTCAAACAACACATATGTATTTCTTCTAAAATTCACTTTACCGAACAAGATTTTGGTTTAAACGTACTTAACTGATTCAATAAATGTCTCTTCTCGACACAAAGAGAATCAATGAAAAGATTGTTTCTGTTTAGGTTTCCGAGGGTAAGAAAAATCCCTAAGGAATTGTGCGAATTAACATCGAAAAGGGGAGCAAGATCATCTTTCTTTCCGGGATGAAACTCTTTTCTGGCCCGGGTCGTGTGCTATCCAAAGATTGATGACGTCGTTCCGCCACTCGCGAAACGGTGATGCAAAAATCTTTCATGACTGGCTAATGTTTTGTAATGGTACTTGTTCTGGCGTAAACGTTGATAGATCGTTTTGTTGACTGGGGACGAGACGCACAGTGTGCGTCCATCGACTGCCCCGGCATAAGCTGGCATAAGAAACGCGCCGAGCTCTCTCTTACACTCGCCACACAAATCCACATACACGCACTCGCGCTCATTCTAGAGCAGGGTTTATCTCTCGTGAATGAAACACGCACCCGTCCTATACAGTGTACGCGTCCGCATGAAAAAAAAAAATAAAAAGAAAAATTGATTTCCTATGCACCCATAACCCAGTTAAAAGTTACGACTATTACGGAAATATCGGAAGCGCATCGACGCGCTAGCTCGCACCGTCGGGCGCGTTTCGCTTAAACGTCCCTCTATACGTTCGATAAATTTTTCACGCGAAATGAAATCGATTTTTCTATCAATTTCGCATTCTAAAGTGGAAAAATTTGTAACACCGCCGGCCCGATTGGGCCGGACGATATCGTTTCCGGTCGCGAGGGGGTATGGGGCGAGACTTACGGCGGTACATCCACAACCCCCTCCTCCTTCTCCTCCCCTCGGCTGACTATATACCTCCAGGCTCGAGCGACAGTCGAAGGAACGGGACGCGACCAAGGCCGCTGCAAATAGAGGTCATTAGGTATCCGTACGTAAGGAACGGTCGGGCGGTATCTAGAGTAAGAAAAAAGAAGGAACAAGAGCCGAAGAGCGATACGCGAGCGAGAAAAAAGAAGCGTGGGAGGTGAGATTGGTAGAAGTGGAAGCCGAGCCGGGTACCTGCCTATTATTCACACGGGAGATAGGTCGCGGTTGGGTGGGGCGAGCTCGTCGAATAGTTCGGTGGGATGAGGGTTGATCTAGCTCGATCTAGGAACCCGAGAGAAAGAGAGAGACCAAGTCGAGGAGTGGAGAGAGCGAGAGGGGATGGTTTGAGGCCAGACTCCAGGGGTTGGGGGTTCGTGGCGAATTCTTATAAATCAAAACAGACACGCTATCCCGTCTCATAGAATGTTGCCTCTCTTCTCCTCGCACTCCTCGCCACCTATACGCCTACTTTACCTTCTTAGATCGCCTCGTACTCCCCCCGACTCCAAAAAAAGCAACGAGCTAAAGGAGCGCGGAAACGGAATTCCGTGAAACCGGTGGGCCGAGCACCTCGGGAATTAACGGACGATTTCAGGTCGATATGAGAATTATCGCGCGCAGTGGTGAGAAGAAAGGAAAGGATATAAGTTCTGTTTAAGAAAATTCACGAAGAAATAATGAATCGATTTACTGTGCTATGGGGAATACAAGGGTAGTATTTTCTACTATTTTAATTAGTTGACTCCTCTTTAAATATTCTAAATAGCAAATCGAAACATTAAATTTCAAGAGTATGTAATTACGATTACGACAATTTTCTTGACAAATAGAATATTTGTCAAGAAAATATATTAATATATTTGTTATTTGTTTTGAATATTTGTTGAGAATTTTTCTCATTCGCGTCAAATTCGTTCGTTCATATTCCCACGAGTGCAACAACGTTAAACGTAAAACGAAAACATTACGAATCGTACACAGTTTAGGTTAGGCACGGTCATACTCCGACGAGGCTCCTCAACGCTCGTTTGCTCGCGTATATCGAGTGGGTGGGATTAGCCTATTTTCGGTGCATATTCGATCGGCGGAATCGAAAGTGTCGTGCGAGCGGAGTGGCGAGTACCGAGTGGGCGCGGATTGGAGAGGGAGTGCCCCGGTCGCGATGGGATCGACGTGGACGACGGCAGGCATCGATATCGATACCGATGCTCGTCGTCTAGGGGACTGGAAAGAGCTTACCTCTCTCTCTCTCTCTCTCTCTCTCTCTCTGTCTCTCTCATTGCCAGGTTTACGACGACCCGGGCCAATTCCAATGGAGCACGGCATTACCGGTATCGTTCGACGTGAATAAGCTATAGCCGTACTTAGTTATTGAATATTATATGCCGTCTATATCCGTTCGCAGAGATCCACCCACGGCGAGGGCCTCCGCGGTTAAGGGAGGACTCTCTGATATTTATAGAGATTCGGACATTCCGGTAAAATGTACCCACTCCTTACCCGTCGCCCCTCGCTCGGCGACATTGCCCATTAAAATAGATTGGCGGAATTCCGCGGTTACTATTACCTCTATTTACAGGCTATCGGGAGAAAAATAATTTCTCATTTTAAAGAAAGGAGAGAGAGATAGAGAGAGAGGAAAGGAAAATTCGCGGTAAAAATTTTGCGACAAGCCTTATCGCTTCCTCCTCGAATCGCCTTCTGTTGTATCCTGATAAGCGATGTACGTATACATAGAGGATGTTCGAGAGTTATCGTACAATCTTCAAATACTATAGAATTTGCTGAATTCCGAAAGAAAGATTTTTACTGTCCCGAAATGCGATGTGCCATTTCGAATTAACGACACGAATAAGAGAATTAACTATATAGTTTCAAATAATAACTTCTCGAATATAAATATTAACATTAACTGAAATTACTCGAAATAGCCTTGAGGTTATTCCTGATTGTCTGATGAAAAATAGAATAATTCATGAATAGGATCACTATATGGAGAAAAAACTGCTTCGAATTGTATTGCAAACTTTATAATATAAACCTCAGCTTTAATAGCTTTAAAACGGATACAAGTATACAAAAACAGCGAACGAAACGATAGACTCGATAGGTATTTTTATCTGGTATCGCAACAATTATGAAAATATCATTATCACCCTCCAACTGTGTATCCCCGGGGGGTGTAACGTTGATCGACTCGTGAACCTTGCCACGTTTTCTTTTCTAGCATTCTCCAGGTGTTAATCGGTCCCCGGCACGCGATATCGCTCGAGAGAACTTTTATAAGATTCGCCAAGAAGGGACTGTAGTTCATTTCTGTAGTCTCCCAAAGCGAATCCGCATTTATTTTTGCTCCGAGGGTTGTTTTATATCGCGTTTGCACATGCGATAAGCCCTCGCCCACACTCTTCGCGAAACACGGGGGTGAATCGCTAGCATCCAGTGAAGTTAATCCGAGGGGTTCTCCCAACGAGCTGTTCAAATACCATTAATTACGCCCTTTGATCAAACTCGAAACGGTCCGTCGAGTGGAAACGAGAGATGTAAGGGGTCGCCCCGATTCGGGCGAAATCCCGATAGGTGTGAGAAAGAAGCGAGAACTTACGAGGATTCTGTACGTGGATAGGAGACGGTGCTCGCGTGACGGAGCTCGGCATCTTGGCGTGCAACGCGGCCAGGCACGAGTTCGCCACGTCGTAGATGAGATAGGCACCGTAGTATCGGTTCGCGTTGCTTATTTTCAATTTGTTCTTGCCTGGCACGGCCGCCATCTTGAGAGCGCGCTATCCTATTGAAACTCTCGATCACCGTAAATTTTCACACACTTCGCATCTACACGACTACGATTCGCGGTGCACGACATAGAAACAAACTTGACAGGATTTTCGACGAGTGCGGCTCGTCGGGAGCGTTCGTCACGTGGCCTTCTGGCCGTCCGCGTTCTTCCGGCGCATAATGCTGCGATACAACTCGATCGTCAAGCGAAAAATCTATAAAACCGAGAACCTTTTTTTCATTCTCGCTAGCACGCGCACTCGAGATTTATCACCGACGCCGGGGCTCGTATTTCAATTCGTCTGTATCGACGAACTTTGAACGCGATCGTACTACGAAACACTACGAAATTAGTCAAGAATCGACGAACATTTAACACTAATTGTCTTGTTTTGTTAAAGGAATAATATGAAGTACTCTACACTGGTTATTCTCAGAATGTGTATAATGTTATAACCTATGGTGTTGAACACCAATTAACAGTAAAGAAACGATTTGATAAAAATTGAGTGAAAATTCAAATATAACTTCTAATTCCACGATTACATTTGAAATTCCAAATATAAAAATTAATTTTGATATGTTATTATGAAAAGTAATAATTGTTTGTAAATTAAAAAAATTACATTCTTTTAAATATAAATTAATCAATTTAAAATCACAAAAATTAGAAAATTCTGGATATTTTCTGTTTTAAATTTGAAAATTTTTCTGACAGCATAGAGTGAAGAAGCTGCTTAACACTCGTTTAGTTAGAACCGAGAAACAGAGGAAGATCGAAGGAAATATCGAAGTTCCCGGTAATTACGATTCGTAACAACAAGTGGCTGTTTGTCCACCCTCTGGCTCCGTTTTACAATTAAAGAGACACCGGTTGCAAGTATTCCTGAATAATCACACACCAAACGAGAACAGACGACACTGTCTAAATGTAGAAAAAAACACTAAAGTAAATCATCGCGCGCGTCCACTACGAGTTTCCTTTCCACACTGTCGTTTGTATGTAATGCATATAGCGATAGCGATTTCGCGGGAGCCCTCAAAGAGAAGGGGAGGGGGCGAGGTCGCCGATAGCGAGACTCCGATGGGACCATACGGCTCGCCGGAAACGGCGTGGTTCGAAACGGAAGCCCCGAGCGGAAACGTCACGAGTCAACGGGCGCCTCGGACCGATTGCGCACGGCTATGCGAGATAAATATGCGCAGAGAAAGAGAGAGAAAAAAGAGAATAAACGCGAGTAAAGTCCGCGTAGTCGGCGAAACTCGACACGCTGTCTCGTCTTCGCGTTTTCTTCATCGTTCTCTTTCTCGCTCTCGCAAGGTCGCGACAATTAAGACTGCTCGAGTCTCATTGTCAGTTCCTCGCCTCAATTTCTACTCTCATTTTGTATCTACACTCGCGAAAATATATTTACTCCTATAGCTTTTAAATCTGAATATAGTACGGGTATCGGTTAGCCAAATCTTGATGCTTTCGTCTTTAGCACTGTTACTACCAAGAAATGTGTTGCTCCACAATTAATTTTTCGACTTTTCATTGCATTCTACAATATCAGTTTCATTCAGCTCATCCGGGATTTAAAGAGATATCTTTTGTCTGAAATATATATATACAAAAAATCGTGATAGAAACAATGTTAAAGTCGATTGTGGGCGCATTTAATGCGATTTTCTCTCCGACAATTGCTTAGATACGAATAAAAAAATAAAAAATCTTATTTTATTCTCTTCTTTTTATTCTTGATTTAATTCATCTAGATTGGCATAAATAATTAAAACGTTCAATAAAGCGCATTAAGATTAAACGAGTAATTAAGAGCTATCATATAAAACCAGAATTAATTTTAAAGAACTTATTTATACTTCTTTTTAAACTATTGTCTAAAAACAAATAAAAAATGCGAAACTATCAATTTTTTTCTCTTCGATTCAACTCAGTTTCCAGCAAACTTCGCTCAGATTGTCATAAATGATAAAAACGTTCAATAACGTATACGTAGATCAAACGAGTAATTAAAAGCGAACATATAAGATCAGAGCTAATTTTGAAGTACTTATTTATACTCTCGTTATCCGGAACTTGAGCGTTATCGAATAAACGGTCCCCGTATGCCTCTCTATCGGCCGGATTCTATAGAGAGATAAGGATTTTCTAATTACCGTCTAATTAAGTCTTAATTAGGGCTCGCTTCCCGTGCCTACGTAAGACATTTGGATATTACCTCTGTGGAGTCGTGAAGCCAGAGGGAACCGCCAATTAGAATTGGGTATACATAGTACAATGTGCGGGATTTGTCTATCGAAGCGTGTAATTATATCGGTTTGTTCTATATATAGATATGTGTGCTTCTATATATATACGTTATGTTTGTACTCGTGTGTGATTTTTCGAGGGACCCGCTTGTACAAGTTTATCCACTGAGCAAAACTGCGAACTGTATTATGATTACAGGATTTAATAACCGAAATATGATCATCGCTCTTACCTGCTGTTATAAACATTGTTCATTGTTAGCGCAATTATACCATTCGTGGGCTGGAACGCGTATAAACGGTTTCGTTTCGATTCCACATACCTATATATACACACACATTTGGGAGCGCAACGAGGCACTGATTACACTCCCGGTAGCGTGCTAATTGTTTATTCACTCGAATTATTACTTTTCGTTTCAATCGAGGTATCATTTACGCTTCCAATATGCATTTTCCAGCATCGATCGGTTCGTATAATGCGTTTTATAAAAAGCCTTCCGGTACTGGTAATCGAATAAGCCTCACGAGATTTCCGCGATGTAAACGAGCATCGCGAATGCGGCTGAAAAACCGTAAAGGCGCAGAGGTGGGGCAAAAAAATCGGCACGATCGACCGATTAAGGTGTCGCGATGGAGAGCGAGACAGAGAATGTGAGTGAGAGAGGTAGAAGAACGAGAGAGAGAGAGAGAGAGAGAGAGAGAGAGAGAAAGAGAGGAAAAACTGAATAAAAAAGAGTAGCGTGCACGCACGACGGGTCAAAGTCGCTTTATGTGAATGCAGAGTGACGCGTTGGTGTGATGCTAGTGTGAGCGTGTGTTGAAAAAGAGCGCGCGGCTGCTCGGTTACGGCGAGGCACGGCGACAATGGAGAGCCGTGACGGGACGAGAGCGACAGGAAGGCGGCCGTATCAAATGCTCAACGGGTGACACAATGCCGCGTCCACACGCGCCGTAAGAGAAAATCGTCGTGTACTCGGCCTCACCTATAATACATATATTCGCTCTCTTGGCACTCCGTTTCTGCGACACTCGTTAATTCACGTTAAACCGTGCGATTAACTTCGAAATCAACTAAATTCGCATTTCTCGCGAGCTTTCCGCAGCCCGACAATTTTCTCGAAAATTATTAAAGAACTTTGATTGATTTTTTATCCGTATTCAAACGGGTTTTTAAATATCGAGTAAAAAAGTTTTTATTCAAATTCGAATTAATTAATAGTTGTATTATTCGATATTTTGATTTTTCCACTCATAAAATTGTTTTTTACACATATTTGTGAAACTCGCTATTAAAAACCGATTCAATTTAAGTATAAAACACCGCCTCAATGAAAACTGAACGAAATTTTTGACTCGAAATGGATCGTGATGCATTTGATCATTTTTATCAATATACTGAAAGAATACAGATACCGATAGAGGAGTTAATTGGGGGTTTCATGCTCGGATAAACCGTCCAGTTGCAGATATACATAAGGATATCAGTTTTCCTGGTGTATTTATCAAAGCCACGACTAAAAATCGATTCAATTTAACAGCAAAAAAGTATAAAATATCAACTTTGAAAACCGTACTGATTTCTTATTCAAAAATAATATTTCAGAAAACTTTTTATCTCGTCTGCTCCATCAAGGATCTACAATATTTTTTATCTCATCTTAAAACATATTGAAAAAATTTCAAACAGTGAACGCAAAGTTGCTGATTAGAAGCTGCGTTTCGTTTATTACTATCGTTTGCGATAACACAATCCCATTCTCAATATCCTCTGATAACACTAAAGAGTTGGAATCTCGAAACTCTCCAAAAACCAGTGTCAGTTTACGACTACTTTTAATCGCCTCGTACTCTTCGAATACTCGTACGAGCAGCCGAGACGAAATGTGGGCCAAAGGCGTTAGGACGATTGTATCATCGCCAATCTACGAGCCGATCGACTTCTCGATTTACAACTGAGTTATATATGTAGCTACGAGAAACGCGTAAAACGCTTCCCCATCGTGGGCTCTTTATCGCGTTCGCCGCGAGAAGAGAAATCGTAAAAATTTCACGCGACTCCGAGCCCCCGTGGCGCGTATGCTAAAATGTCGATAACGTTGTACGTCCATATACGTACATATAGACACACACGACGAGCGTGGAAGTAGTATCACGTACCGTTCGAGACGGTCCCGTGATAACGATGCCGTTATACCCGTCTTGGGCTTCCATGTATTATTCGAGAGGATTCTTACATAGGCGCGAAACTCGCTCTTCCCTTTTTCCTCCTTTTCTTTCTCTCTTTCCCTCGTTCTTTTCTATTTGCTTCTCTATTTCGGGACGTTGAAACTTTTGTACGCGCGGCATCTACTGCTCTCTCGAGCAGTCAACAGGTTATACGCTCGCCCACGCAACTCTCGCTATCCGAACGATATTCTCCCGGCGCGATATACCATACGACAGTTCGGTTCGTGTACGGAATTCAACACAACGCGAGAGATATCACGAGAGGAACCGTGCTCTCTATATCTTCCTCTCCATGTCCAGATTAATCGCTTGCTCCGCTAATTTCCGTGGTTATAGATGGCGAGTCGATAAAATCGATAGCTCCGAGAAGTGGGTCTCTCGACCACCCCCAGCGAGATCTCGCGTACCGATCGCTCCCGATAAATCTCGAAACTTTTATTCTCCCTTAGATGTATATATAACTTCGCGCGGTACTGCTCGTTCTCTATTCCCGTTAATCCTTACCCCGTAATTCCGAGACCCCGGAGTTGTCGTAATCGCGAATCTAGCGGTGATCGCAGATAAAAAACGCTACGTATAGCAAAAGAGAACGAGAGAGAGAGAGAGAGAGAGAGAGAGAGAGCTGGCCAAGGGATGATTTTCGGGGTGTAATTGGCATTATCTCTATCGCCGTTCGAGTTGCAAAAACTCACGTAACCGCTCGCTTACCGGTATCTATGCGGGTGTAGTTATTCGCAGAGTAATAATTATTTCCAGCGGTGAATCTTGGATTTGTTATTGCAGTCCAGGAGGTAAGAACTTCGCAGTTGAAGCTAATCGTGGTGCGTGTGAGATCGAGAATGTCGAGGAGTCACCATTCCGTGACATTTGTTTCATCGATCCGCAATGCTGTCCTACGCTACGTTGACTATACAAATATTCCGTAACGATGCTGCTCGAGGGGTTGTACAGATGGTTTCAAAACAACTCCAAGCAATTTGAGACACTCGCTAAATTTTAAGGTTCTCTTTAATTTTTAATTCGAATTAACGGTGCTCCAGTTATTCTAATTTTCTGTCACGTTTTATTATTTAATTTAATGAAGTTTTAACAAAGAGATTGACGCGAGTAACGTTCTTGGTTTGAAAGTTTTTTTTCTGACTAACTGAAAAAAAATATCTAATAAATAACTTTCTTCGAATTTCACGCATAATCTGGTTTTGTCTAGCTGCAATTCTGGAACACCCTGTGTGCATATACTATATACATATATGCACATATATGTGGGGCATGCGGTGTGAGTTTCCAACCGCGTCCGATATCTAATCAGTATAAATTAGGCCAGAGCAGTCGAGTCTGGTCGAGCGTCGGGAATCGGCCCCAATTTCGCGAGGGCGCGTTGTACGAAGGGATAAAAAAAAAGAAAAAAATCCCTAACCTCTTTAGAACAGCGAACAAGTCGACGCGCCGTGTGCGTCGAGTGGAAAGAGGCTGACGGTGACTAATTGTCGTAAAGGCGATCATGATACGTCCCCGCCTCGTAAATCTGATTGGCTCCGCTTACCGACCTCGGTCCCAATCTTTTCGCAAGATCTTCTCGTTTCCTTTTTTCACTCTTCCTCTCTTTCTTCTCATACTCTTTTTTAACCTTAGACTAGCTTCTGTAGCTTTATTCGCACGCGTGAATGCCGCAGAAATATTCTTCGGAATCGATCATGCGCTCCTTCGCGGACCAAATATGTGTTTCACAGAGGGCTCGCTTGTGTGAGTGTGAGGATAAACCATTCGCGACGGCTTGAGTGCAGTGAGTGGTTGAAGGAGGTCGGAATTTGGGCTCGAACGACGAAAATTCGATCGGGAGTGGGAGAGAGAGAAAAAGCGAGAGAAAAAGAGATCGATCGAAAGATGTTATCGGGAGTCTCCCCCGGTTCAAAGGTTCGCAAAATTCGGCTGAATTCCGGACCATGAATGAATAAGAGAGGGAGAGAAAAAAAGAGCGAACCGAAGGTGAATTGGAAAAGCAGGTGGGGCGTGGAACGAAAAAAATTGCACGTTTCGGGCGGCCGCACTCACGAGAAGGGTGAAGAGAAATCGCTGGAGAACGCGACGGGTTTTTGATTCGTCGATAAAGTCGCTTGTTAGGCGCCTACTTGTTTGCACTCGAGCGTTCGTTGTCGAGCGATAAGTGTGCACCGCGCTCGCGCGGGCGCCTGCCCCGTTATAATGACGTTATACAGCTTCGTTGGGGGTTGCCGGTAAAAAAAGGACGAATGCACGACATTGAGAGGCGAAAAAAAGAGAGCTCTACTCCATATACTGGCTCGCGAACGCACGAGTGAGTCCTATTAACGCGCGAAATAGCCGATAATCCGATTTCTAGCGCGATATAATTTTCGGAACTGGGAAGGCCGCGAGGCTCCTCGATAGCGATTTTAGTACTCCGCCTCCGAGATTCCGCAAGTCGTTTCGACTTTTCCAACCTCGAGAGTATCATCGAGAGGGTAAAAAAGAATCTCGAAGTGGAATCGAACCCCGGCGGGTGCGAGCAGCGGGTTTACGACCTCGGTGGCAATTAGCGGGTACGTACCGATAACGCCGGAGACAAACTGCGATCGCGCGACTAGATAAGAACGAACCGGACCACCTACCGGAGAGTGCATCGCGATGTACATACAGAGATCATCTCGATGGGAATCTATTCGAAAAAATCGAGTGAGACGTTTAAACCGGAGGTAATTCTAAACTAAAAGCAGGGATGGTAAGCGACACCGTGAATAGAAATAGACGATGATAAAAATGTAGAGAGAGAGAGAGAGAGAGAGAGAGAGAGAGAAGGATATAGGAAGAGGTAAAAAGAGCGACGCGTTATCTATCCGCGTATATCCGGGCGGAATAACGCGGAAACAGAGAAGGGAGGCCGGAGCCGGTAAGTGAGTGAGTGGCGACTGAGTGCATTTCACAGTGGGAGCCATCTTTTGCGCGCTATACGTTCGATGAGCGTCGAGGGTGATTGAGGGGGATGTTAGAGGACGCCGTTCCCCCGGAAACTGGCAGATAGCTGGAGATAGGTAACGCTTTTCCCTTTTCTACCTGCCCTTCGCCAATTCCTGGCCCCCGTTTCGTTCCAAAAACCAACCACCGTCGGCAGCCCCGTCTCTCGATAAGTAGATCTCTATCGAGATTATCTGGAGCACCCAGGTTACATTATTACCGCGTTTGGGATATGGGAGCCAATCTAATAACCGACTTGTCCTCCAAAATTCATTCTTCTTCAGTCGGTCCCTCGCTCACCTCCGACATCCAATATCGCCACTTCGGCGCGTCAGTGTATTCCAATCGATCAGAGTAATATTCCGATAATGCTGGAATTCCATCGAGACAATAAGAAGATGGTTTTTGTATATCTACAGGGTGTCATGGAATTACCGCGGTTTTTCTATTGGGTGGTTTGTAAAAATCTGAACCAATTTTTTTTTTTTTCATTATTCTTATCATTTCGGATCGCAAATATGGCTATTATATTTCGGCTCAAATTTGTTATGAGAATTGTAAATGTAACTAGTACATTACAACTTAATACAGTTGAATTAAACTGCAAAATTTCTTTCATTGTTACGCGATAAAAGGAAAATAACTATATTATCGCAAGTTGTACAAGGTATCAAGTTCGAGCCACCCAGTATACAAAAAGAATAGCGCGAGTGGCGTGACCACGTTGTGGCGCGGATTCGGACGCTGACGAAAATCGATGATATACGAGCCGGTGGAGTGGCTGGGGCGTCGGTTCTCGCCCACGACGAAGGCGTTACACCGTGTCAAGGATTGTTATTTCAAGCGGGCGCGTTCGCGCATGCCACGTGATAGCGCATACGGAAGAACGAGGGGGGTGGGTACGAGAAATCGTTTAATAGCGTCTCGCGCGCGCGAGAAAGAGAGAGGGAGAGGGAGAGAACGAACACGACGAAAAAGCTAGCCAAAGAGAGATTACCTGGCCGGTGTTGGGTGGGGCGTGTGTTCCTCGAGTCGCGCGCGCCGCGGGACGCGAGTCGATCCTACGTTCAGATAACCGTTCGGGTTACGTATATACAATCCCCACCCACGCTCGCCCCGTGTCCGTCCGATAAATACGCAAATAAACTTTCCTCGTTAACCTATCGGAGCCCTCGCCGCGTCATATTCGCGCGACCTCGCCTATAACCCGATCTCTCTACCGTTTCTCGCCATTACATTCGATTTCTTGGCCCGTTACAAGCCCAGCCCTTCGCCGCTATCTCTCTCATCCCTCATCGACGCCTCCGTGACCGTTGTTACGTCGCTCTCCGTAAATATCCCAGGCGTTTACCTTTGCAAATTTCTGTTGTTCGTCGGGGGCGACTATCAAAATGGAAATTTCGCCGACAAAATTTGTCGGCTCTGTAAATACGGCCCGCTATCTCGCTACCCATCTACGTTCTTCAGTACGTGTACGAATATATATATATATATATATATATGTATACTCGTCTCGCGTAGAATGAGAGTGAGTTAAAGGGAGAAAGAGAGAGAGAGAGAGAGAGACAGAAAATACTTTCCGCTACGGTTAATTAAGCACGTAGCGCCTCGAATTCCGAGCTTTCGACTCACCAGACCGCTCTCTCGCGCCTTGATCGTGGCCTATAATGTGTATTATATAATATCCGTAAGCGGTTTACGTGCGCGCCTGTTTTCAAAAGCTCGAGAGCACTCTCTCACCCTCCCCCACCCTCGCTACTTCACCCCCCTCGCGTCTCTCCTTCTCCACTTTCTCGACGATTCCGTCCGTCCCGTTCTCTTATCCGTCCATCTTCGTTCGTTCAGGGACGTAATTCAATTCCGTCGAAGCCCGGCTGGTGGTAGAGGCATCAAAATATTAGCATATTGATCAGCCTACCA
Source organism: Goniozus legneri (assembly GCA_003055095.1). Taxonomy (NCBI): domain Eukaryota; kingdom Metazoa; phylum Arthropoda; class Insecta; order Hymenoptera; family Bethylidae; genus Goniozus; species Goniozus legneri. The sequence continues at coordinate 31,549 of NCVS01000078.1, forward strand.
ACGCGACCTGCCCTCTTAAATTCATGAGCGTAAAACGCACTTAAAGCGAGCAACCACTTTGCCGGTTTCCGTTGCGGAGCGCGCGCGAGGGGGTTGAATAGGAAGCGAGAGGGCCGTCGATCGTGGGGAAGGGTACGCTCTTGTGCACCGCTCGCGCGTTTTCAGGATCTCGATTGTTCGCGAGCGAGAGAACCGACGGCTATTTTTCCCCATTCTCTTTTTCTCCGCCGCACCTCCGCGCCTCGCTCTTTTCTCCATCTCTCTTTGATATTCGATTTCAAAGCGCGACACGAGGGCGCGCGGGCGCGGGTGCACGAGTGTTGGGTATTTTTCATATCTCGCTTTTTTCTCCATTTCCAGGGAGTGCAAGAGATAAAACGCAATATTTCGAATCGGAGGCTCGATCGCGGCCTGGAAAATGGAATTTTTTCACTCCTTCCTCGACACATCGATATCCGTGAGTTCTATAAAAAAAAGAAAAAAATGTACGCGTCACGCAAGGGGCAATGACTCGAGTCGGCCTACGCTGGTCATCCCATTAAAGACCACGTATCGGTAATAACGGAATCCAAAGTGTTCGCACGTGCGTGCGCCTAATGGCCGCAGTTTCCCAAATTGCCAGCGAAAAGGGTTCCGAGCGAGCCCGAACGTCCACTCCACCCCATTTCCCAGTACTTTAATGCAGCCCTCTGGCTGAAACACGTCATTCTATTCAAAGTTAATTTCACGTTGGAAATGCAAAAAAACCCTTTTTTCGCTCTCCGCGTTCCCGTTAAATTAATCGATCTGGCCTCGTATTTTAATGTTCCCGTTTGAAAAGAGAGAGTGAGAGAGAGGGGAAATATAATTACAAACCTGTGATATCAATTGAGCCAGTTACGGGTATAGCGAAAAGAATAAAATCCGGGCGAAAATTATAGACGAGGGATGATTTCCAATTACCCGATACGGAGGTCTACGGTACGTACGTAGGTATTTCGTTTTGATGAATTCGAATGCGCGCCGGGAGGACGTTATTACAGTACATCAGTTGGTCATTGGGGCAGTCGATTCCGATGGCACGTCGAACGAAACGATTTATGGGCAGTCGTGCATCTCGAGGCGCGAGAACTCGAGCCCGGCACGGCGAGAACACGACTTCCGCATCCGGCGTACAGGCCGGTGTGCTTTATAGGTTGAGCTAGGTCTCCTCCCCTCTCTCTCTCTCTCTCTCTCCCTCTCCCTCTCTCCCTCTCTCCCTCTCTCACTCTCACCAATACATTGCAGAGCTATCCTCGTATCCCTCTGTTGCTCTGACTTTGCCCATCCACGCATAGCAGCTGCTATTAACGTGGAAGAACATAAGAAGGAACTCAGTAGTCATATCTCGTATATGGTCAGACGGAATTTCTGTTTCTCTCGCCAAGACAGTTATCGAGTAAGGAATCGCGATATCCATTGCGCAATTTATCCTGCATCATCCCCCGTGCATTCCCGCGGCAACTTTAGCGGGTTTCGTATTAATACAATTCTGATGTGTACGAATGGATCGTTAATTTCAATGTAATGATCGTTTTAATGACATTATCTCTCGCAACGCGTTTCTTACCGCCCCTATAAAGCGCGTACAATATTAAATCTCATGTCAGCGTCGACGTATTAACCTGATTTTCAGCTCTCGTGCCCGAGTGTATATAATAAATTGCAGGCGTCGATCTATAAAGTGACAGACATGACTAATCGACGTGCCGGTTTTACCCGGGCTTCCATCCGGGGGCTTCTTTTCTTCTCGGAGACAAGCAAGCTCGGCCCCGATCGAATCCAACGGTGAGACTTTTTCCTTCCGGCGGTCCTTCGACGGATAGGAGAAGGAGGAGGAAAGAGAGAGAAAGAGAGAGGGAGAAGAGAGACCCTTTCATGCCAAATTTTAGATTTATCCCTCGGGCGGAGAAAGGGGGTCAGATTTTGCCACGGAGCTCGCGGCACTCGGCCAAGTCACAGGGTCTCTCTTTCTCTCTTGCGCCCGCGAGCCCTACCCATGCGGTTTTCCACGTGTAATCTAACGTTGCTCGCTAACATATGACGGAAATCCCTCGATTTGCGTTCGGCGTCTCTAACGCGAGGAAAAATCGCCGCGAGAGACAGCGAGACAATAAGTTCAACTCGAAGGAATAATTCGAGAGATACGCCCCGTTCGAAATTTCCAAGATTTCTCGAGTTTCCCTTCCATTTTCATTTTCTCGACTCGACTTACGGGCAATGATCGCGGTAGAGTGAGAGAGGAGGAGAGAAGGAGAAAGCTTTTGCGTAGGATCGTTACGAACCTTAGAAATGATTATCCACTTTGCCAGACCGACATCGAGCGGTGTGGAATGAAATTCAGCGGGAAGTTTTAAAATTCCTTTTCCCCCTCTTCGCGAAAACCTGGGCCGAGGGGGAGAGAGCAGTTACCACATTATCTACGAACTCCCGCGGTGGTAGTTGGATACATCGACTTTGTTCGACGCTGCTCGCGCTCTCTCTCTCTCTCTCTCTCTCTCTCTCTCCCTCTCTTGCCCGCGAAGATGGAAGGAAAATCGCGCGGAACTTTTGTATTTTTATCATCGACAGCTTGAGAACTGGCGTAAAGGAAAAATTTCGGTAAAAATCTTACCCCATCAGGAGCTGCGGTTGCCCCGTCGTTCTTGGGCGTTGCGAAGAGAACGAATAATGAAACCGAGTTTGAGGGATCTCCCATTCTCGCGATGGTATAACGTAACTGTCGAGATTGGTCGGTGCACTTTACGTCGCGAGCGAATCGCGCCAAGATACGAGATGCCCGAGGATGAGAATTTCGCGACAGAAGAGAGAGAGAGAGAGATAGAGAGAGAAGAAAGTGGCGAGGGCGACAAATACAATTCCGGACACGGATGAGAATAAATCAAGAACGAGAGGGAGAATTTCAGTGCGTTTAGAGTGGAAAATCGAAAAATTCGAGGGAGTTCGACTGGTACGGTTGGCGGCTTCCGGGCGTGGGTCAATTTCATCCCTTATACGCGTCATCGTTTTCCCGCACCCCCCGCGGCTGCCGTATTCAACCGGTATCGTCAAATATTTCGTAGTCTTTGTTCGCGACAATGCTGTTGTTCCATTTTTTCTCCCCTCCTCTCTCAGCGCCGTTTCACCTTTCTCGCTTTTCGAAAGCCTCCATTCATGTCTCTTTATTTTTCCCTCTCCCCGCGTTCTCTCTCATCCTTTCCATTCATTCCGCTATCGTTCCATTCTCCTTCTTACTCGAGCCCATCTCGAAGAGGGTTCGTAGCGCGTATGGTAACTGCTCGATATTTTCTCCAGGTAGCCAGCTCGTTTTTTCTCTTTCTCTCTTTCATTTCAGAAACGGAATACGAGCATCGAGCGAATGGCTCTTTCCGTGACTAAAACAATATCATTTTCAACTCCCTGCGTAGTATCGCTGGTATCGCGTCTACACTCTCGCGGCTTCTCGACAGGTGTTGCTTTTAGCCCCGACTGAAGCATCCCGTAGGTGCAATACAGTTGTCGACCATTCGATCCTCTCTCTTTCTCTCTTTCGGCCTGACACGTACAACCCTCGCAGAAACGAAATCTACGGCATTTGTATCGCGCGTCACACGGACAGCCACACACACAGGCACATACAAACGCGGGTGCGTTACGTGCCTCCGTGGGTATCGGCGAAATCACCTCCGACTTTACCGCTCTTGCTTCACTCCCTCTGCCCCCTCTCTTCTTTCTCCCGTCTCCATCGAATTTAACTTGGCGCAGCGAATTTCCAAGTACCGTTTTACGAGTTTTCGTTGCCACTGGGAATAGAGAGGATCGGTCGTTATGGCGGCCGATAAATGTTGTTCCCGAAGTGACTCGCGCGTTACCCCTCCCCCCTACTCCACGAGGTACGTACTCCCCCTCTCGGTGGATAATCAATTTTGCAACTCGATTCCAATTCGTCCGCGACACGTATATATCCGTGTACCTCGGGAACGTAATTAGCCGCGATGAAAGTTCCTGGTGTCGTCATCTGTCGTCTAACGGCGGCGTAAACTCTCTCTCTCTCTCTCTCTTTCTTTCTCTTTCTCTTGTTTAAGACGGCGACATTCCGCTCCGGCTGATTCGATAACGTACTTCGAAAGTACGTAATTCAATGTTTTGCAGGCGCACGCGAGAGAGAGAAAGGAGAAGGCGGGTCGCGGAGGCTAACTCATCGAGTGGCAACGTTATCGTTTCAATCAGTTCAATTCGATGGCGTTTCATCCGTAGGATCGGTTATCGATCGATCGGCTAGCGCCAACTTCCCAATTTCTAGTGGAGGAGGAAGCGTATGCAACAGAGTTAGATAGTGAAAGAGAGAGAGAGAGAGAGAGAGAGAGAGAGAGAGTGAGAGGGAGGGAGAGAAGGGGGGGGGCAAAGGAGAGGGTAGTAAGCGAACACGCGGCGTATTAATCAATTCAATCTGGAGGGTACGTTTGTTGGTACGCCGGTCAGTATCGGCGTGGAGATGAGGTAGCGGAGAACCGCATCCGGGGTAGAATCAAAGCGATAGGTAAGTATGCAGAGGCGGAACGTCGAAGTGGAGGGTGGGCTGAGCAAACAGGGAACTCGGTTGAACAGAGTAGAAAAAAGAAGCAAGAGAAAAAAGAGGGAGAGAGCAGCATTTTACCTCAGTCCCGAAGACGTTGGGTCGCGATCGAATTTACCGCTTGGCTGCCATACGGGAATCGACGCTCCAAACTCGACGGACAAAACTTACCCCATTGGCTACTTGCAACCCGCTCGCGCGACTTTATCCCGTCACCCCTTCCCACACCCGTTGCGTACTTCGTAAACCATTGTACCTATAGAGGGGCTTTATTCCAATAACATTTCGCTACACTTCCGTAACTTGGCTACTACATGATCTCGAGACCCCACCGCACTCCCCGGGCTATCGAGGCTATACCTATAAACTATTATCGCTCGTCCCATTTCTGTCTCTCTCTCTTCTTCTCGTCTTTTTTTATTAACTTCTTTTTTTACATTTTTCACACAGCGCTAAAACCAAACCGAGAAGGAATACGCGAAAATACGAATAATTGTGATAACGGCCGGAAACCAAATATCAATTATAACGTTGATGTAACGCAATACGTATGATAAAATGCCATTAGGCGGAGCCGGGAATGTTTTTCTACAATGTACGAAAACAAGCGAAACGAGTGTGCACGTGTGCATTTACGAATACCCGGAAGGGAGAGAGAAAGAGAGAGAGAGAGAGAGAGAGAGAGAGAGCAGGCCGTGAATGCAAAATTTCGTAATAAATTTCTCGTGCTTTTATTTTCGCGAGACTCGTGCTCTCGCGAGTACGCCAGAATTCAATATGCCCGCATATATCGAGGTGTTTTCCATCACGGAACTTATAGTCGGGACAGTCTCTACTTTAAAGCCACGTAAAACACTTTCGTTATCTGATACACACAATAGCGGGTAAACATTTTTCCGTGTGTCAGGCACTTATTGACATTCGTCTGGCCGACTCGTAAGGGGGTGGGAGGGAGGAAGATAGCTTATAGCCTGCATACTCTGGGCTGGAACTGGCGGTGACGGTGCTGTGCGCGCGCGCGCACGCTACCGGTATTATATTTTTAGACCTTATCGTGATAATGCGCAAGGCCACTCATTCCGTGATCAATGCGACTGTCGGACGCGCAAGTCCCGCGGCTTTTAATGCAATTTAATCATTATTTATTCAGCGAGATTTCAAACATGATTAATGACGAATACTTTTCTGCGCGGCTGCTCCGCGCGCCGCGCGCGCTCGCAGCGCTCATGCGACGTAATATAGAACAAGTTAATTTATTATGCGGGATTGGAAGCTTTACAAATTCGGTCGATTTCGCTTTCTCTCTCTCTCTCTCTCTCTCTCTCTCTCTTTCTCTTTTGCTCGCGTACACATATATTCGCACCTTCACAGCCTATCGCGAAATCCCGATAAATAATGCGGACTACCCGATGCTTTTACCATCAATATTCCGACGATTATAATCCATCGATCACGTAAAGTGCTGTTAACGTTTTCGTAAAGCGATTATGCGCACTCCCGTAAAATCGCGTCAAGAGGATTTTTTTTCCAGATGAGAGTGGATCAACGCCCCTCCCTCGACCCCTCGGTCGAGCCTACGGTACCCTTTTTCGTTCGCTCGTAGAGTTGGGAAATCATTCTCAACGAAGAGGGACAAATAAAGGAGGTCTATGGCTAGAGAGCTGAAAACAAGCCGCTATCAAACAGAAGGTGTGCGGAAAACGCGAGAAGTTAAGTGTAGCTGAATAAAGTGGCCTCGTAATCAGCCCTCTCCCTCTCCTCCTCCCTCTTTCCGTTACCGGGAGGTCGCTAACGTCGACTCGAGTGGAGAGACGAACGCTGCTTGCACGCTCTCGCGAGAGGGAAAAGTAACGTGGAAAAAGGGAAGAAAGGTCGGTAACCACTCTTTCCTCCTCTCCTCTCCGCCGGTCATGGTCTATATAAAGCGCGGAAGAGAGAGCGAGAGAGAAAGCGCGCAAGAGGAGCGCGCTTCGGTAGCGCCGGGCCAAGTAGCGCGAGTTGGCGCGTCAACTAAAATTGAATCTGCGGACGAAACTTTGATAACTTCGTCAGGAAACCGAAGCTAAAGCCATCCATCGTCCATACTCTCTCTCTCTCTCTCTCTCTCTTCCTCTCTCTCACTGGTCGCCTATTTTCACCAAACCTCCCAAAAATGACGGTACAACCGCCAACGTTGACTCTTCTCGATTTATTTTTCACAAAATAGCAACCACTCGATATTCGACGCCCTCTATCTCTCTCTTTCTCTCTCTCTCTCCTTTTTCTCGCATTCTCGCTATCTATATCTCACTTCGCACCATCGATGGCCACTCGACGCCATTATTTTCAAATAAAGTCCTTCACGCTCTGACAGACGATACCAAGAGCTACGAATGGATGTCTCTCTTGGATTTTTCTCTCCCGAACGACAAATACATTTTTCGAATGGCATTTTCACGTACTATTTCACGGACTGCGATCCTCGAACGAAATTCCCCGCGATTCGGTTTTGTCTATTCTTTTGATCGTAATCGTACCCACGGAGTAGGAATTTTATCTGTATTCGCTGTTCTGTTTGGAGAAAAAAAGAGAAGTTGCGATATATTTCTCAAGCATGAAAAAAGAGCCGTGCTCCGATACGATCATCTTGACTTCTTTTTCTCTCGCTCTTCGTCGAGATATCGGAAAAGGAGAAGAAGCCGCGTACCGAGTTTCCAAGTTATCTCGAAAAGTCACGTCACTCGTTTGCCACTCGCTCGATCGACATGCCACTCAAAATCGTTTTAAATAAATTTTTCGTCGTGCGAGCGGTGTGCCTTTTCTGTTTTACATTTAAACGAGGCGCGGGTTCGAATCTCTGGAATTTGACGCAACTATACTTTACGTTTATCAGATCGCATTAATAAATATCAAATCAAAGTGGCCTAATTTTTACCCCAAAACTAAATTGTTTGTCAACCATATTAATTCCGACGAAAGATTTTATTCATAGTTTGAGAAAGAATCAAACACTAATACATTTATTCTGGCAGAGCCAATTTATGGTCCAATAACGAAGCAGAAAGGCCCGATTGTTCATCTTTTTAGTATCCTATCGAATTATAGCAACGAAACAGCAGTGCAATAATGTCGGATGAAAGTCGAGGTACGCGAGTAAAAGGAGGGATCGGAAAAAATTCGATAGAAAAAAAGGGAAAGATCTATAGAGAAGGAGAGGTGAAGGCAGCCTTTGCGATAGAACGAAATTCCGATCGAGTATACGAGAGCGCTTCACTCGCCGTAATTAGTCGATTGATCCTTAGAGCGAGCGATCGGGTCGAATACCGTGACGCTGCGGTCTTCGATAAATTCCACGTATCCGTCTGGCCGCGTAACTGCGCGCATACCGGCCCAAGTAGTGTACGTGGCAAAGTGGCACGCTGCCGAGACTTACCGCCCTTATAACGCGCTCTCCTTCCCCCTCCATCCCCAGCCCTCCCCTCTTCCGTCTCGACACTTATGGATGCAATGTAACGTTAACCGCAGTTAGTACGTGCTAAGTGCGCTCGCGGACCGGATAAGAGATTACCCTATTGGCAGCCGTACGTATCTATAAGCACGGAACCCTCGTTGTCGCCAAGTGTCTCGGCGAATTGATAAATGTCAACTTGTTTAAGGAGCTGGTACCGCCAGGATCCTTCCAAAGGGGATGCACGTGATGATAAATCGATCACCTTTGAAAAATTTTGGTTCTCTAGATTACCCACTGTATCAATTTTTCTGGTCTGAGCCTCAAAAAATATTGTTTTATCTTTTATAATACCGACTTAAAGATAACCTTCTAAATAAGAATCATAGGTGAAAATTTAAGCCCATATTCTTCGAAAATAGTTATCATTTGTAAGTACAAATTAGATTTCATTTCTATTGAATAGTATTGTAATATTATATGAGGATGTTTATTCCGATGAAGTGTGAAAGACTATGAGTCTTTGATGTCATAAAAAATTGAAATAACAATAGCGCTTTATTGACTTTGGCAAAATCAAATGAGAGAAAATAAAAATATATCGTGAAATATATTTAACTGAGCTGAGGTAGGAAATGTAACACCGAGCAATCATCAAAATGCTAGTTTGATAAAAAAATGATCGAGCAGACCTACAGCGAAAGATCGGCGCTACAATGAAGTTAGCCTTTCTTTTCCGAACGCTGAAATTGGAGCACAATATTGACGTGGTTTCGTAGCGGAGCATGAGAATGGTTTGCGCGAATAAAACCGAATCAGAATTGCTAAAGTCGACGATCTTGCCATGCCGCAGTAGCCGTTTTACCATACAACGCTTTAAAGCCGATAAAAATTTTTCTAAAGAGCGGGCGCAAATTTTTATATTCTATCTTTCCCTGTCTCAAGAGGAGTTATTCGAGTTTCGCCATAAAAGGAAGGATTTAAATACCGCGATATTGCGTATTTCAACGTTCGAGCTACCCTGGAGCGCTCGTAATCGGCTCGATATTTTTTACCTCTTCTCCGCGCTACTCTTCTTATTTGTAACCCGATCAAAATGCCTTGATCTTAAATGATTTATTATGAGATACCCTGGGCTCTAATAAGAGGATAGAAAAGCGGTTTGATCGATCATTGTAACGGTAATATCGATTGGACGCTCAAAACTAGATGGGTAATATTATCCTTAAATCCTCATACACGGTACATTAAATAGGAGCCGTGTTAACTCGAACACGACTATTCAAATTATGTACGAATATAACGCACCCAGTGTGAATCGAAACTTGGAAACCGCGGTTATCGATCCGCATGGTTCCCTTGCTCTAACGATAGAGAATATGTGTGTACACGAATGCATGTATATATGTATAGACTATCGTACGATGGGTAGGATTGAAGCGGGAGGTTGGTGGACGGGGGCTGCGTGGGTGGAGAAAGAGGAGGATCGACGGAAGTAACGGGAGAAGCGCGTCCTCGACAACACAATGTACCGGCTAAATTTATCTTAGAGCCGGGCTCGAATGATAGTGCAAAGCCATAAATCTGTAGTATAAAGCGGCACCTGATTTGTTGGCGGCCGTGGTGGTGTGGGTGAGCGTGGCCGACGCGGTCAGCTTAGGTGGCTCGATCTTCTGTGGCATGCTGTGAGCCGGTATCGGTCCGGGATTCGTCATGGTGGTCATAGTTGTGGGCATCATCAGCGTCGACATGGTCAGCATCTTCGCGAACTTTCTTTCGAACCCACGATTTTCTATTCTCGATTTCGCGTTTCCAGGTCTCGACAATTTCTCACTCGTATCACTTGAATTCACTCCTGTCTCGTTCGAGGAGACTTGTTCAGTGAAGGAAACAATATTTCCGAGTCACGTGTGTTGAATCTGTCAATTTAGGCGGGGAAAATTTTTCGGGTTCACTCGTTATTCCGCAGTGGCTCGTATTTCCTCGTTGTTTCAGCGAATTTTCAGTTTTTACAAGAACCCTCCCGAATTATCAATGCAGAGCCAGATTGTATAATTTTCGAACCAATTATTTGTACTCGTGTCATGTGTTCTCGTTTTTACGTCACTGCGCGATTATTTATCCGCTCAAACTAGTATCCTCTCTCCTTGCGAAACTCGCTACGTCTTCTCTGTCAATGCGCCACACGGTGCAGATCGATTCTCATGATTCGTTCCCAGCGATTACTTCACGAAACGCGCTGCTCCGCTTCTCGACGCATCGATGCCCCCAGCCAGTTCGCGCAGTTTTGACATTTGCCCTATCCCACCGCGTTGACGGTGCGGTGCCGATGGCTCGGAGTGCGCGCTTATCGTGAAACTTACTTTCGGATCTCTTTCCCGGCGAACGTAGCGCGCGAGTACGCGCGTCGAGAGCTCGCTGCGAACGAGACGCTCATTCGAGTGTCCGAAACGATCGCCCCTGCGATAAACTTTTCACCGTTTCCCCCTCGATCCCTTCTCGATATCACCCTCTTCTCACCCCCGAGAAAACTTCCCCCTTTCGCACCCCCGAAAACACCACTGTCGGATCCTCGCCAGCAATTTATCCGCAACTCACAAACTCGCTGAAATTCACCAGAATATACCGTAGAAGGGAAGTTCCTTGCACGAAACTCGTTCAGGATTCTCTTGTCACGCGCGTCGCGAGCTTTCGCACGGGCCAACGTGGATAACTCGCCGATGAGTGAGATTGCCGTGCGGCAGGCGCTTTCGAAATATCGAGAGAGAGGAGAGAGAACGCGCGCGCGCGCACGCGAACAACAAACGACGGTAGACGACGGCTTCTCTACGCAGCGCGACGACGTTACGTCACGTCCGGCCGAGCGTAGAGTCGGAACTCGTCTGGCGGGGTGAGCACGAAGGGACGGCTGGTTTTGCCAGCCCTGGACGCCCGCCACCACCGCTACCGCCGCCACCACCACCACCACCACCACCACCGCCGCCGTCGCCGCCGCCGCCGCCGTCGTTGCCGCCGTTGCCGCCGACGCCGCCGTCGCGACGCCCAGAGGCGCCGGCGTTCCCGAGCAGGAGCGGAATCACACGAGCTAAGATGCGATCCCACTAGTCGCGAGCCACCCGCCTGCCAGAAAGGACTCGCTCCTCCAGACTTTTCTTATTTTCTCCTTATGTTTATTTCGCTTAATCATCTTCGTTATTTACTGATTTGTCTTCTTTCTCTACTTTTCGCAACCTCGTATACTCTCTTTCTCTCTCCCTCTCTAACGCTCTCTTCAGATGAGAAAGTACGTTCAATTTCAACAGAGCGGCGTCAGAGCCGCGACCTTATCGATCGAGTCTTCGAAACCACTCGTTTATATTTATCCTGACCTGTGTTTATAGGCCTTCCAGCGCAGTAAGAAAAAACGCTGTTGTTCTTTATTTTTCTCGTTTTTTTATCGGAACGCGGTTCGAAGGACGTATCGATTTTTTTGTCTCCGGGGTATTTATAATTTTAACATTTGACTTTTTAGGTTTTATTGTTTTGTGAGAATAAGCCGTATGAGAGTTTTTTCAGGAGATTTTTCTTGGATTTCGAGTCATTTGGGCTATGTCACGCGACGTATTTATCTTATTCGCGGAAGATTTACATAAACAAAGGCAAAGAAATGTATATTCTGCCCCTTTACCCGTGTACTTTTTGCGCTTTTTCTCGGAATTACGGGAAAATATTGCATTTCCATAACGTCGCGAATACGTCATTTCCATGGAATTGCGGCAACTGTGGAAAACTAGTTTGTACATTAAGAGAAAAATAAATCCGAGCTAGAACAGTCTTGAAATTACACGCGTATTCAGCGGATAAGCCGGTAGAACATCCGATCTTCTTTTCCTCGAGGCGAAGTCGAGGCTTATCCCGACAGGGATGCATCCTCAATTACGATTTTTGCCAACGAAACACCGAAACAAAATGCTCCCATGGTAACGCTGCTTGTATATTTCTAGTCGGGGGACAAAAAAAATGGCAACATCAATCGAGAGTTGCACTCCTCTGTTTATCGGCCATTTCGTACGTTCCTGGATGTTAAAGCATTCCCACGAGGACATTTTCCTCTCGCATACGGATAGGAGTGTCCCGACGATACCGAAAGTAGAGCGAAGCGAGGTTTAACCCCACGCTACATTTATCTACTGATCCATTATGTGGCGCCGCACGCTGGTAGGACGCCGAACTAGGGTGATTGCAATGCTATCTTCTACGAAATTCCTACGACGTTTTTGGTAACACGCATGCCTGGCTACCGCTGGAATAATTTAACCGAAATATAAATTGAAAAATAAATATACGGCGAAATTATATTTGATAGGCAAATGAATTTTTTCGTGTTGGAAAACAATTTTAAACCAGGTAAAGTTATTAATTTGGTTATGCATGCATTGTGAAATGAAATGTAAATAACTTCTCAAGGGAAATTCGAACAACAATAGAAAATCAGATTTGGTAATCAAACGAATATATTGTTTTGGAAAATTGCTCATAATAAGTATCAATGATTCACAACGCGGTAGAAAAATTTCTCGAATTTCAATTTTATATGTAACATTGGATTCAAGAGGAAGAATCTTTTCAACAAATTCAGGCTATTGGATTGTTCATTCAATGAATATCTGAAGAATACCACAAGTAGCGAAAGTCATCTTGAACCCCAACTAAGAAGCTTTAGCTCGTATTCGAAGCCATTAATAATTCCGTTTGTAATCGGGGATGTAAAGGGATACGAAGGTAGACGCAAAAGAGTAATGATATGGGGAATGTACTTGCGGTGACGCGTTCCCTGGCACAGAGAATCTATGAGCTATTGGCATGCAGCTACTACAGGTATTTTTTTGACCTTCGATATTAGTTTCGACCCATTTTTGTCGTTTTCTGCAGTTGTAATAAAAATGGACGAAACCTATGACAAACGTCATTGGAATTTCAAACATCAATCGACAAACGTGTACAGAATACGTCAAAACGAGCTATTACATTATTAATTACAGAGACTCCTAAAGCTAACGGTATCGAATCGGCTGAAACCTCTGATTTCGATAGATCGACACATCAATTGGCAGATCGCTCGTTAAAGATAATATACTAAATCGTGTTCTTTCAAAAAACAAGTTCTCTCGTTAGCTCGGAACAATACTATACGGTAAAAATGTTAAGAAACTTTGATATTAGCAAAAATGACATTTCCGTCTTTATCTCGAAATCGAAGAACTTATGGATGCGAAAGAAAACCAATAGCTCCTGACAAGACGCGAGTTATTATTTATTTTCCGCATATTAGTGGAAATTTTCGTCGCAAATTGGCTGTTTCGCGTTGCATATAGCCCGAAGACCAGAAAGGTTTTCAAAGAGGGCATCGCGCGCGACATCGCGATAGCGCCGAGCGGAAAAGACGAACGAGCTGGCGTATAGCTGGAAGGAGAAGGTAAAGAAAGAAGAAGAGGGAGTGGAAGGAGGACGAGAAAGGTCATGGAGAGGCTGAAGGAGCATCGAGACGTCAGGGGAGGGGGAAAACATTGGTGGAAGATGGAGGAACGGTGGATGAGCCTCGGGCGATTTTCTCGACATTGCTATGTTGGGGTAATTGCAGCTAATTAAGAGGTTGAACTCACTCGTCTCTCTTCTCTTTGCCGCTGGCTCTTGGCCCGCCATCGCTTCCACGTCCTGTCGCCTCTCTAGGGGATACGCGCTACTTCCATTCTCTCTCCTCGTTCTCTATATACATACATCCCGACGCCAACGGCGCTACCTTTTCCCTAGTTTTAAAAAAACTCGCTCCATATTCTCGTTATACGGTTGAAAACAACAAGGATAGTCGATAACGATCGAAATTTTCTGCGATATTAATCTTCGCTGGCGCAATTTCGTATCCGATGACACCGGGATGCGTGGATAGTTGGTAGCTAGCTTCTAGGGTCACTCGAACGTGCTCCGCTACTTGGAATATTGTCTTTGGGGCTTCTCCGACGGTATCGCGTTGCTCCTCGTTTTGATGGATAACTCTCCTATCGAGTCGATAGGCAACGTCGGTTGCAACCTGCGCCGCGGCACGTATAGGGAAGCTCATATGTCTATTGTGCGCACACACGCGTGTCAGCCGCAAGACTAACGGGACAGGCTGTCTGTGTGGCAATCCATATCACAACGGGGCCGAACTTGAAAATTTATGATCGGCCCCTCCACACACCCCCACCATGGCCAAACTGCTTTTTCCTATTACGCGAAAACGTTACTTACGTTCGAGCGATCGCTCGATGAAAGGCAAAATGGATTCAATGTCGCTCTCCAATTTTTTTGTCCTCCGCCCAATAAATTCCATCCCAATTTATTATTTTCTTGCTTGCCTTGTTCCTTTTTTTTGCTCCCTATGGACGATTGTTCCGACAATTGATGAAAGTTCGCGCCTGTGACGAACAGCGCGAATCCAATACCGAGTACCGAAGGAATTTTGTGGTTGTTCGCTTTTTTTGGGCAGTGACTGGTGCGTTATGCATTATTTTTATCGATACGCGCAATAGAATACGAGTATGTAACCCATGCATGAGAATGTATAATGCAGCGAGATAGGAAGCACTGAATAATTCACGCATTACTCTCGGTTATTATGCTACTGTGGTCTACCGTGCTTGTGGTTGGCAATTCGGCTTTAGGTTTACTTTATCTACCATAGGATAGTGCGAACCGACTCGCTATCGGCAAATCAACTCGAATTCTGTAATACAGAGTCGTTTCCAACTCTATCGACAGCATTTTATCGATAGTATCGGTGTTAATTTGTGCGATTTCGTTATCCGCATTTTCACTCGAATTCATGTGGTTCTGTAGAAAATTAGAGTTTCGAGCTCTGTTATCGATTAGACAATTTTAAAAATAGAAAATGGTACTTTTGCTCGTTTTCATTACACAATATTGGAAATATTATGAATTTTCTCTCGAATCAGAAAAGAACTCGATTCTTTCGAGCGAATCGTCCGTGTGTTATATAGCCTTTCTTATAACACGGAACGATTAATATAGAAGAAACGAAGGCAAGAATAGGTCGACAGTATCGAAACGAATAAGAAACTACAAGACGAACGTGAAACAGTGAAAAGTAGAAGAAAAGGACTTCATCTTTCATAAGTACGTACGTAACGAAAATTCATTTCCTTTTAAAACGTCGACGAGTATTCTTTCATCATAAATATTATTAATCGCCGAGGGCCTTTCGTCTTCCAACGATCTTCGCCGTTTAAGCTCCCAAGTTTTTTCAGTCCCCTCGCGTTTTTCATCTTCGCGTTTTCTCTCGCTCGTCCTCATCTCCCTCTCACCTCCTTTTCTCGCTACCATTACTCCCACTGTCACACTTACTCGGTACAACCGTACGGAGGTGCGATGGAATAAGACGGATCCCGTTTAAAACGTTTGTTTTAACGAAGTTGGAGCAAGTTTTCTCTGGGTTGTGTCGCCCGATTCGCGACAAGATGAAAGAGAGGAAGAGATAGCGCACTCTACACGAAACAACACATTGCGAGCGTGTCCGGGAAGTCACGAAAATTCAAAGATTTACTGCTTTACTTGGCTCGCATTGGTTACCTCTAATTAAGCCGGCTCATATGGCAATAACAATTAGCCGGAGGCGAACTTTCCGCGAAAAGTTTTCGTACCATGCGCCGGGCGTGTACATACCGCCTATGCCACGCGTATCCGTTCGGGATGACAGTTATGAACGCTCGCGAGCGCCGAGTTAAAGAGGAACAAGGACATTATCGATCGAATCGAATCAATAAGACTAGTTTTGGCACTCGCAACGATACGACGGTTGTCACTGAGCCCGATATCGGCCGGTAGCCAGGCTGTTAGCGTAAATACCGTTTGTTAATTATCGACAAGTGTCATCGAACCGGAAGCTATTATTAACCCGTAGCAGCGGCACCACTCACGCCGCTTATCCCATGCGAGTTATCGCTCGTGAATATAATTATAATCGGTACATAGAGGAGACTCCTTCGCGAACATTTGCCTACGTTGTGATATATACGTATATACGTATGTATACATTCACGCGGTTCTATCCGTACTTAACCGAAACGTTTGACGCGGTAATGTTACGTCGCGTCTCTCGTGTTGGCCCAACGGCACTTGTCTATCAACCATCTAACCAAGACGCGAGTTCCCTTGAAGTAACTGACGAGAGTACCCGGCATACATAAGTTATGGAAGTCGTGTACCTACGGAGCTTAGTTTCGAGCACTATTAGCCCTCCGCGCTTCACCCGGTCCGAGCTAAGCGAATAATTCTCTTTAACTTATGAAATACAAGGAAAGTAGCAAAATTGTTTTGTCTTGGGCAACATCAGAGAGAATAGGGAAAAGCCCTGTGAAAGCAGAGTCGAGGAACCAGCAATTTCGAGGTAGCGTTACGCAATTTACTGCCCTTCCCACCTAAAAAAGGTCTGGGCTAAATAAGAGAGCGCTGGGTCTTATTAGGAGATGATGGGAGTTCCCCCTACCACTTCTCATTGCTCTCGACAGAAAACAACAAGCCTGCCTTAAGTTAACGGAACGGGAGAATCGCGGAAGGAGACGTGGTGGATGGGGGTAGTTTGTCAACCCGGGCGCTTGTTTCTGGTTCGAGCGAACCTAATTAAAGTCCTACACTTTTCTTTCATTATGTTCTTCCCCCGGCTACCCCCTTCGCAGCCGAGCCAAGAGGAAAATAGGCTATTCCGTCTTCTCTCGCTTTCGCGCCGCGGGCCTCTGCCTCTCTCCACCCAGAACTTACTACAAAGGGTCACCGAGATGTTTTACTTTACCGATTTCTCAACTAACGGTATTATAATTTTTTTAGGGCAGTTATTCTTGAATAACTTATCCGGTCAAGGCTGAGGAAACAAACTCTTGAACATTCAAACGATACATGGAAACGTTTTCTTCGATCTCAAAAGACATCTTGGTTAAAATAGATATACAAAAATCGCGGTAGTAGGAATTTCGATAACTTTTCCCAATCTCTAGAAAGTCGGTTAAGGCCGAGGAAACAGCAGAGTGTAAATACGTTTGATGTACTTTAAGGTACTTCCAACGTAACGGACAGCGGGACCGTATCGGAGGATACGCGCGGTTCGCACATCCAGTTCCCGGCGGGGCTCTCAGGGCTCTCTCCTGTGAATTAGCAGTCCGACTATACTTGAACAGTCGTGTAATCTCGCGTATAGGCTGTCCCTTCCATAAACGTGCAGGCATTGTCGGTTGCACACGAATGCCTGGGTACCCAGTGGTTACGGTAATGAAATTGCTACGCTACCCCTCCAGCTGATATTATTCCGCTACCCAACAGGAATACCGACCGTTGCGTCAGTTGGTTTAGGGACCCAGCCGAGTGATATTTCGAGAAGTTTCCTCCGAGCTATTCGCGAGCTCTCCCCCATTAAGCACATATATCGTTTGCTCTATACCTGCTGGACATGTTACCCCCTCCCCCACCCCCTCTCTACTAGCACGAGCCTGGTTCATTTTTTGCTCGAGGGCGAGAAAAGGAATACCGCCATTTTTTCAACTTTGCTTCGTTCGTACTTCCCTCGTGCTACGCTAAGCCCGAACTGACCCGGATTTTATCACTAGTGGTGTGTGTTTAAACTAACATGCCTAATCCCTATAAACCCGCTGGGTGGATCCCCAGAATCTTTTTTAGCGCGTACATACGAGCACGGAGAAAATGTCGATCGATGGAAACAGATTTCAAATGGGTTAATTTCATTACGCTTTTTCGAAGGTTCTATTAAGAAAATATTATGATAGGAGGTTTAACAAAAATGTGTATGTAGAGACGAATAATTTTTCTTATGCAAATTGAACGTGAAAACACGAGTAAGATTATATCTTTTTTTGAATGTCGAAACGGCAGCTAAACGAAAATGTAATATGATATTTTAAATATTAAAAATCTAGTACTCGGGAGTTTTTTCGGTATGAAAATATGATAGAACTGCGCGTATCCGATTTTACGTTTATTATAACAGTATGCTCAATATTGACATTTGTAAACATTCGCATTGTATTTACAGAGCCTTTAAAAAAAATTTCGTTTCATGCTGTTTACATTTTTATTATTTATTTTATGCCGAACTCAATACTCACTAAGTGGTACTCTTGTACCACTCTGCTCGATCCGCATTAACAGTTGATAAATTCAAAAATACATATTTCATCGCTCGAACAAGTGCGAAAGCCATTAACCGTGAAACGCTTCAGTAATATGTATATGTATATCGAAACGAGGGGAACCAAAAATCAGTCGAACGATAGGCTTTCGAAAATACGTCATAAAATTATAACAATATCATACGACCCCGTAAGTACGAGGCCGAAGTTCGAAACCGGTGAGGCGGAAAATCTATACTTATTTTCGATTGATGGTAAAACCAAACAACCGTTGAACAACCGAACTCTCAGTACCGATTAAGCCACTCGACGTTCCGAACACAAAGTAATTCGATGATGATGCACAGCCAAAGGAGATTACCCCCGCGTGTTAAACTGATTTACCTTCAAGTAACTAACGCAGATAATACCATCCATTTTCCCATAATCTATCAGCGACTGTAACGATAGTTGAAAGGAAAATCATAAACAGCGAATTAGAAGATGGATTTTGTCCTATATTCCGAAGTACTGGGTTACGATTTTGTCTTACGCGCTTTGAATATTAAAATATTCAATTTGCGCTCGTTTAACTGTTAAAGAAACTTTAACTTCTACTTTAATTCTCGAAATTGAGTTTTATGTTCAAAATTTTACAATTAGAAATCGACACGAAGTAGTGACTTCATTAATATGACCGACTTGAGGTTGTAAATTTAAGATACATGCGTTTATATTAAATCCGTGACAATTGAATTAATGATTTAATGATAAGTTCCCGATAAACTAACTGTTGATTTTGATAGATGAAATTTCAAACATTATTTGAGATCGATAATTGACGATATCAGTCGATAAAAACTGAACTCAATTTTGCGCTTTATAATAGCTACATAGTTTGCCATAGAAGGCTCTTACGATGTACGTTTACATCACGGTATCAACGCACGGACTATCAACCAGCGCGTGTGAGTTAAATGTCGAGTGAAAATTTCCGGCAAATTGCGGGGGGGGGGTAGACGATTCCAAATCTCGCTTCATACGGGCATCCGTATTCGCGCTTGTGTTTGCGGGAAGAAAGGCGAGCGAAATAGTCGGAAGAGAGAGTACAAGGGGTTCTTGTGGAGGGGGAAGAACGAATACACGCGGGGTAATAATGCTCAAAGACGTTAAGCCGCTAGAGGAGGGGTGGCTAAATGAGAACGGGCTAAAGACTGGAAAGTTAGTTCGGCTCCGGGAAGAATTAGAAACCGTCGAGTACCTTCTGCAGGTTTCGCGGCAATTCCGCGTTGCGCGAAGAGTGCCTCTCACTCGAACCGCGCCGCAGACGTTATACGAACGGAAAACTCCGCGAAACGAGAAAACAAGCAACATGCATTCATAGGAAGAAATTTTGGTTACCAATAACAAAAACTAGTAAAAACTTTGTTATCAGAACGCTCTATTTAATTATTTTTTGTTACACTCTGGAATGTAAATTTGATTATCGTAGAGAGAGAGAGAGAGAGAGAGAGAGAGAGTTTATTTTTCAATCACTAAATGTACCACCCATAAAAAATAATTCCTTTCTCCTACCGAACGTTATTTCCAAAGATAAATTAATACAAATCGCGCTACCCCTGTTATTATCCGTTCAAATGAATTCCCCAGTGAAACGCGACTTGATAATTACGGCACTGCGGTCGATTATAAGGCGAAGATCGATCAACGATACCGTCAAACCCGACCGCGGGCGTTCGTTTCCCGAGTGCTCGAGCGAAATTGCACTTTTGGTTTGGCGGATATACATACACCTGTGCACCCGTATGAAGTACCGATTAGCGTTAACGAAGTCACAGATCGCTCAGAATGTCTTTCGCGGTAACGACGTTTCCGTGACCGAGTCGATACGCGGGTATAAGACGATGAGGATTACGTTAGAGGAAGTGGAAAAGCTCGTAACGAAGCCCGAAGAAGAGGATCATGCGGAACTTCCCCCTCTGCCTTCGGTTTTCTTCCATTCGTTCTACCTCCCGGGTTCAATTACCGTTACTTCGTTAACGAGCCGGTCCGATAATGTCGCGATACGGGTCAGAGGTTATTCTCGGTTCCTTTATGTTAACGAATGCCCGCTTGTACGAAAACCCCCGGCGCTAGTCGTCATATATCGACGACGAACTCCGTAGATAGCGTACAAAATTACCCGGGAACGGGCCGCGACGATTCACCCTCGCCACTGTCCAACTTTATCCGCGGCAATATTACCCATTGTACACTCTGTTCTCGCGAGCGCATAATGGTTCTCGCGCTGTGCTCGAATCTAAACGGCCATCGGAATTAATAAACCGACTATATTTTGCGTCGAGAAATTCACAAAAGCTGCCTCCTACGTTATTTCTGATTTAAGGACTGCGACGTCGATTAATCGACCTCTTTGTTACGTTGTTAAAGTTCTGTTTCTTTTCACGGTATTATTCATTTACAGTTTTACAGTTACTGCTACTATGTTTTTGTGTAATGAATTTTCTTGGATCTACACACACTTCTCATGTATTTTTTGTACTACAAAAGATTTTTCTTAATAATCCTTTGGCTTTCGCTAAAGACCTCTCAAGTATAATCTTGAAGTTTCGAGTCAAGTTCAACCGGCAATGAACCACTCTACTTATCAGTTTCACTTGACGCGAATCCGGCTACTAGATTTTCGCATCATCTCGACGCTGAGAGACGGAAAAACCGTTTCCGGTGTATTGAAACGCGAAGCCGGCATGGCCAGGGGATGACCCGGATAATATTCGCGGGCAGCCAAGCGCACGGGAAGGTGCTATCCACGCTTGTAATAAATTTCAAGATGCACAAAGAGATATTGGCCTTGGCATCTTCCTAGTTTTGGGCAACCGCATGATGGCCGTTCTTGTTCATGACGTTAACGTGGCGTGCGAGACTGCAGACCTACCAAGACGAGCGTAGTGGGTTCCGGATATAGTCGTTTTGCTGGTTTTATCGCCATCCCTCGAGTTATAACGTAAAAGCCAAGTAGACGTGGCGGATATATATATATACACACGCATATATATATCCACAGCACGCCTTCACGAATACACGTATAAATCTAAACTAAGGCGGGCACCAAAACCATTGGGTATACGCAGGTATTTCGAAGCCTGACACGAAGCCCCGTTGTTGTTATCGTACCCCACCGTAAAACTCGTAATAAGGCGTGAAACGTGATAAGATATACATATTAACGAAATTAAAATATAAAAAAGCTGAAAATGGATTTAACGGTCACGCGAGTTCAATTTCGCGCTCGCGAGAGAGAGCAAGAGAGCCGACGGGCCTACGGGACAAGCGAACGAATTATATCCGCGGGTGGTTTGTCGGGGGCTGCGTGAATTATGCGTGAAAGTGTGCGTATTCTTCTTGCGAAATGACGATCGCGAGTACGCCTTCGAGGTGCGTCTAGAGGTTCCATAAATAAAGAAAATGCGAAGTGTATTCTGCATGAGGGTAAATCCCAAGGTTTCCCGAGGACGAGCCTGTTTTATACCGGCGTTTTCTAAGTGAGGTTATCTCGAGGGGCTGCTTATAATTTATATTAATGAGGTCAGCGTCGGGTGACAGAGGGGGACAGACTGAATACAGTGTCTTTGTAAGAAACATCGATAAAATGCTTGAAGGGATAAGTTTATAACGTGGGATATTTACTTGAGACCCGCTCGTGAATAAATACCGTCCTGAAAGAATCTTCGCGCGCCTCGTCCCGTCGTAATTAAAGATTAGAAGAAAATTTCCGAAATTCCGACTTTTCTGTATCGCGAGAGTCCTTTAAATTATCAACGACGACCCGCCATATAATGGAATAATAAATACCGTTTCGAAATTCAGTCCAGAAAGAGAACTACACACCTATACAGTGGAAAAATTTTTAAGTCAGCGAGAAGAAAATGCGCGGGAATTAGAAGTTGCGGCAAGTCGCTGGAACTTCCTATTAGCATAGACAAAGAAAGAAGTGGGGGAAGGGGGGAGGGGCAATTGGGAAGTTTTCGGCTAGAGAATATTTGGCCGGACGAAGAACCGCGGTTGAGTACGAGAAAAAAAGGGAGGAGGGAAAAAACTCGCACATAGCTAGAAAGAGAGGGAGGGGGAGAGAGGGAGAGAGTAGCGGAAGAATGTGGCACGTAAACTACTCGGCGAGATGCGGAGGGCTGACAAGAGGGGTAAAAGAGCAAGAGAGAATGCGGGACGGGCGGGGGGCAAAAGGGGGTAGAGGGTGTTAGCGGTAACCCGCCGCTCTGGGTTAGAGATCGGGGTGGCGGGGGGTGAGTGGGAGGATGAGAATGAGCGAGCGAGAGAAACGGGCCAAGCAACGAGAGTTTTGCGCAATGCGCCCACCGGCGCTGCAGTGGGGTTTATTCCCAATCTCTCTCTCTCTCTCTCTCTCTCTCTCTCTTTCTCTCTCTTGCTCTCCCTGCGTACGGCCTTTCTGTGTTTGCGGGCCATTGCATGTCACCCGGTCTTGCACTTTCCGAGTTTTTATTCACAGCCTACTCGAGCCTCTCCGAGACCGATCTGTCTTGCCGCTCAAACGTCGTCATGCCGAGAGAAGCTTACTGCTGTTTTTCCTACTTCGCTACTACACTTTCGTCCTTATTTAACATAAAAAGATGTCTGCATATCTTTTTACGTTTTACCGTAGTTTCGTTGGGGAAAAAATTCTCTGCTTTTGAATAGTTGCATAATTCATGCTTAGGTTTGAATGACGACGCCGAGCGCGGTAATGGAGTTCCTCTTGTCGCGACGATTGGACACGCAGAGTCGCTCGAGAGGCGATCGAGAATTAATCCAAAGTTATTTACAGCGGCTATCGGGAAGTCTCACGACCATGCGTTCATCTCACTAAAAACGGCGGCGTCGTATCGACTCCGTACAGGTGATTTCCCTTTTTCCCCGCCACTCACGGAATTCATTCTCGAAGCACTAATCGAGTTCGGTCTTTCAATTTGACGAAATATGTTTTCCGAGCCGGGCGTATCTACTCCACGGCGAGTGGGTTCCGATATACGCTACCTCAATTCATAAATGCAGCTAGTTTAAACCCACTCAGAAAATTACTCGGAAATTCTCGACCATCTGCATGTCGGGGCTACATCGAATTTGTCCGAAGCTTTCGACTGATAAAAAGCAAAAAGGGGGGAGGAGGAGGGAGGGCGGGAGGGAAGGGGGAAGGAAGTATATAGACTGACTTTCAGTAACAGAAACGACGAGTTGAAATGGCGGGCACAAAACGAATATGAGTCCGCTATTACTTCCCGAGGACAACGGGATTTTTTGTTATTCTTCCAATGGAAAAAAACGCCAGACGCACACCACGACCAACAGCAGACCTCACCCTTCTCCCCCCGAGCGCGTCGTTCGCCCGTTTGCGCGCGCCAGAGCGGTCCCATTTGTTCGTCGTCGATTTTGCCGAAGGGCAAGTGCCGACCGGGCTTTTCGGTTGCCCGCTCGCTCTTTTTACATTGCGTCCACTCACCGATCTGTCGCGTCATTACACGCTGGGAATGATAAAAAATAATAATAATAGTACAAGAGTAAAGGAATCCCTGGTAAAAAGATAAAAAATCTGGTCGTTTTCGAGTTGTAAACATTTTTCATTCGACAATAATCAAATTTTATACAACTGGACTTACTTTAGCTTTTTTTTATTATAGAATTTCATTAAATTAAATTTTAAATTGATAATACTTATGATATAAAAGGTATTATGTCAATAACAGATACGGGAGTATGGGTTCGTGTCATTTTTCGCTAATAGAGCTTTATTCAATTAAATTATTAGAAAAACAACTCTGAACCGTTTTTTAGTTAATAATTTTACGAATTATTATTTTCTGGTTCTAAGTTCCGCACACACTGTATATGAAAAGAACAATATCTCGCGGTATAATATAGATATACCTTAAAGGTGTTTGCATTCGCTGAGTAGAACAATCGAATGGTGGAGGACAGAGAAGAGTTCCCCCACTTCCACAATCCCACTGTCTGTTGACAATTCATTATCAAACGTGATACGCCCCGGCGCTATCGAATTTCCCGATCGCGTAAAGTTCCACGTTCGGCGAGAGGAGGGGGAGGAGGTTGGGGGTATATAGCAGCCCGAGCCACAAACAAAACTCCGAGCGGCGCGCACGAAAGTATCGCTCGTATACACGTATCCAACGCGAAATGCACGAGACGCCGTTGGAGAAGTGGTATATAGGGCTCGTGTTTGTTTAGAAAATAAGAACACGCTGCGAGTAGACTCGGTATACGGCTCATC
>NCVS01000078.1:80957-117193 GCA_003055095.1 Goniozus legneri
CGTTGATTTATTTCCATCGGACCGGTCAAATTAACCCAATTTTGCTTATCAAACACGGCTCTGCTCGAACGACGTGCCGAGATTCAAGCCCGTTCCGCGCGATCACGCAAATTTGCACATGTGTTTGCACGCTCGGGGTGTGCGCCCGCGCGCGTGTGCGGATAAACGCGTTTATATATTCAAGGACAATGACGACGGTGAGACAACGGGCCGCGAGGAATTCAAAAGGACGAGATTAGTCGCGTACGCGGCTGTTATTGCCACTTAGAAACGCGTCGCGCTATTTACTTTGTAAATAATCTCGTGCCTCGACTTCAAACCCCTACCCTTCCCCCGTTTTATACCCTGCTTAACGACACACGCGTCTTCCGTCATAAATATGTATCATCCGGATGCACCTGAACATACACAGACGTTACAGCGCGCAGTCCCCAACGTAATCGCTCACGCTACCTCCCTGATTTTCCCGAATTCTCGCACCGACGCACGCCTCGGCGTTACATATGCGATGTAAAGGGGTGTTAGTTATCGTGGTCTGTGTACTTCGAGAGTGAAATTTACATTGGATGATCGCTAATGTCTGTTTTATTTTTAACGAATGTATCGGCTGTTTTTAAAATTGCACGAATGCTATATAATTTTGTTACACAATTTCTTTCAAATTCTACTTTCACCAAATAAACGAAATATTGAAAATAGGAAGTTGAGAAAAAAATGATACGAGTCAATGATTTAAACTACTAATTGAATAATTAAGTTCTATTGGATTGAAAAAAAATTCGATGCTACCGTGAGTGGGATTCGAAGACCGATTCGAAAATAAGTGGTATAAGTCAATAATTCAACTACAATTCACTATTTGCTTTCGCTCGTATCTTATTTCCGGCAGACTCGAGTAGCACAGCCGGGTGTTATTTCACATGAGCGCGTTAAATTAAAGTTTCATCCCTTATTTTGCGAGCATCCGCACAAGCACGGCGATGATGAAAAATTTCATACGAAAAACCAACTTCTTCCTGCTGGATATGCACGTGCGTACAAAACATAGTATATAGCACTAACGAACCGACGATGGAAAATGTTCTTATTCGACGGTAACGTATTACCTACATGCGCGTATACCAGCTTGCATACCGCGCAGGGGAGCCTCGGTAATAATAAGCGAGATATCTCGAGGTAAGGTTCTCCTTCCTCTTCTCTTTTCGCAAACCGCGAGGCCGAGGAGGGGTTAGATTCGCTCTCGTATCGAGCCGTGTTTGCAAAATTATTTTTAATACGTCCAATTAGAGAGATGCGCGTTTCGTGTATGCTATTTTCGACGATTAAAATAAATTTATTAAACAGAGAAAAACTAAGGGGAATAGGGGTGATTGGGGACGGCATGCAGAAAAGACGTGCGATATCTTAAGCACGGATCCTGTAAGCTGGCTAATTGTCGCTAACGTGGCTGGATAATATCCATAAAACAACTTGCAACTTACGAAACTCGAGATTTTTGTAGCAGAAAATATATTTCGCCGACTTTTTACAAAACGCGTTCCATCGAAAATCCTTGCGAAACGAGAGGAGTATTTCTCGTGGAGGGTGCGCAATTATTTAAAAAGCACTCGGTCGGAGAAATTCTGTTGGCTGGAAATGTTATGTATATGTATATATATATA
The DNA here is from genome assembly GCA_003055095.1 of Goniozus legneri. Taxonomy (NCBI): domain Eukaryota; kingdom Metazoa; phylum Arthropoda; class Insecta; order Hymenoptera; family Bethylidae; genus Goniozus; species Goniozus legneri. Next base: position 82,619 of record NCVS01000078.1, read on the forward strand.
TATTCTTTTTTTTCATCCGGAACACATCCGGCCGGCTCTAAAAGCCAGCGAAACTGTCCCCGGGGGGTAGAGAGACAACGTTCCGGAACGAGAAGGTATAACGGGTGCTCGCGTGCGTGCACGCAGTTCGCGATGAGGTACGCCATTTGCCTGCCGCGGTCCTTCCTATACACGACCATTCACCGGGAAACTCTTGCGCATTTGCATATCCACTGGTTTATATTTTTTCGATATATCGAGTCTTGATATTACACGCTTTGGCTTTCTCCTCTCTCACTCGCTCTCTCTACTTACACTTTTAACGGGACACGGAAGTGTCCGGCTCGGGTCGATCGTTTCCTCGAGTCTCTGCGAGTTTCTTTACGTATTTCGTTCCGAGTCCAAAAATAACTCACTCGACGAAATAAAACTTTCATTTTTTCGCAAGATATTCGAGTTGATACCTGATTCGAGCAAGATACTCTCATGGAATCGAGTCTTGTATTTCGACTTGGGGTGGACCATTTACAACCACCCCGTTTCGTAGCTCGCGTCGTTATCAACTCCCACCCCGTCCCTCGTTGTAACGATATCGAGAACGAGTATACGGGGCCGCAATAATGTTTCATTGCGCCCACGTCTAGCCCGTTATTATACTGTTTTTATATACGCGTAATTCGCGTGGATTACCGATAATTCGGGTTATTCGGCTATCTCCGGCGGGCGGACGAAGACGATCGTAAGGGAACTCGCGAGGCATATTCCGCGAGAGAATCGCGGATGGGGATGGAGTAGAGCCAGTAACTTTTCCAGAAACGAGTTAACTCCCTCTTACCCCCACCCTTGGCGCTTCTCGCTCGAACTCTTTATCGTGTCTTCCACCCCTTTCACCCCATCCCTCTCCTTCTTCATTCTCTCTCGGTGCATAGCCGCTGAAGTTTATAGGGAATGGAAATACGGTGCGCGCGCTCTTCGCGAGGAGCTTCCTACCGGTATCGCCATCCGCGCGGAGATTACGAGGTTGGGGTTATTATTATACACTCCGCGGCGATATATATACCGCACGCGCAAACGCGTCGGGAGCTTCCAATATTTTTATAGTCACGCGGATCTTAGCCCGGTGCTTTGATTACTCGTAAGGATATAGGGATCCTAGGCGAGACGGTAAAACGAATTTCGCGAAATTTACGCGCGGGCACATAATTCATCCCCCCCTCGACCTCACCTGCCTTCGGCTGGGGTATCTTATCTCCCAGAATGTTATACAGTTGTGTATTTTTTCTCTCTTTCTTTTCGTTTCGCTCTTATAGTTCTTTTTTCCATCGTATAATCGTTAATCCGACCACGTTTCTAATTTATACGCGTCACCGCGAAATCGCTTTCTTATCGAACGACCGGATATGACCCATCAACGTGTAGCCAGTATCGGAATGGCACTAAAGATAGAGCGGCTCGTAGACTGTAAAAACGAACGCAGCTGAAATTTCTTTTTTCTCTCGAAACTCGTGCGTGGGCTCAACCACTCGGCTAGGAACGTATGATCTTCGGTAAAGTGCCATAAATAATTTTTTTCAAAGTGGCATAAATCGAATAGCCTTGCGGCAAATTTACATATACCGTAAATAATAAAAAATTTCCTTACGTTATTGTGTTTTGTCGATATGGTAGTGAAATGCGCACTCGCGATAATAAAAATTGTTCGGTGAACGACGTCAAAGTGGTAGGATCGTTTAAAATTAAGCAATTGCGTAGTAGTTTAAGTTGAAAGCTTTTCTTCCGCTATTCTCACCTTCTTGCTACGCAGAACATAAATTCTCTAAGTCAGATACTTGAGACCGCTATAACAAACGTAATTAAGTAAATTACCGGTAGGTTTGCGTCGGTATACATATTTATAAGCGATTCGAATGAAACAAATTCAATGTGCATCTACCTTTAGCAGGTCGCGCTCGACGGAAGCGCGGGAAACCGTAGACGAGTGAATCTTGCTACGCGCACAATCAAATACACAGAGGCCAGTTTTGAAAACGAGACTCGTCGCCGATAATTAGCATGATCGTTCCTCGGTGAAACCGATGTTGCGTAATTACCGCTGTATCGTCGCGTTCGGTTCCCGCAAAATTATTATACCCTCGGCGTGTTCCGTATTCGGGATGTACACGACAATTTCTCTAGCGCGCGAGTTAGCTAATGGGCTGGGGCCATTAAATTTAATTGACGTCTTTTCTGGCCAGGCGACGTAAAACCAATTAACGAATTTAGAACGATGACGCGTTATCGTTTGATATATTAGGTAGCGAATATTTCACCGCAATATCGTTGGCTATATTCGGCTTCGGTCAATCGATGTGTGTTATTACACGTGCGCTCGGGGCAAAAATTGCACTTTTCGCGATTCCGCATGCCGAGGTACGTCACATCGAGTGCGCACATTAACATAATTACTGCCGAATGAGCGGTAACTGCCGCGGCTTACGCGCGTATAAATCATTTGTAAGGTATATGTGTAACTCGTGGTAACACATCGCCACATCGTAGTTATCGGCCTCGACCCGTAATAACGTACACGTGGAATCGTTTTAATATCGACCACATTTTAAAAGGATCTTCAAGTTCTCATTACTCGACACATTTTTCTCGCCTCTATCGGCGCCCGCTCAAGGAGTACACAAAAACGAGAAGGGGGAGGTTAATTGTGTTTTTCTAGGCATGAATGATTCAGCGCACCTCGCCGCAGGATAATCGTCAGGAGACGTGCGTTCGCATCTCTCGAGCGACTCGTTTTTTCGTTCGGGTTTTTATTTTTCATATCGTCCCTTTTTTCACATCTTTTTTATTTGACTCGCTCCTTTTTTTTCGACCGAGTCGAGCTTTCGACGCACGCTGAAATTTGCATTTTTACCAGGTCGAGTCGAGTTCGATGCAAATTCCGCAGCAAAATTTTTTCCCATCGTGTTTTCCACTCCTACCAAGCTGCCCCCTCTTCACCACGACGGGCCGCTAAAGCGCTCGGGCGAAAAATAATCGTGACCGCGCGCGTCGAGTAGCTTACGGCTTCGCAGGGCCTCAGGCGGTTTATTCAAAACTTCTATGCCAAATTTTCGTTAACTATGCGCCCGCGCGTCCAAATTTTCGTTATTATCCGCACGAGCGTGAATCTGGCTGCACGATTGACATTTTCTCTCCTCCCCCTCCCTCTCGTCCTCCTCTCTCTCTCTCTCTCTCTCTCTCGCTATCATCGTTGTCAAGAGTAACGGAAATTCATCCAGTAAAACGGAATTCGGGGAAAAATACGCTCGAAAGCGCCCGGCAATAAAACCGATCGTGGAAAAATGAAAATTCCTATGGTCCGAATTTTAAAGTGTTTTTCAACACACCGTCGTTATTTTATTCAATGTTCGCGAGGTATCGGGAAAAAATTAGTATACGCGGGTGCGAGTGAACCGGGACGTAATAATGTCGTTGACTACGATTAACGAGCCATTTACCGATGAAAGGAGAACTCTTCTCGAAATTAAATACTCTATTATGCCGCAATACCGTTGAAACGGCCGCGCGTGGTGGCAATACAAACCGCGGTAATTACAGGAATTTATACATTCGTCCAGTAGGTGCGTAAAAGTACCGTCTGCAAAGGTAAAAGAATAAAAAAATGTAGTACATCTGGAAATTAACGAGCCACTTTTCACCGCTACGTTCAATTAGTCAAAAAATATTTTTCTCGAGGAGCAAAGGAATTTCCCTACCCGCGAAGAAGAGAAAGAGATGGCTCGATAAGAATTGCGTATGCAAATAAGAACGGTATCTTCGAAGGCGTTTAAAGCTCGCGGAGACCTCGATAGGGCTTTTGTGGGCGCTCACAGGCTGACAATGGCCCGGTCGAGCAATCACTTCGTGTAAACCAGGTGTTACAAGGCTCGGCTTCGCGAAAGAAAAGCCCTCCTTTCCTCCGACTTCTCCTTCGCGACATAATCTTTACAGCCGCCATAAACTCGGTTTTTCATATCGCTCGCACTCGAGCGTCATTTCTCTTGCCCTCCGCTTCCCCCCTCGCATCGTCTGGCACATGTCACGCAGGCTAAATAATTTTTTTCACCCCTCGTGTCCTCGATGAATTCCGCATTCCGAAATTAACCGCTGCCGAGAACCACGAATACAAGATGTGATTTTTCCGAGATGCCGAAACAAGAATTCACCTTTTTTTGCAGAAAAAATAAAATTTTTATTTCGCTCTCGACCAACATCACGAAATAAAGTGGCCTCTTTTGTACGTTGCAAAGGATCGTATTACAAGCAAGCAAATTGAAAACGCGAAAAAATGTACGAGATAAATTTCAAATTCAGGAATGAAAATTGCAGGGCATGCTTGATTAATACAGCGAAGGTTCAAAAAATGAAAAGGGTTTGTTAATCCTGCAGTTGGTGAGCAAAGCCGGTTTTTATTCTCGGAATGTTTGGAGCTTTTTTTTATAACGTTTCATTGTACAAATCGAGAATGTGGAAGAAGTACAATTGCAGAAATTCGCATAGTACGCATTGGTCATCCATATAAGCGCGGAACACATTCCAGCGAATTTCAAAACTCATTTCCGAAGGTGTATTTGCCCTACCTTTAAACCACATTAACGACTCTACTTCGTCGGTAATCATATTATTCTCGTTTTGATAACTGAACGCGAAATGAATTAGCGACGTCGAAACATCGTGAATACCAGATTCTCGAAAAATCCTCGTATCGGTATTATTCATGAATCAGCCGCGGGCGAAAAATACGCGAACCCGTCGCCATAAAAGAAGCGATAAAAAATATAAAACAAAAAAAATCCCCCAAGTGGGGCTTATTTCAATTATGTACAAAAAAAATCCATACAGTAGCATCGGATTCAAACGAAATTCGTATTGATAAAGGCAATGAAAACGCAATTTCGGCCGAACAAACGGATATAAATTTCACGCACGGATTAACATCCGTAGGAGGTAACGCTCTGAATCATTTTATCTCGTTTGCAAGTATTTCGATACGAGAGACCGAAAGCGCACCTAGAGCACAATCGAAATAATTATATCCCGCCGATATAAAAGAACCCGTGTGCTCGGAGACTCCTGAATTTGCGTCGATTTCTCGAACTAATCTGGCAGAAATGCGAACGAACGACTCTCTTGATATACGGCAGACTTTTCGTTACTTATACACGCTCGATATAAAAGCCATCTCCCGGAGTCCTGCATGTGCAGTATGGCCGTCCTCCTCTGAAGTCGAAAAAGGGTAGGGAAAAGAGGGACGGGAATGCGTTCATATGTATCCAAGCCGCGTGGTTGCATTAACTTGATTAAAGCGCGTATCCTTCCATCAACGAAACGCCGATGGGCGCACGTGAAAATAATCTTTAAAGCACGTGGAGGGGTTCAAAGATACGCGAAACATAACGAACTTGCTTTTTTTTCGTTCCTATCCTTTCCCCACACCCGTCCTGTCCAGATTTCCTTTGTAACGGCGACGAGGCCAACTGAAAATTGCACGAGGATCTGATTGTTTTTGAGGCAACGGAACGCGTTGGAGGAGTAATCATGCGCTATGCGCGCGTAGCACTTTTTTTTCTCTAATGCCTCACTCGGCTTTGTTTCGTACATGGAAGCTTTGTCGGATGCGATTTCAGGAAATTTTTCATTCCGCTTTGCCGACACCACGGACACTCTCGTCTCGCTCCTCGATTCGTCAATTTCCCTTACCCTGGTCGTGTGTCGTGGGGTGCGGAAAAAAATGCGAAAGAGGGGTGCAAGGGGATTTTTTTCTTTTCTCGAACGCGAAAGCGCGTTCCGCTGAAACCGCAACAAAGACGGTCACAGTCGAGCATCTCGATGTTCCTCTTTTCGAGATCTCGAGCTGATAAATAATTTCCCATCGTGCGACGAATCGAGCGCGAGATTATTTCTCAGTAGCCCGAGGGGAAAACAATCCTGCCAGATATACATATAGTTCACGTGTCGTGAGCAGTAAAGAGCGGAATCCGTATCGCGCCCGACCGACGCCGATAGATGCTATTGCCTCCTTTGAAAGGATTCCGTTCGGTTCCCGACCCCGGTATGCCATTATGCTCCCGTTCGTGGATGGGGTTCGACAACGATAATTGCTCCTAATCGGATCCTAACAACGCATTCCGCTCGTCAATACACAAGTCTCTTTGCTCGTACGATTGGTCTTTAAGAGAAATAAGATTTTCCTGGATTTGTATTTAGAGTGATATCGACTGGAAATTGCTCCGGATTTAAACAGAATATATTGTGATCTGTACGACTATGGGATCGACGAAAATGAATTTCTCCTTTGTTTCATTTCGAAATAGTTATTTATCTGTTATTTCGCTCAAGGGAATCCGAAATTGTGATTACGAAGACGTGCAAATAAACATTATTTCGCAATTACAATTTTCTTTGAAAGGAAGAAGGAACACGGTCTCTCTATCGCGATGAATTTCCGAAACAAAAAAAGTAAAAGACAGGAGAATGATAATCCGATCGTGTTCCTATTGTCCCGCGATCGGTACGACCGACCGCGAACGTGTCACTCCCGATTACGATCTCTGATCCCTCGGCGAATTCGCCTGCGTTGCTCGGAGAGGGACAGCGGTCGCGCAAAACGCGTGTCGTTCCACAATGGGTAGATCGACGCGTCGTTACGATTACAACGCGAAAGGGGTCGGACGTTGCAACCAGACTCGGTGAATCGGACAAAGGGAATCCGCGATGAACCTGTCCCTTTCTCAACGACGAATCTCCATTATCTCGCCGCGATACATCGCCGGGCGTCGATTTAACGCGGATTTGTCATCCCGCTATATCCGCCACACCGTGTTACCCCCGGATCGTCGACGGATCCCGACGAAATCGCTCGCGAAGCGTCGACATCCCCGAATCATGAAATTTTCGATTTTTCCTCCTTTTCTGAGTTTCCCGAAGAATTCTTGCGGCAGCTTTCCTTGCCGCGCGTCAAACGTAAATTGTTTTCGAAACGAACGAGCCGAGGCATTACGGCTCCATTCCGTCGGTTATTTATGCAGAGGGGTCTGTCGTTGAGGAGTATCTCTCTTGTATTCTAGAGCGGTTAGTCTCTCTTTCTCTCTCTCTCTCTCTTTTCTCTCCATACTTTTTTCCTCGCCGATCGACCGAGACCCGTCTCTTATACGCGTGCCGCGCCAGTCGACTCTTATTTTCCACGGTTACCGACGAGGCAAAACTAAAATCCTCCCTCTACCTTGTATCTCGTTTCGCGAACGATTCGCATAAATTCCGACGAGCTCTAAAATCGCGCGCTGTACGTTTCGCTGAGCTTACCTCCTCTCTCTCTCTCTCTCTCTCTCTCTCTCTCTCCCTCTCGAAAGGTTTCGAGAGTAAGTACAAGAGAGAAAAAAAACCGAGGTAGTATATGTGTATACTCCGCGACGAACGGCGAAAGGCTCTCTCGAGGTATTTTACACGCGGGAAAGTTTTAATTGTTTCGAGGCGTCGATCGAAGATCTGTGCCTGACGCGCGATGCGAGAGAATCGAGAGCGAGAGGGCGGCCCCGGCAAAGTTATATTCGCCTTTATTAATAATTTATCAGGAGCTATACTAGGTATTCTTTGTCGAAGTTTGGACAGAGAGAATATAACGCGCGATAGAATATTACCCGGGACGTGTGGTCCGCAAAGAGGGAAAATTCAGGAGCATTTGAGTGAAGACTAGGCGTCAAAACGCGCGGCGGAAGCTCCGTGCCAGCGACGTGCAAGGAAGGCCTTATATTTTGTTAACGTTCGTCGTTAATACATAGAGGAGCGTTAAAGGAGAGAGGTGGAGCTTATACGTCCAGAACGCGTTATGATAGAGAGAATACACGAATAAGGTATTCCCTCTGTGCGTGTCGGGATAGCCTGTAAATACCGTGCGAGATAATCCGAGAGCCGCGATTCATAATGTAGGGAAAAACGACGCACGATTATACGCGGCCTTCGCGAAAACGTACAACGGCTTGGGCGATATAACCGACCTCGTTTGCCTTTCTGGTCACTTCCCGAGCGATCTACCGCTTCTCTTGACTTTGATCTCTGTTTCCCCACAGTTATATCCAATTCAAGTCGGCACGCTCGAGGAGAGTAGCGAAGTTATATAGATACAAGGTGAAATTTTTCGCTCCGACCCACGATTGTCAATTTCGCTTCGTGTCCACAGTGGGAATATTTGACCGGCGCCCTGGTAAACGCGATTTCGAACCACGAGAACGTACAAAAGAAGGCACCGATGAGAGCGAAACGAGTTCTCGATGGCGCTCCGCGGTTAATGTTGTTTGCGCGACCCCATCAGCTATTCTTAATCTAATTTCTCCGACCGATGGGTTCCCGATGTCATCCGCGAGATTACTTCGACTAGAGTCATTGAATTCGACGAGAGAGAGAGAGAGAGAGAGAGAGAGAGAGAGGTGCTCCTTTTGAAACTCGCATCACAGTCGGCTTCACTCGCGTTACGGGGCGTCGTTATTCCGCGCCTAGTACCCTCCTGGGCAGACGTAGCGCCATTTTCATTCCGCGGTAGGATATTTCCCGGGCGTTAAATCCGTTGACCGTGTATTACGAGCATCTCGACAGAGATCCTAAAGTTGTGCCACCTACCAGCCCACCCGCACGTACCGAAACTGCACTCGCGTCAACCGGAACAATTGGCAGTGGAAACACTCAACGAATGTAGAAACGCGAGGCGTCCCGAAGGAGCCAACGATCGCATATGCATATTCTAGATTAACGTGACTTTCTTTATCGAGTTAAAGGGAAATTTTCGGAAAAGACCAGAGTCAAAAAATGAGACTTGTATATAAACTGGACTGTTCTGCGAAATAAAAATGTTTCTTTTCTCTCAAATTACTCAAAAATTAAATGAAAAAGAAGTTTTAGTATTTTAAGCCCGTGGCCAAAGAAAAATTTTCCTATTCTGGACCATTTTCTCGAAAATTTCTTAAAGAAAGAGAAACAGAAGAGAGGGAAGGAGAGAGAAGGAGAGAGAGAGAGAGAGAGAGAGAGAATGCACGTGGATGAGCGATCGTCAGCCGTCAAAACTTTGGACGCAACCGGTTCCGCTTTTACACGGATGAACGAGGAGTGTCGAGCGAACGTGGTAGAGTGAGAGAGAGAGAGAGAGAGAGAGAGAGAGACGCTGTTGCGGCGTACATACTGGGTGCGCGCAGGTGCCCTCGCCAACCACGCCGAGTTTACTGTCGGTCCTCCTACTCCGCGGAAAAGTAAAACAACTCGTCGAGCATTGTCGTCGTCGTCCCAGTTACGGATATCGCGTAAAACGCTCGCGTAAAAAAGGAGAAACCAGTGTGGCGAGAAACGAGGCTCGACGAAAATTGAACCTGTTACGGTCTCTTTCTCTCTCTCTCTTCTTCTCTCTCACTCCATGAAATAATCGCGCTCGAATACGTTTATATTCACGAAAGTGAATGTATAGTAGCGTGTGCGTCAAATTCGGAAGTTATACCTATCCAAAAAAAATATCCTCGCAAAATAATTGCGGGTTAATTGATTGTTACAGGCTCGAACGCGGACACAATCGATACAAGCGTATCGGGTTAACGGAACAGGGGCTTGGAATGCGGAGAATATACGCGCTACATGCCGGAATATCAACGGCTTTCAAACACCAGTTTGCTTCCTGTGCAATTTGACGGAGGGCTTTTGTAAATAAAAAAGGGGAAAAATCGGTATTTGATAACGCGATGAACGAAAATCGGTGGTTGATAGACGTCCAGGCAATCGGATCGGTAAGAAAATAAACGAACTTGTTATTTCGTCGCGAGAGTAACGGAATCCGCGATCGTTCCACGGGGTCGAGAATGCGCGAATAAAAGACCGAGTCTTCAAAAAATAGAGGATTTTCGCGATCAACGTGAACGAGTACTGCCGCATATGAAAGAGCGCGGAATCTCGAGCATCCTGGCGAGAAAAGAGGGATTTGCCGTCTTATGCGATACTCAGAGATATCAACCGGACCGTATGCAAAGACTCGCAGGGGTTCGCGGTGGCGGAATTTACTTTTTACTTATCATTCAGGGGGTCTCGGGGTAGGGTGGAAATAGAATGTATTCTATGTAGAAAACGCAACGTCCGCCATACATAAAACAGATTCCAGCGCATATATCGCGTGTTCGTGCCGTGTTGTACCCGACGTTACAGATATATAACCCATATTCGGTACATTGAAAATTGCAAATAAACTCGGTTCATCGCGTATCGTGATATCGAATTTCTTAGTTTTGACAACCCTGGGAGCGAATAGAGAAAAAAAAACGAAACGTGAAATCGAGGGTAGTAAAGACAGTATCCGGGTGAGGGTTAGTCGATGGACCAACGGGGAGGGGTGAGGCGAGGGAAAGGAGAGAGAGAGAGAGAGAGAGAGAGAGAGAGAGCACCAAGAGGCGGTGGTAGGAAATCGGGTCCCATGTGCCTGTCACAGTTTTACAAGTCCATAAAAAGAGGAATTTCAGACTGAGTTAAATATTGCCGTCGCCCCTCACTGAATTTCAAGCACACCGACTCTTTTGTACCAACCTCGTCCGCGTTTGGTACACCTCGATCTATACACAGGGTGTTTCCAAACGACCAAACAATATTTATAGGGGGATATCAAATTCTAAATAATATGTATTCGGTTATTTTCAAACTGTTCAAATATTCACTAAATAAATTTTCCGACAATCCCATAACTGCTATTCTCTACATAGAAAAGTTTCTTTGAATTCGAAAAATTTTATTTTTTTTAAACGAAATTGAACATTAAAATAATACAATTGTTTGTTTCAACTACTTCAATTATTTTATTTCGAACAACACACGTTTCCGGTCAAACAATGAAATTCACTTACATTAAACACTAATTTCATTTTTCGAAGAATAATTGTTTCATGCAAACAAATTTAGTTTAAGATTTAAACATTTTTGCATGAAGATTTTGATTCTTAGTTTCTCTCACATGCCGCATTCAACGATTATTACAATACTAAGTAGCTCTCACAAAGAGACGACTAAGGGAGAAAGTTTATCACTCTACGTGCTATAATATACAACACAGGGGTAGCAACGAGACAAAGAATGATGAAGACAAACAGATATTTAATCCAGTCGACAGATAAACCGACGTGTTTCACGGCGTGCCATAATTCGTCGATATATATACAATATAAATATATATATAGAATCGTCCCTTTGTCGCGAAATAAGTAAAATATTACAACCGGTTTAATTCAGGTGAAATAGTCGAGCTCCGAGCGAAATAGAGAAATTTCGAGATGGCGCTTGTTCGCGATCGGGGCTCGCTCGCGACGAATACATATACGCGCGTCTATATATGCGAGTATATAGAACGGTGCACAATCGCGGAAGCGTCTCTGGAAAGCGGTGGAAACAGAGGCAATCCAATGGAGGAAGTAGTTATGAGAATATATATGTATGTATGTATACACACACACACATATAACAGTTTCCAAGCCGGGGCAAAGGAGAAAGACGGAACGCGAAAGAGCTTACCAAGTGACGTACGTTTAATGCGTAGACCCCGGCGCGGTTGCAACGGGCAGCTCTTATATGCGCGCGAATTATGCGCGAGGCCGCGCGTTGTTTCGAGAGAGACTACGCCAGCCGGCCCATTGTACGCGGCGAGTAGCGCGTGTGCAATCGCATCGCGTATTACGGTTCACCGGATAATCAATGACACGAAACGATCGAACTTTATGAATGCGAGAAATATTTTCCCTCTCTATAAACATGCACTCGGGATAGAAGCGCTCTCGCGTAAAAACGCATCAATACCGTTTTACAAGTCTTTATTTCGATTGTCTCTTTCCGTAATGTAGAAAATTGCGGCGCCGATGGAGATGCAGAAGTACAATAACGTTAATGAACTAGCGACACGCGAACAGGGCGATGCGTCGAAGTCGTCTGACTCTGTCGTCGATTAATTTTTATTGAGCGAAGATAGCGAGGACGTGAATTTATACCGAAATTAATAATCCAGTGGCGTCGATTCGCGTAATTTGATGTGTTAATCGAAAATCGTACACGAACGCGCGAGAATGAAATCCATTGAAAAGCGGTTATCGTAAAATAGGAATTAACAGCGAAAATGTAAAGGGCGTAATGGAAATCGGTATATCGGGCCGGTCAATTAAATAGGAATATAAAGGAATTTAATGCGAAAGCCGTAAGGGAGGAGACGCGATAAGACCTTCTCAAGGTATCCCTCCGTTGGCTACGAGCCAACTTGTTAATGAAAAATTTGGCAATAGAACGGAAGCTAATACAGTATAAAACGCGCCTGTTCCTTGCTTCCAGAATGAAATAGCCATTTATTATATGTTCGAGGTCGCGTCCTCCTCCGAGAGCGAACTTCGACACTGATTTCGTCTTAAATCGAGCCCTCGTTTGGCGATGAAAAACTCGGTTAAAAAAGCTAAAAAAATAGGCATGGAAAATCTAATTATACTCACTGCTTGTATCCTGTTTTGGTTGGTTACCCGGAGACGTCGCCCAGTTAACTTTCATCTCCTGAAACAGTTTTAAAAACAATCGTTTTAGTTTACAATGAAAATAACCGGCCCAGCTTTATCTATTCGCATTAAAACTTTCGACCGCGCTGACTTGGGCTGATTAATGTTCATTTTCCATTAACTTCCAGCGGAAGGTTCAACAGCGAAGCTGCAAACGACACCGTCGAGTCCGCGTAAACCAGCTTACTTACGCGTACGCGAATACTTCGATAGATAGCAGAAGTCATTCCGGTGAAATCGTTTGCGCTCGAATAAAACGAGAATACTCGAAAAAATCCGATGGGAGAGAAGCTCGAGAGAACGCGATACGCGAAATAAGCATCGTTTTATTCAATTCCATAGAAACTTATTTCAGCGAAAAGAGCACTCGGGCTAATTTTCTAGTTGGCATGAAAAAAGGGACCGAGCGTAACGCTCTCTCTTTGTTCGATTTTACGAAACCAGCGCGTTACATGTTTGCTTCACCGGCCGAGAATGCGCGCTAGAAATCAAAACACCGTACTCGGGGGTGGGGCCGAAAATAATAGGGTCAAACTACACGGTATAATAAAAGCCCCTCGCGCGCCTCCTGTACGACGTGAAAGTTGACCGTATATACGCGGGGTTAATGGAAAAATGGTGTCACGGGGTGGCTTCGGTCATATCGTGGGGGTCCGTGTTAATTCGATACACGCGAACTACCTGTCGTTGATATTGAATCGTTACTTTTCATTTTCTTGCCCATCGCTGCGCGCTGCCGATGAAGCTACGTGCGTGCCTCGACGCCTTTTATTCGTCCTACGTGAGTGAAAAAAAGCACGAAACGAGAGAGAAAGAAGAGAGAGAGAATGGTCTGTAAGAAAAGAGAGGGGAAGAGAGAGAGAAGAGAGAGTGGGACAGCATGCTTTAGAATACACGATCGTTTGAGCGCTATTGCTTGTGTTATATCGTCAAGCATAATAGGTAAATATTGAACACTCCCCGATCGATGTCAGAAATGTAACCACCTAACGTTGACATTAACCGAGTCTCTCTCTCTCTCTCTCTCTCTCTGAGAGGTCTCGCGCAATCACTGGAGTATATCAATACCGCTGGTCAATGGATCTGCGTGACTACTGTCAAGTGGACGCGCTCTCTCCTTCCGCACACACGAACTGTGTACACCCATCGTGATTTACACTCTGTATATTCCTGAAAAAATTAATACCAAACTTCTGCGCAATGGAAACAAGAAAACCTTGCGGTGTAACTCGACACACAGAAGTTGCATCGAAGTTTCGATTTCGAGTTTGAGAAGTCAACACTCTCTTCCGCAAAACACATTTTAGCTGTAAAAGATCGTATCGAATACTTATTGATATTATTCTTTCTCTCTCTTTCTCCTTTTTTCCTTCCTCATCGTTAATTATTACATCAAATGTTTTCAAAATCATGTTGTTTATCTTTTTTTTTTACATATAAAGTTAATGAAACTAATCGCATTAGATTCACGAAGAATATCTCGAGTTCGAGAAGTTGAAATCCGAGGGAAATCGTGGGAGAGGTACGACGGAAAGTTGTTATTTCGACCCGAGCTTATCGTTTACGATAATCCCGTGGCGGCATCGGAAGCACATAACGTCTTAATTCGGCGATTGCTCGAATGCATAACGAAAGATTACTCGGTCTACGAAGCGGTACTTTTGCGTGTACGCAAGACCGAGCCGCGTTAACGGTGCAATAAAGTCGTTCCGGCGTCTTGATCCGCGAAATCCCGGGCGCGGTAGGCACTTCATGCGCGGCCCGTTACCCACGCGGGGAGAAATTTCAACGAGCGGAGATAAATTTCCAAATTTTCCTCTCGCGCGCCACGCGAAATTCAAAGCGATAAAATTAATCCGAATACGGCGAGATATATACCGTTCGATTGTCATAACGTTAAATTTTCTTCGCCCCCCTCGATAAATTACTTTTCGCTCGCGGTAATCGACGATTAACCGGAAAATCAGAAAATCAATTAAAACGTCGGATCTGAGCGTTCTTTGGCCCTTTGTTAATTATTATCTCCGCGCTGTCGTTCGCTTTTGGCCAATTGAATCGGGCTGCCGTCCCCAGGCGTTCCTCTCCCGACGTCTCCTCTTCTCTCTCTCTCCCGCTCTCGTCCTCTCTGTCTCTCTCTTCGCTTTTCTCTCGAAAAATTAATTTCGACGGGAAAATTTCGTCGGTCTTTTGCGCCGTTTCCATTACCGGAGTTTCAGCTTTAGTTTTACATCCTTTGGCAAAAGTTCCCTCCCGGGCTCCTAATAAACATAAAATATAACCTCCTCGCGGGAAGGGCATAACAAGATTCCGTTGTCCTGAATTAGCCGTACACGCTGACTTTTCGGGGCGAGTTTATCAGACGCGCGGCGCGCGCTCGCTAGCTAGCTAGCTAGCTAGCTAGCTAGATACGAACAAGAGGCGTGGTGGCGCGAGCTCGCGGGGTTAACCGCGGAGAAAGGGACAGGGATAAGGAATAAGGTGGGGTGGGGGAGGAGGTGAGAGAGGGAGTGGGCGAGGAATAAGTAAGTACGCGAGTGACTACGCAAGTAAGGAAGTAAGTAAGTAAGTTAGGATAGGACGAGGGAGTGCCCAAGACGGCCGGTGCGCGCGAGAACGTGAGCGCGGGGTCGCAGTGTACCTGCAGCAATTTGCAACTTTTAATAGTTAGCCCGAGCCGCGCGAGGTCGTCTCGAACCCACTCCCTCTCCTCTGCCTAGCCAGCGCTTGTTTTATAGTTTACACACGAGCAAAATAAGTTTATATGTCGTAGTTTTCAACAGTTAATGCATACGCGCCTTACGGAGCCGAGCAACCCTGGCTCCTTTTTGCCCCCTCCTTGCCCGGCTCATATTTATATATTAAACAGCTGAAGTTTTCATCCGATGCCGCGTATTGTTGCTCCGCGCAGAGAGCTTCCTCTTTTTTTCTCAACCCCGGAAGGAGGAAAACTCGCGGCCTCAAACGAGCCTTTCGCGCTGCGCACTTCACCTTTTTTCCAGCCGAGATTTATCAAGCTTAAAGCAAAATCGAGATATATTATGGCCGCAGCGCGCGAGAGAGCGCGAACTTATTACCGGTGGGAGAATTTTCGCCGAGAGGAATTCGCGATCGTTAAAAACCGTTGGTGTGCGTCTTGTTGTCAATCTGGCAGTATGCGAGAGGGATAGAGAGAGAGAGAGAGAGAGAGAGAGAGAGAGAGAGAGAGAGAGAGAGAGAGAGAGAGAGTGAGATCGCATATTGCGGATGTAAAACGTTGAGTTATGGCGAGAAAACGACAGCGGGGGAAATCGGCCAGAAATTGCAAGCTGCTGCACTTTCGACCCCCTCCCCCCTCCGCCTCCTGCGATATTTATCGTCCTATTATCTTGATTGATGCGCGCTCGGCTGACCGGCGACCGCTATCTCACATAAGTACGTTTAATGGCGTGAGGCCGTTTCGGAAATAGAAAAAAAGAAGACGAGAACGGAAGAAAGGGACCTTCCTTCTCATCCAGTTATATAGCCGACCTTTTACTGGCTACTTTTATTTTCTCTCTCTTTCGTACCCCGTGTCTTCTTATTTTCCGACCACGCGGCGCCATTAGTCGTCGAACGGCCACGTTTCTCTCTCTCCGGTAATAAGTCACGAAAATACTATCGGCCGTTCGGTATACGGCTACTTTGTCCCCCGCCCCTCCTTCTCTCCGCCTCTCGCTCGTTTTGCGCCAACCTCCGCGATGCTTATCGGCATGTGCGCAATCGGCGATTTAGCGCGCGCAGTCGAGTCGTTAATTACGCGCGAGAATCGATAATGGCCCGAGCACGTTAATCGAATTTCCGCTTTTACAATGCCGCGAACTGATTCCTCGACCAAAATTTTTATTTCGACCTGGATGAATTCTCGGCTCTTCGGTACAGGATTAATACCGCCGAAAATGTACGCCAAACGAAAGGGAGAGAACACGTGGAGATGAAAAAAACGAGAGAGAGAGAGAGAGAGAGAGTAGAGAGAGAGAGAGGCACCGGCTGCAGTAGGAACCTAGCCGGCTCCTAATTACATTTGCTATGCTAATAAAAACCCGGTCGAGGCGTCTCAAGCCAGCGTAATAACACCTGAATACAACGTCGGAACTACGAAAATTGACACGCCCGTTCTTTCGAGTCTCGTATCCGACTTTATTACCGTTATTTTTCTTCCGCGTTATTTTTTTTCATCTTCCACATTCTCCTCCCCCAGTTTTCGCGCAACTCGGTTTTTTCGCAGGAAAAACAGCACGGCGACGCTCAATGAAATTAAACATCAAACATTACCAACTTTTCTCTCATCGGAGAAGCGTATGTTGGAGGGTGTTTTTTCCCCGTTCGAGTGGGAACGGTTGAAACGAGCGCACGATAAAGCACAGAGAGGAAACGTACGCCTCCTATGGCTTAGACAGAAGAACATTTTGCTCGCGTATCGCGCTAACCAGTGATATATGATTATGACACGTGCCCTCTCGTACGTATCTTATTATGTATTACCGGCGCGGCAATGCCCCTCCTCCTCTTTCCCTTCCTCGAAGTACCACCGTTTGTTTTCACTCGCGAATACTGAAGCGGTTTATCAGACCGCACCTGGATGCGATTCGGAGCGCGCCTCTCGATATATTCAATAACCATGAAACTCGACGAATTCAAATCGCGAGTGTTATGAACTGGGAAAAAAAAGAATCGAACCAATGCGCTCTGTTATTTTCGATAGATCAAACAGATTATTAATGCACCCGGGATCCGGGGGAGCGCGTAGTGTATTAATAAACGCACAAAAAAAGGCGAACGCGGCCGGCTCTCGGGCTCGTAAATTTTCCGTTGTTTTATACCGGAGAGGTTTGACGAGTCGAATTTCATTATTTATAAAAGCCATAGGCATAGCCAGCGGGTGCAGTTCGAATTTCGTCGATCTCTCCATATTCGACGAAATCCCCAGTAGATTTCGATCTCCCATATCCATTTAAAAGCGTCGCTCTTTTCCCGTGCTCCGTTAAATTTCACGGGCAAAAATGTTTATTTACCGTGTGCGTATTTGCAAAATCCGATCGTGGAAATCTTTATTATACAGTCGGTGAGAATCGCGAGTCGCGCGAATTATGGAGTAAGTAATTAGTCCCGGGCGTTCGAGTTCCCCCGGCTTCGTAATTTACGAGGGTAATTATATCAACTCCCTTACGCAGGACGAAGGGACTCGTCATTCACCGACACGTTCGGAAAACACATCGTCCTTGCCGAGGGTCCTCATTGGTAACTACCAGTATTTACTTACACTTAGAGGAATTTGCTGTTTCGTACAGTAAATAGCAAATTAGTGGTAATAACTGATTCTTCAGTGAATTTTAACCCAATTTCGATAGTTTGAACTATTTTTCTGAATTATTGCAATGAGATAATTACAATAACTGTTTTACCGGAAATTATGAGTTTTAATGTTTTTACATTAGCGAATTTACACTAAATAGAAATGATAACAATAAATTTTGGACTTACGATGAATGAAATTTGGTTACCGACTCTACACCAACGAATACAACATACCTAGAGTTGAATATATTGTTTTATTATATTGTATTGTTCCTCGATGGAATAATTACTTTGAGCCTATCTCGCATAGATTCTGTCTCCAGATATATTCAGTTCGGTCTCTGATGCAAGTGCCGGTCCGGTAATAGCCTGAATAATGAAGGAACAATCCTCGTGAATCGTTCCCGCAACGATGCCCAGGACGCGCGCACGTGGGACATTCGTTCGTTCGGGTAATTTGCTACCCCCATCGAATTTCCAAAGCCGCTTTTCGACAGAGAGAGCTTCGGGGTTGTTACTCCCTGGGGACAACAACGCTCGTCGAAAAGAGCGAATAAGACACGCAACCAGTCCCGTGTATCATTACGAGCCTAAAAAGTTCTCATAAATGTTGCAACTACGACCCTCGTATAAATAGAAATGTAATCGAGAACAAGGAGAAGACACGAGAAAGGAGGGTGTGAAAAGTGGAAAAATGTTGAATAGCGCCGACGGGAGGTTGAAGATGGAGAGAGGAAAGCGAGAGGGATAGAGAGAGGAAGGGAGAGAGAGAGAGAGAGAGAGAGAGAGAGAGAGAGAGAGAATAAAGCGAGGAAGAGGAGGAGAAAGGTCTTTTCTCGAGTGAATTCTCTCTCTGTGACCCTCGCGTAAAACGCAGTTTGGCCATAGTTGAGACAGCAGCCACGGCGCCGAGCGATGCGACGCAGGCATTCCTGACAGAAGGCACGTACACGTACACGGTGTGCAGCGTCGCTTAAGCTCGAGCTCTCAGCTTCCCGTGTACGCGCTTTTGCGCGCCCGGGCCCAAGAGAAGCTCAGGACACCCCGCCGGAATGTCGTACCCCTTCAAGTGGCTCCTCGTCTCGCGAAACATTCTAAACGCGTGGCCCGAACCTTACCTACTTCTCTATAATACCGCACCGACGCTACTCCTTCCTTTCCCTTCCCTCGATAATGTTTTCCCGCGATTTCCACGCGTCCGCGTATTCACCCGGAAAATCTTATTCTCTCCCTCTCTCATGCTCGCGAGTTTTCCGCGCGATTTGCAAATCTCTCGATTTTCGTCTTTCGCAAGTAGCTAAGGTAGATACAAGTGCGACCTATACGTATAGTAGAGTATAAATGAGGTTGAGAAGAATCGAATTTTGGTTTTGGAATATACAGGGTGATTCTGTGTTATCTTTATAGCGGATAATGTAGTTGGATCACTCTGTATGTATAAATGCATCCTACTGTTGCAACTTGGTAATTGAAACATCGTTATAACGTAGTTACGAGATATTAAACTTCGGGGGGCTGAAGTTGCCTAAGTGACTCCACCAAACAAGCCCCGGGGTGAATTAGGGCCGTTACGTTAATTGTTTTCTGTAATTTCTGCGCATGCGAGAGAAACAAGAATCATCGATTTTACACGTTATCGTGTTTTCTACGATCGACAGAACGGAAAAATGGAAATCTCGGTAGTTATCGACGAGTAAATTTTCATCAGTCTCATTTCCACAGTAAATTTCGCCGGATGAAAACGACGAGTGAGCTCACGGCGACTGGCTGTGTTTGTGTGTGTATATGCATGTACTTTTTTATACGCGAATTTACGATTTCGCGCGAGCACGAGCCCATACGCATTAATAACCGCGCTTCTCAATGGTCAATAAAAAGCGGAGCGGGCGTGCGGAGCCGAGGGCGAACGAGCGGAAAAACTGGGTCAAGTGGCAAAAGGGCGCCCGTTCCCTCCTTTCCCTCTTCTCCTTCTCTCTCTCTTTCTCTCTCTCTCCCTCTCTTGCGGGCGAACGCGAACTCCCTTGGCATTGGCAAAAATGCAGAATCCTCGGTAAAATTTCCGCGATTCTCGCAGGAAGCGTCCTTTACGACCTTTCGGGACAGGTAGAAAGAAAGAGAGAACAAGAGAGAGAGAGAAGGCTTTTAAAAGAGTACCATTTCGCTTTAACGGTCACATTCAAAAAAAGGTTTCAAAACTGGAAGTAGCGATCAACCGATATATGGACGAAATTATTTCGGCAATAACCGGGAATTGCGTAGCGGGAGGAAAAAAATATCCGGTAGATTTATATCTAGTGTCTCTCTGTTTTACCTCTTTAAACGCCGACCTTCGACTCGCAATTTGGCCGCAGCTCCGGAAAACAAGGGTGCAAGACTGTCGGGTGCTCTTTGACTGACACAGTCGACACGCTCCAAGGTGGCGGAAAGTGCAAGCCTTAGTCAAACGGCGAAATTCTTCCCGTCGATATTTAAATTCCGCGAGCGGCGCTGAGGTATATACTGCGACAGGGTAAGGAACGACACAGCGACGCCCGGGTCACGAACGTCGTCGTCGTGCCGTGACTTTGATCCCTCCACGGTAATTACATTCTTTCGGCTCCCAGACGGACGTAGGTGGCATTGCCGAAAATCCTTACTTCTCTCGTGTCACACGGCGCTATCGGTTTTTCGTAGCCTACTTCTCATTCGAAATCGTCAAATCCTCCTATTCTTCTCTTATTCTAATTGAGACTTTTATCCAGCGTCCCCACCAAACGTAATATAAAGTGTCTTTCCACTGGAAGAAATAGAGCCCAGTTAAGAAACATTTTTTCTTAGATCTTATAATATAAATGGTTAAAATGTTTATTCGTTAATAAATAACATAGAGTAGAATTACGTAGTTCTATTGTTTATTATTGATATACTAGTAATATTTTTATGAACTCTTATCCATTGCTGCGGTAGTTTAACCCAAATGTTGATTTGATGCATTTAATTTGTTATGTTTACGAATTACGATAAAAATCATTAAAACCATTTCCGAAACGTCCATTCAATTTTCGGTATGTCAATTCTATCGATTTCCCACAGTGGCTTTGAACATCAGCAAATTGCCCGAACCTCTTTCCCTCTAATTGGAGCCCTCATTCGAGGTAGACCCTGAAAAAATTCTACTCCTCTTTGGTCCCAGCGAAAGTCGCGAGTCGAAATAGGAAGCCTCGCGTGGCAGGGGTACGGCGAGAAATTAAATATACTCGGAGACGTGCCGAAAGGACTAGACCGTCGGAGGAGCCACGTGAAAGAGGTTCTGGGGCGTCCCTCGAGGATCGCTTTGACATCCTAGCTGTAAGTACCTTCCGCACATTCACCGCCTTTCATCGCGGCATCGTTTTCTTTGTCCACTCGTGCTACGTTCCCGTGTCTGTACCATTCGTGTAGGTATACATACACTCGTTCGACGTTTTCGATCGACGAAATGACGTAGCAAACTATCGGAACTTGTTCGTCCCTCCGCTACGATACGAGCTGTTACATGAAACACGTACACTGCGTAATCGTAAAACAATCACCGGTTCGTGTCTCTCCAAAAAATTTTCAAGACGGTAAATTGGTAAAAACGGTAGGAGACTCGAGTGCAGTACATCGGAGGCGAAATTTGAGGAAGCGAAAAAAAAAGAAATAAACGGGGAAGGAACGACTTTCTGGGTTCCTCGAGCAAGAAGCGATCCCTTTTGTCCGCGAAACAAAAGAAGTCTATCTCTAATCCCTCGAGACGTCTCTTAACTAGAGGAGGCAAATGAAGAAGATAACGTCTCGCGGAAGCAACGGCAGCTTCCTTTTGGATTTGACCTCGACGAAGGAGAAGGAACTCCATAGCGGACTTCTTTGTCTGTGAAATTAAATGATAAAAACATACCGGAGCTTCCGTATCACCTCGACTCTGCCAACCCCCACCCGTGCCCCTCTCCTGTCCTCGCCTTCTCATCCTCTTTCTCGCTCTCATTTCGCGCAGCTTGTACACCAAGATTCGCTGTACCATCGTCGCCCTATTTTAATAAGAGATTTCGTCGAACTCGTGCCCATTCCGCTCCCCGCTTTCTTTCAGTTTTTGTCTCGACGTTTTCACGTGCATCGGGCTCGTTCCTCTCGTCGTACGCCCTTTCACGCTGCGGTGCCTTAATATCGTCGCTATCCACCAACGTCTTTCTCCCTCTCTCCCTCTTCCTCCTCTTCCACTAGCCGCCCCGTGAAACGAGAATTACGTCATTAGTTTTATAAGGCACGGCGCTTTTGTCGCGGCGAAGACCGCCCGACGAGATGAGACGACGAGGGGAGAAAAGAGAATTGAAATTCCACGCTACACCTACAAAAAAAATCGTCCTTCCCTGAAATTTTTTCTTTTTTTTTCATTAAGCCAGTCCTGCTCGCTCGACAAAAGAGAGGACAAATTTCATTGGAGAAAAAAGTTTCGCCAGTCGCGAAAATCCGCTCTCGACCAGGTACTAGAAAGATTTGAACTTCAGGTCGAATCGATATCTGCAGTTTGTCCTGTCGCGACAAATCTTGTTTTACGGCACTTCAATCGTTATTACGTTTCACCCGACCGTTCGTACGTAGCGAACGCGCACGCGGATTAAAAGCCTGCATGACGGTGATCCGGCGAACTAGTGGCGGTCATTAATTTATACGGTTTATTCTTCCCGGTGAGAAGAAAGAGGTGTCGGACGATCGGACGTGTACTCGCATCGTATGTTTTTATTCTTTTGCTCGCTTTTTCCCGCCAGATATTCGCCTTCCATATGTGCGTATTCAGCACGTGAAAATTATAATTCTTTCGGTAAAAACATAAATATTGGCGATATTTACCTACCTTCTTACGAAATTTATTAATTTGCTCAATATCAAATTCTTGACATAAAAATATAGTTTCATAGTTTTTATTTTGACCTATATAAACAAGTGAAAGAATCATCTCGATTTGAGAGATCGAATGTATAATGATAATACATGTTACCAGAGCGAGCAGAATATAAGTAATAAAAATAAAAGCCATCACAGGATGAACGATATCAAAAAACACAACGCATGTCCGGCCGATCGCAGTTTTATCTACACTACTGTTTCCCGACCGCAAAGTTTAACAATTCACGATCGCTCGTTTGTTCTCATACTCGTGCGTAAAATAATAAAAAATAAAAATATAAGTTCACGCGTGACCAAAAATGACGACGACACACGGCTCGAAAAATTCTCACTCGTTCGCGATTCTCAGCTGAGAAACGAGCACGCCGCGGAAAATTCGTCGCGGGAAACCTGTCCGGGTAACTGCGACGAAGGCACAGATGCGTCCCCCGCGCTAACGAGACCATTTCTAAAAACAACAGACGAAAATAACTCCCATGAAATTGGATGCCTCGTGCTCGAATCGGAGGCGTACCGTGAACAAAAGGAGGGAAAGGGAGAGACCTCGATGTGCAAAAGGCAAGAGAGCGGTCGGGGTGTATATACGTCCGCCAGGAAAAAGCGCTATTTCCTGGAAGACCAAGGACTCATACAGTTAAATTCACCCGAAGAAAACATAGATTTAATAACGTCTACGGGAGTAGTATTTTCGTTTAGCGCTGGGGAAAATCGTTTTTCCGCCCGCTTAAATTCGAGAGGACTCGCGAGTGAATTGTTTTTCTGTTATTTTATCATCCGCATTGCGGGAATACAATAGCAATGACAACAATACGGCAGTGGAGGGGCCACCGCGCGAGGCGGAGAAAAAAAATATTGCAAAGCACGCGCGATAAAACTGGATGAGACTCGATCTCTTTATTTTTAAATTAACAAATTTTTTTCCGACGCACCGCCAGCCCCGTCACTGTGCGCGCAAAATTGGATTCTCGAAATGCGAATAAAACCGAATGAATTTTTCAAACGCGTTTTCTATTAGTCAATGCGCGATTTTCTCCGGTGACGAGCGGCGGGGGTTTTAAAAATTTAGCTTGTAACCAAAATTCGAATGTATTTTCCAATAATTTCGCATTAGCCGGGAACGCGATATCCTGTGACCGCGCATACGTTACCCCGAAGCTACCGTGTATAGGTATATAGCCGAAGCCACTGAACACCTATTCCGATAATTTTATGCTATTTTATGGGAGATTCCGGCACATAAATTTTACTCGCTCGTCGGTGGGCTGCACGGGGATAGAATTATGAGCGTCGCATGCATTATTACGTCCCGTCAGGGCCGATGCTTGCTCGCTTATCTACGTAAAAGTTTTGGCGCGAGAAGCCGAGAAACGCGCTTCCAATTTTCCCCCCTCGCCTTTTTTTATATATACATATATATTACGCCCGAGTGCACGTAACTCAAAAATTATCAGCAATTTGAACTTCCCGGCCCGAGATAATATCGTCGAATCAATAAAGAAGAGAGTATTTGTATTTCCATTATCAAACGATACCTCGCTCGTGCTCCGAGTAATTCTCGTCAAATGAAAGTCTGGGGTCGTAAAGGAGAGCGTGTGCGGTCGGCGGAGGGGCTGCGCGGGAAAAGGTGGAATATTCAGGAAGATGTGGACGAG
Source organism: Goniozus legneri (assembly GCA_003055095.1). Classification (NCBI taxonomy): domain Eukaryota; kingdom Metazoa; phylum Arthropoda; class Insecta; order Hymenoptera; family Bethylidae; genus Goniozus; species Goniozus legneri. The sequence goes on from NCVS01000078.1 coordinate 107,040, forward strand.
AATCGAATCGCTGAACGATAACCGTGGCTCGTCCTTCGACAGGCACCGACCGAGAGAATCGTCCTGGTTCACGCTCGACGTGGAGTCAGCGTGACAAAGCGGTTAGAGCGCCTTTTTCCAGGCCGTACCGATTGGTCCACCTTGGGAGGCTGCGCGGCCGGGCCAGTTTGACATTGGCCGGCGCCACAGAAGACAAGCAAAGCTCTGTGCCTTGCCATTGGCGGGGGGCGGAGCCAGCCCGAAGCTTTCCGCCGAAGCTCGCTCTCTCCCTCTCTCTCTTTCTCTCTCTCTCTCTCTCTCTCTCTCTCTCTCTCTGCCTAGTTTCCTCGTTCGGCCGATACACGGCACTCTTTCGCGTAACCACCTCTCTCTCCCTCTCTCCCTCTCTAGCCACAGGGGTACAACGCTTACGTACGACCGACGAAAAACGCGGCCTTCGCGCAATTTGGGTCGTCCGACACCAGTAACAGTATTTTTTTGTTATTTCTATCTCTCCCTCTCTCTCTCTCTTTCTCTTCTCCATTTCCCATTCTACGAGCTCTCGCTGCGAAAACTGTTTCGTCGATGAAACGAGCCGATCGGAGGGAGGCTGAGGAATATTTGGAGGAATAACGATGGGGGTATTTTGTGAACGAGAAATGCTATTATAAAATCAGAGCAGAATATTTTGTAAACCGAAAGAAAAATTAGTTGTATTAACCGAATGTTTATTCGGGTTCTATCGGCAAAATATTTTTTATCGAGTTATTTGAAGTATTTTCAATAAATATTTAGTCAATGAATTTTTTTCTGAGCCGTGTCGCAAAAGCTTCGCAGCGGACAGCTATAACTATTTTAACGCCGAAACACCGTCGAAGGCCGGTGCGCAATCGCGAAATTCTATTTGCCGCTTTATTCCATTACCTATCAAGCCTCAACTGTCCGCGCAAGCAAAACCGACCGTAAAGCCCGTGACGTGTTTCTATCGGATCTCGCCACGAGCATCGGGAAGTCTCGGTTTTGTATTTTTTCCCCCTTCCTTTCTTCTTTACCCCTCTTCCGTTACTTTGTGCGTTTACGACCCGCGTCAGGATATCCTGTTCGAGATCCGCAACGGCGTTGTTCCAAACTCCATACAAGAGCTCGCACGATGCGAAACGATAGAACACTGCGGATTTACCGTGGAGAATATGAAACGAGAGAGAGTGCGAAATGGAATAATGTTAATTCGGAGCGAGGCTGGGGGGAGGAATGTCGGCGGAAAGTGAATTAAAACAGGAGGCGTGGAATTAAGACGCAAATGGGCGGAAAGAGAAACGAGAAGAAAGCTCGATATGTACTTTCGGTGTACGCGCACGGCTTCGGTGCGGCTTTTTAATAAATATATTAGCGCGAGGCTCGTAACTCCAAAACGGAAGAACATCTCTACTTCTTTACCACCGCGAAACCATATTTAGGATAATCAAGCGCTTCAATGATTCAGTGAAATAACTCCTTGTCCATTTTCTCTAAAATCAAGTCAATTAAAATTTCATTAATTCTTCTCAGTAGAGTAAATTTAAATTCGAAAATTTGACTGAATCAAATATTTGATGCGGATTTCTTTGATCTCTATATACTCTCTGCTATTTTCCATTAATATACTCAATGCTGATCGTATTCGATATATTTTCACTGATTTACTTTTTCTAATGTTTAATTACGTTTCCCCGTTATTTCCCCTGTCCTCCGCGCTTTTATTGTCACCGGGGACTTTCCACTCTCTAATCCACCGACTTTATTCTGATTCATAGGTCGTACGTACTTGCCCGCTAGCCGATATATTTTATTCAAGCGCCGCTGCGAATTTCGCCGTCGTCGAGAATGAGAACGCGGAGCATCGTAATCGATACACCTCTTCGTGGCAGGAGAGTTAATCGTGGCGATCATCGCAACCGGAGGTGTTAATTAAATTTCCCCCGTGGTTGTTTTCACGAAAATCGCTTTTTCAGTCGGAAAGAAACAACTGCTTGGATAAAGTTTCGGTTGTACGAAGAAATGAGGTACCGTGAGCGATAAGAAGATACAACACCGAAGCGAAGAGTTCACGCGGCGAAGTTCCTAACAATTTTTTTCTAGGGCACGCGAAATTATAAAACCATTATCGCGCGCAATCCAAAGGTCGAAGTCGATCCCCGACGTTGAGAAACGATCCGTAGGCGCGAATTAATACAGTGGAGGGTGAAACTCGTAATTAGCTGGATTTATGATCGTGCTCGTAAAAAAATAAAATCGTTTTCGCAAATTGTACCGATATCTTTGCCCCGTGCGCGCACCCTCGGGTGCGACCGTAAATCGCTCCAACTTCCTATCGCGTACGAGCATCGGTAGCCAGTTGTATCGTAAAATGAAATGTTTTCGCACCGGGGCGAAATTCAAATTTGCAGTCCACCCGTTTCGTTTTCCTCGCGATTAACGATTAAAGTGTATCCTTATTATAATTCAATCAATATTATATTAATTGTAATTTATACCAAAGAAAAGCCATAAAAAAGAGTGCAAGAAAAAATACGTAGTGACGATAAAGAAGGGACTATTTGGAAATGACTCAAGGTAGAAAATAATCTCGAGAAAGTTCGAGAATGCTACGGCGTAAGTAGAATATGACAACGTATAATGCGACGATTCGAGAACTGGGTGTAGCACAGCCAGGGGGAATTTTTCGACGCGACTTGGCACTCCGGTGCAGCGAATTCCGGTCGAGTCGCGTTAACATTACGCAGCTCTAGGTGTACGATTACGTACGTCCGAACGTAACGATGCCATTTCGTGGATGAGAGTCGAATATAACGACGCTTTCTCTCTCTCTCTCTCTCTCTCCACATCTCGCAATACCGTGAAACTCTCTCACTCTGCCTATATTCCGTCGTTGATACTCGACGTCTTGCCTAACTCGACAGGACGCGCGCTATTTCGCGAAAATTCACTTTACCCGTTCCCGTATTAGCAAGTTTTACGACAACGGTGTACGTAATGTCGTATTCGCGAGAGCGCGGGAACGACGAAAAAGACACGCGCTTCGGATGGAGCCCACCTCGAATGGCCAATTTAATTCCCCTACGTGTTCTATACGCACCGAGATATATGCTTACCTCGACTGGTATCAAAGCGCTAATTTAATTTACATCCACGCATACTCTACGTATATCCTGCCTTTTTCACCAGAGGTAATCACCGAAATTAGTCCGGCTCGAAAATTTCCTCCCATTCTTTTTTAGAGAGAGCGGAGGAAGGAGAGGGAGAGAGAGCCGAGGTGGAAGGGGGATAAATGAGATTTGATGAGTGTATATGAAAGCTGTCTCCCCCCTCCCCTCCATACCCGAAGCACGCTAGCGCGCAAGGATTAAGAGAGAAATCATTTCCGACATGTGTTACGCGCCGGATATATCCGTCTCGTGAAGTCCGGACACGAAAGCGGTGACACGAAGATTGGTAATCCGTCTCTTGGCGCTGACAAGCTTCGTGTTTCAGATGGCCAAAGCCGAAGCGCGCCAAAGCTTTCGTGAGAAGGCTAATACCGTGTGCGCCCTGACACTCGACCCTGCCTCCTCTCTTTCCGTTCTCTCTCTCTCTCTCTCTTTCTCAATCATACAACCCCAACGGTCTGTACGTCCGCTCGCTTGCGCGGGTCGGACAAATGATACCATGAAAAACCGTTCTGAAATGTCACGGGGGTTAGTTCTCGCGCGAGCTAATACATCATACAGACTCTTCCCGAAATCGAGAAGGACGAAATGGTGAATATTCTTAAGATTAATTTAAGGATGTTCCTGATTGGCAATTTTCAGTCTGACAATAACAATATTCTTCTCTGTATATAACTAAGCACAAAAATTTTAATTTACGAATTGGTTACGATATTTATTAATTTTTATTTCTTTTTTGTTCTTTTAATTGCTTAGTAATAACGGCCCTTAGGAGCAAAATGTGTGTAACACTGTCGTTGTAAAATTTCAAGTATGAAAAACCGAGCCGTTCCATCATTACTCGTTTGCGTACGACGCCCACGTGGGTTATTATATACGCGGGAACGAGGGACGTTATATGGAACACACGCGTGGCAAGCTCCCCGGACTGGATGTATAATTTTCTCGTTTAAGACCACTTTATCGGTAATGTTTTAATCGCTCTCGCAAGCGATATCGGCCTGTGCTGCTGTTTTTTCTATTTTTTTTTTTTACTCTTCGTCTTTTTTCTTGAGCAGAATACAAGTTTACGATCGTCCGATTTCAGCCGCTTCAAGTGTTAGTAGATGGATCTGGTTGTCCCACACAGGAGGACAAGGGACGAAAAATGTCATTGTAGTGCATAAACAAGATTAACTAATATCGTTCGATCTAACATGGATATCGCAGTCTCGAAAATTTTCTTCGATTCGAATATCATTTTCTTATGCACACGTACTTTCTATGCAAATATATGCGATTTCCCCCCGGCACGCATTACGTAATTTATATGTACAGATGCTTGAAAATTATACCTTCTGTTATAAAGTCAGCTATAAATTGGAATTACGAACTTTATTTTCCTTTCGATGCGGATTAGATGTTCCCACTCTCTGCTGTAAGGGCATCACGCGAAGAGAAACTTCTCGTTAATACGCGGTTTCAGCGTTTGCCGCAGCATGTTCTCTCCCTCTCGTTCCGAGCTCGCAGATTTTTGCATTATTCATGAAAATCGTTACATCTTAAGTGTTTTTTATTTTTCATTCTGCAACGGAATTGTTATCAGTGCGATCTTCTGTCGCGAGCTCGACTCGAAAAGTTAAACGCTGTATATTATCGCAGCATTGCCGCGAGTTCAATTTATGCCCAGGCGCGTGTGTCGCGGAAAAATCCTCCGTTGGTTCGATCGTTCTCTAAGGACAATCCGGAGTATTATTCTCGTTAATTGTCGTTAATCACGAAGTCGTTATAATTTTTAACAAAACTCCGTTTTGTTCATTTTTACTATCCGATGTTCTCGAACGGTCCGATGCGAAGAGGACAAAAATCAATTTGCGCGAAATGACTCGGTCTCATGGTACGTAAAATCAGAGGAGAAGGGGAGGGGAAACGTTAAAGCGGTGCGTCTTTAATACCCCGATCCGGTCGTGCAATTCCTAGCGTCCTTCTCTCGATCCTATCGTCTCGGCTCGTCGCCGCGTCACGGATTAATTTCGGAACGAGCTGGGTCTCGAGTTAACGCGATTTTTATCGAGACATCCATTAGGGTTGCAAGCTGCACTTAACCTGATGAGAATACGAAAGTTACCACACTCCTGTGCAAATTTTATCGCAAAATCGATTCCGGGATTTTCGTGAGAGGGTCATCGGTAATGATCGCAATAAAAACCGAGATTTTCGTTATCGGCCGTGCGGCGAAAATTCTCGCGAGAGAATTTTCCGCATCGCGCTCGCGAAATCCGCGATACATATCGAAATTTGGAGTATCCGAAATCTGAATATCGCTAGGAGCGCGCCTATCAACTCCGGGGGTTCTCACGCAGTTCGGGCGCCTCGGGTAAGTTACAACCTTCGAAATGCGCGTCTCACAATTTCAGAGGTCGTGATCAAAGCGAAATTAATTCCGCATTAGTCTAGATGCATCCCGCGCGTAGTTGGAGGTATTTTCCGAATCGAGTAACTTTCCCGTCCTTCCTGTGAAATTCAATCGCAGATAGTTACGAAATATCGTCGTAATTACATTTGCAGAGTCAAGAAAAGCGTAATTTTCCATATTTAACATCATCGATAGGGCCGAGCATGTTCTATCGTTCGGAACCCTTGTGCCTGTAACCTTTGATATCACTCTAATAACGCAATACGCTATCAAGGTAACGCGCGAAAAGCCCATTCCAGTGATTTATATATTGTTCTAATACCGTACCGGCAGTTGGTCGACGCCGATAGGAACGTTCCCCGAATTTATAAAAGTTTTCCGATAATTTTTAATAATCTCAAAATTGATAGTACGCGCACGAGAATCGGAGGTGAAGGTTGGCTAAAACTCGACGAAATAAAAACATTAGCGCTGTTGCAGGATGGCTGGTGTAGGATTGTAAAATGATGGTCGTTTCGTGTCATCCCCTAAGTCCATTTGCGCGTTATAACGTCCCTTATTTGTTATCCGAGCGCAAGCCATAGGGCACTTAACCCAATTAGCGTCGCGGTACTACTTCATCCTTACATGCCTAACGTTGCTGCACCTCTTTAACGAATCTTGCGTTCTTCGTACGTAAAAATGCAGCGCATCCTCTGTTTGTACGCGCGACTCTGGGATTCGCGAGCGCAAACAGCGAAACACACCGAGGAGGAGGGAGTATACGCACCTCTCGCGCGTACGTTAATTTAATTAATTTCGGAATGCGCATGCGCGAAACACAATTACCGAAATGGAATTATAATAGCGAATCCTCTGGGTATGACGCGCGACAAAATTGTATCTCTTTCGCTCGCGAAACTGTTTTGTCAAGACGAATCGTTTCGACGAAATATCATTTTCGTAAATCTTTTTCATTCACTCTCTTTTCATATAAAATTCTATATGAATTCTATATAAATTTTTATTTCTTGTTTCTATTGATTAAAAATGCGAATTATTTAATTACGGCAATAGCTTTGAACGATAGCCTCTTTATAATTCATGTTCTTGTTTATGTTCTGTTACGCTTTATGAATTTCAGTTTTTCACTCTTAGATTTACAACTGTTGCCAGTACTGAAAATAAGTACGTAGATACCTAATATCTTGTATAGCGGGAATGCTCGATTACGAGGACGATCAACGCGCGAATTTTCACTCGTTCGCTTCGTTTTGTGATGTTAAAAAATCGCAAGGACGACAGCAAATGAGTGAGCGAGTTTTATGCTTCGTACCGGTACGGGGTCATAACGTTCTCGGATTAGCATAGTGCACAACTATAAAATCCCGATGGTGTATACGTCGAGAGCCGCAAAAGCTCGCCTCCCGGTCGTCGTTTTCATCTGGAAGCTCGCCTATCGCTTTACAGCAGTTGTATTTCTTTTTCGTGCCGAGTCTCTGTCCTTCTCGCCACGAGCGTGAAATTACTTTTTGCTGGAGCATTTACAGCTCTTTAAAATTTCGTCGTTTTTAACCCTCTGTGCCAGAGCTCGTATAAATTCTCGCTACCTAGTCTCGATTGACGTACCACCCGAGAGAACCAAAAGTCATAACGGAGCGTTATAAATCGAACGAATCGTTAGGAATTTATTTTCCGAGTTCCGGTACGTCAGTAAGGACCCATTCGTCACGTTTTCGGCTTCCGTTGATACTCGATCGACAGGATTTTTTTTTCTTTGATTCGAGATGAAGAACGACGTGGATTCGAACCCTCTCTAATTTTTAGCAATCTCGATGTACGCCCAACTGTGAAAGGCATCGCGTGCTCCGCTCTGAATCGTTCACGGTGAAAAAAAAGCGGGAAGGGTATGAAATTAAAGTAAAGAGAAAAAAAGAAGGTTGAGGACGTGGCGCAGGGGCAATTGGCGACCGGAAATTTAAAAAGTTGCGCAAATACATACCCCTTGTTGTTGCAGAAGGCGTTTCCGATCGAGGCTAAAGAGTTTTCGCCGAAGGTAGAAGAGATTTGTCGGACTCGTGTGAAAATTACATCGTTGGAAAAGAGAAGCGAAGGAAGAGATTTTGTTTAGCGCAAGAAACCGGAGTCTCGATATCGTAAATCATCCAGCCCGTCGGAATTTTCCTCTCTTTTTCACTCCCTCCACCTTTCCACATCACCCCTTTTTGTTGCTATTGAATAACGATTCGTTCAAACGGCGCCTGACGTAGCCGAAAACAATAAGAGTTCACGGTGACACTATGGAGATTTATTGGCAATAATTTCATCCGGGCCGCGTGCTTCCGCTTTTCTCGTATCGGTCCTCGCCGTTAGACTGGAAATTTCATTACAACGATACGCCTATGACCCGAGCACGCGTTTTAACGTTCAGACCCGAGACGATTAATTGATCATTTCTCGCCTTTCCTTCCCTTTGTTTGTGTCATGTACGCGTCAAAATTAATCCCGAGCTCTCGTGGATTCTACCTCACGCTCGCTTCTCCCTGGATGGTGCACAAGAGAGTATAGTTATTTCTCGCTCCTTGGCCGCGCCTTCTTCAAACAGCGGCCCGTGTCACCCGGAAGCGATTACGTTCCATCTTCTCGCGTCGTCAACAACGCGCGGCGAAATTACTCCCTGTGCCTTATTCGTCTGACGGGCTCGTTTCGCGCAAATTAAATTTACCGCGTATCGAAGGACCGAAGAACGCATTTGGTGAGAGCAACGGGAGCTGAGACATAGGGGGTGCGGGTAAAAGATGAATCAGTGAAGCTTGCGTCGCGGTGGTAGCGTGCATATAAGGAAAATAAACTCGAAGACATGTCGGGGAATAAAGGTAAGAAACGAGTGAAGAACGGAGCTCGGCAAGAAGGAGAGATGGGGGAGGGAGCGAACTGAATAAAGTGGGATCGAGAACCCGAGATTCCGGACAAGTTAGAGATAATCGCATAGGAGGAAGCGGATAGACGGTTCGGAATAAAATATCGAATTGCCAACACACGAAATTTCGTTGCTGACCTATTTGACGTTGCACTTCACTCCCCACGGGCCGTACTCGTCTTTCGCGTTTGCTACATATCATTCTTTTTCATTACTTCTATTTTTCTCTTCTTATTCCTTTGATTCTCAATTGAGCATCAAACACGAGGAACGGCGAATAATCGACTTGTGCAGTCATGCGGTACGAATGACGTAGGTGCACGCGGCATACGCACTGGCGCACAACCCGCGGGTAATCCTGGCATCTGACATGTACCCCTGCTATATACGCATTATTCACATATATGTATATATACTAACATATATCGCGAGTATTCTACATTTACTCGTCGCGAAATATCCGATTGGAGTTCTCAATGTGATTTTTCTTCCTAGATCATTTTTTTATCCCATTTCAAATTAATGAACACTATATTCTCCGATCTCATATTTCTAATTTCTCTACAACGCGTTTAATTATCTGGCTCAAAAAAATTTGTTATCATGGATAGAAATATATGATTCAGTTTTCTTTAATCATGAATTTTGTAATTTTATTTCATCCTAACTTTATTTACATTGAAAAAAATCTTATTTTATTAGGTGCAATATGATATCCAAATTAAGGTATTTTTCTTTAGTGTCGAATCTCGTTTTCATTTTACCTGAACAGTAATTTACTGCTGTCGTGCGCCCCGCGCAATAGCTGAAAAAAAAGAACTTGTCGATTTCGCAAAGCAGTATAAACGCGGCGATAATTAACTGACATTGACGGGCGTTGTTTTACACGAGAGGTAGATTGGGAATGCGTGTTTCGCTCTGTAACGATTATTACGACGTACAGTTTATGAATAAACATAACCGGGAGAGCCAATTACATAAACGTCCGTCCGTTGTCGGGCACTTTTTATCGCGACGGGACAATGCAAATAGTTACACGATATGGACTAGCGTAAACGTGAAAACGCGTCGCAACCTGAGAACAGCGTGTAGAAAAATATAGAAAACTGAGCGTCTATGTAAAGAAGCAAAAGGATCGTTAAAAAAACGACCCTGAAGTGGAATTGAAACAAAGGTCTCCGCGCTTGGTGGAAAAAAGGGAGGAGAGCAACATCAAAAGAGGAAGATAAAAAAACAAATTGGAAAAATTCAGAAATATTCTCTGTAATTAAAGGAAAACTTTCCGCACAGAATATCCGATAGCTGGGTTCCGAAGAGTGCAAACAAAAAGAAACCGTGCGAAGAGCGCGAGCATGGAAGGTCGGCTCGTTGAGAAAGAGAGAGACCGAGCGATATATATATATATATATATATATATATATATATGTGCATATATACATAGAAGAGAGAGAGAGAGAGAGAGAGAGAGTTTCCCTTTTCCCGTTTTCATCGTTTCCCTTATTTTTTCTCTTAAAGCATACAGACAATAAAATTGCGATTCTATTGCCCAGCGCGTCGCTTCAAAGCGAGACCCCGGTACATCAATGATAGTAGACGAGAGAGGGGAAAAGAGAAAATTTATTAAGAAAAATACGTCTATGCGTTGCGCTTAATTACGAGCTACGACGTCCGGAAGGACGAAATGGAAACACCCCCC
>NCVS01000078.1:117205-131995 GCA_003055095.1 Goniozus legneri
CCCCCCCCCCCCCTCTCTCTCTCTCTGTCCGTCGAATAAAACCGATGAAAATTATATAAGCTGCGAAATTAAAAGAGCCGGATTTTCTTTTTCTATCCTTTCCACCCTCGATTAATTATTTACATCGCAAACTCGAATCGCGAAGAGTGTAACCGAACACGCCGGGAACGGGTAGCAAGCTCGGTCTCAGCAATTTCTCCCCCAATGTATCAACGTCCTGTGCTATCCTTTTTTCCCAGGCCTGCGTTGACGGCCGGCAAATTAAAAACCATCCAAGTTTTCAGCATCGGCGTGCGTCCCGGGGAAAAGTAACAGAAACAACCGGGGCAAGAATAGAAGCGGCCGAGTAAGCAACTAACGCTTTTAATAAGACCGAATCACGCCAGGGCGTTCGACTGACGAACTTCCGTCACGCAGCTAAAAAACTCAAATACCAGTCCAGAAATTTTTTAGAGCTCGAATCAGGCTCGGATATAGCATGCCTGAAATAAAATTTGGCCCTGACAAGTTTCCCAGATCAAAAAAAGCCAGAAGTGTAATCTGCGTTCTCTGCGTTCAATCAGACTAACAAATTCTTATCGGATCAGATAAAATTCATCAAAGCTGACATGAAACGGTTCTGAATTGTTTCACTAATCCTAATCGAATAAAAGATGTAATGCTCTTGCCTAAAATGTTGTATTTATTAGTATTTTTCAACCCACCTCATTCGAAATGTAGATCAATTTTTGTGATCGTGTATACGAAGTATTTATCCTCGTTCGATACTATTATTAATTACCGCTCCGGAATGGTTTCTCCGCTCCTCGAGGCATTCGCTTAACATTTTCTCTCGGGGAAAAATTACGTGCCAGTCGAATGTAGGTAACGCGAGGGCACTTAAACCGTTAAGGATCGTTCCGTCGTGTTTCGTCAACTCTTTCGCTCTCCTCTCGTTACATTAAGTCGAGTCATATTTCTCCGGGAACGACGACGCTGTCAGCCCACGCGGAGTCGGTCATCGTTTATAATCAGCCGTATAATGAGTCAGAGACGGATCTGTTGGCTCTCGAGTCTCGTTCGATCACACAGCCACCTTTCGAACGAGCGTTAAACCATTCTTCGTCTCCTCTTCCAGTGACATTGTTCTTGCCTCGAGACTTACTCATTTTTTCTCTTTCGTCCCCTCTAAAGTATGAATATTCAACCATCGTTTTCCACGTTAAGCGGCTTCCGCTAGCATCGACAGCGTGTTACATCTTTGAGCTAGTACGGTAGGAAAATTTTCAATTATTCAAATTAACAAAGTTGCTAACTAACTCTGTCTTAATATCGATAGAATACGAGAGTGAAAGAGAGAGGGAGAAGGGAAAGAGAGAGCGAGAGAGAGAGAGAGAGAGAGAGAGAGAGAGAGAGAGAAAGTAGCCTACGGGGCTGTGTGCGTTTGGTTGTGCGACTGTACGAATGTTAACAGGTTTGCAGTATGCTGTGTACAGTTCATATTACACGAACAGAAATGGAGCACACGCATGGCCGCTATATGCATGTGCACTTCGCGTGAGCACATACGCTACATGTATGTATTCATTCGAATACATATATCCGCAAACGCGCTCACACATAGCCGTCCATATTGATCGTTCATGACACTGAAGGGTGATACACGAGCATTTTCCTTTTACCTTTTCGAAAGTTCGATGTAACATCATACTCTAACCGATTCGAAGCCAAATACGAGCTATTTTTCCATTCGCGTATGGTTCGAGCGGGCCGACACCGCAAAACGAAATGTAATTGCGAGCGAGTTACGAGTGCTATAGGAAACAATGCGGCCGAATGTAAATCGTATAGAATAACTAATAAATCAGCTTTAACGGCCGTGTGACGGCTCGGGTGTCCCGAAAACGCTGACTGTAATAAGCAAATACGAACTCGCGGAACGATTAAACATTCGGCGCGGAGCAAACACGCGAGAGTGTGTGCACCTCAAGGAAGAGAGGGTGAGTTTTCGAGATGTTTCATTTTAATCTGAGTTTCTCACCGAGTTGTTTCTTCGGCGGTCCCCTCCACTCCTCCCTCTCTCGCAGTGACGCCCCACTCCTCATTAAGGAGATACACGAGCACCGACCTTGTAACTCAGTCCTGACTCCTCGTGATTTCCGACTTCTCTTTCTACATCGCCCTCCCCTACGACCATCGCGATACTGTGCTTCCGCACGATACGCTCATGCCCCGCTGCATTATACTGCAATTTTCCATCGAGGATCATTATACCAGGTTTCTTTCTTTTTTACCCTCCTGGCTTTTCCTACTTCTCCTCCTCTTTTCCCTCGTGGAATACGCAAAAAAGCCCGGACTTCGGAATCCGGATGCCTTTTACGGTCCGGCGATAAGGAGTACACGAGCTTGCGCGACACGCACGCGTCTAATGAAATACTCACGAGTCGGTTAGCTTTTCGTTTCGCGTTAAACAAGCTGCCGCTCTCAATTTATTTCGGCAGCTGCTGCGGACGACGTCGGCAATTTATCGCGAATATTCTCTCTCTCTCTCTTTCTCGCCAACTTGCTGGGCTAACTCGGGACATCCGCATCGGTGGTGTCCATTAAAATTAATTGTCCTCGAGATGCTAGGAGTCACGCTATTTCCTTTGATCCTCTGAGCAAGCGCGAGAGGTGTAATTGTCGTGATGAATTTCGAATCAGCGGGCAGGTTGCGAGCTCGGAATCGCCAGTTGTTATTAATACGACGACGGATGAGCTCGGTAAACAGGACTTCGGCCGGAATGAATAGCTAATACGCGTTAACAAGCCCTGAATGATACGCCGTCTTGGATATTTCATTTTTATCCTATTCTCTTTCGACAGAATTATCGTTGTAACTTCTGAAAACACGCCTACATAACTTTTTCTGATTCACAAAGAAAGAGGCTTTAAAGTAGTTGACTCTCACTACTAATTTTTTCACTCGCCAATTATTAAAATAAGATATTTTTTCGAACGATTACTGAAGTTTTAATTCCAGAATTATTTCTACTTCTTGATGTAGAAATAGAAATAGTTCCAAATAAACTTCCACTATTTTTTTGAATTATCAAAACGGGTCAGCAATTTCAAACAATTCCCGAGGACTTAGTTCCAAAATTATCTTATTCGAGAGTGCGTCATGTTCGTACGATGAAATATCGATTTTATGCGCATAACAAAGTCCGCCATAAATTATACGAAAGATCGATGAAGCTCGTTCCACGCTTAGAGCAATGCGGCTGGTGCGATGCGCCTCGCGCTGTAGTTGAAAAAAAAAGGGATATAGCCTACCGGCCTCGGTCAAAATTAGTACGAGGAAGATTGGTGATAGGGGGAGCGAGAGAGAAGGACGGTAAATTACACCGTTACTTTTTACTTTGGATTCTCGGGAGGTGACGATTTCTCCGCTACAACCGGAAGATCGTTAGCTGAAATTGGAAGAGCAAAGAGAAGGCGAAAGAGGGGGTGAATAGGAGAATTGAGGAAGGTTAGGGGAGGCTCGGAGCTCCAGCCTGATACGTATTTAACTCACGTACCACCCTAAGCCCGGAAATCAATCGGTTCTCTCGAACGAATTCGGTTCTACTCTCCACTCCCCACTCCACCCCAGATACGAATACTATCCTGCTAAAATCGAAACACCTCCCTCGCCTGCGATCGTTAGTTACTACAAACTAGATATCGTATCTCCACTTTTTCCCTCCTTCAGTCTGTACGAAACCTGATTTCTGAAAAAGGGTTCTCTGACCAAATTGTTCGCGGAGAGACTTTTCGACATAATGATTTCATTTTCATACGTGAATCGAATATTCTTAAAACGACGATATCTATTCGAATGAAGTTCCCTCATCTCTCAACTGACGAAATTTGTTTCGACGGGCCGCGCCAGTCGAGCCCGGAAGTAAATTTCCGCGTCGAAAAATTCTCACCCCGTTTTATCTCACCGGCGTATCTTTTTCGCTTATGCACCGCCAAGGTAATTCACCGAGGCATCTGCATCGCTGTGTTATATCCACACGGAGCGCCGAAATATCGCGGGGGTGAGACGATCGGAAGGATACGAGTCCGTGAAAGCGTGCCCGATTACGAAAGTCATTTTTCATTGTGGCATCGTTCGCGAGCGCTCACGCTCGTCCTGTGTATCGCTTCACCGTGCCCGCGTCCGTAAACTCGGTAAACAGTATCGCGCGCTCTGTGCTCACGATACGCGTCCCATATTGTGTACTCGCGCCCTGGGTAAGTCGGTGTATAGCTGTAACCGGATAGGTGTACGCTTGTTTGTGTCTGTCTGTGTTTGTATGTATCTTTATGTGTGTGTGTGTGTGTGTGTGTGTGTGTGTATGAGAGAGAGAGAGAAAGAGAATATTACCGTGTACGTGTGAAACAGAAAACAGAATGAGAGAGGAATATAGCCGGTTCGGAAGCATTAAAGTTAAGCCTGTATTTTATTGGACGGACGTATAAATCAAAAGCTTCGGCTAGTCAAATATTGGAAGCTTTGCATGCGCCAATACATGCCGGTGATGCTTGAAATACGAATATCTAACTTTCCCCACCCGAGCGTGTGCCTCGTACACACGGACGAGCGGAGTTTTACAGGTGTAGCCGAAATCCACCTGCTCGCGAGAGATGAAACAATAGGGGGTCGGGTGAGGGTAAAGAGAGAGAGAAAGAGGGGGTGTCTGGCGGGGATTGCACTTTCAACGCACATACCCTCCTCGCTGAGCTATCCCGGTATTTATTGCGTGTGAATAAAACCGTGTTTGCTTGCTCTACGGATAATAATTAGCCGGCTCGCGTATTTGTGCTGCAAATAATGCATTTTTATTCCCGACTCCGCTCTACCCTCTTTATGCCCACGTCATCCGCCGCCCTCCACCGTTTCCCAAACGATGATACTTTTTATTTGGATTACGGATATTGCCGTTTGAATTTATGAACTGTTGCTATTCCGCTCGATTGGTATATTTAATTATGATATTTTTATCGTTCTTATCGAAAATGCGAAAGACAGCGATAAATCGAATTGGTAAGGGATAAACGGTGAAAAATGTAGGAATTCCCATTTCCAAAATTCGAAAAGTAAATCTGTTCTCGATGAAAGCATGTATTGGCTACTGCGATAAACGGATTGTGCGTAGCTAGTCAATCCAATTGCGTAATACTATATAATGGATTGGTAAGCTCTTTCGAATTTTTATTACTCGATAGCAAATTAAAACAAACCCAGGTTTAAAATCGACACTCAAGCTATAATACATACTCGATTCATTTGTATAAAAATCATATAAAGATTTGATCACAGAAGTTACTAACGAAAAAGTTCATTCAGTAGATAAATGAAAAGATCGGGGTCCCTCGTATCGCTCAAAGTTGAAATCACCGATGCAATGACGCTGATAGTAATGAGAAATCTAATTGGTATACGATTTTCCTCCCTTCAGTGAACGTAACGTTTTAAAAAGACTACGGATAAATAGATTTACCGAGAAGCGTATAAAAGGAGAATGAAAAAATAGCTCTGATAAATAAAAAGAGGAGTCTTCGTTAGCCCGGGACACGAGCGAGATAAGCACGGAAAACAAAATTAGTAGTGGACGTGGGGTATTTTTTCTCTGCCCAGCGTTGCAATCGTATTATCTACGAAAGTTCGGTAAGCGTCAGCACTGGCCAAAACTTATATCGCTCCGAAACTACGGTCATCATACCCCACCTTTGCACGGCTCTGTAAACCCCCTCCCTTTCCACCTCTCACCGCTCTCGTTCCGGACCAAAACTCACGGATATTCGGACTGACCTCGTGTACGTGCAGCGGGAGCTTAATTTCGTAATTCTATATAATGCTCGGTCGCCACCCCCGAGGCGCTAAAAACACTGAACTCGGGGAAAAAAGGAAGAGGTAGGGGTGAGTCTGCGTGGTCGCGAGGGTAACTTCGAACGTACAGAAACAGAGGAAGTATCCCGGCAGTACTAACATCGGAGTGTTTTTTCTTGTTACGCTAAGTACATCAGGAACCGACGCGACATTAGCGAGGTAATTGTTAGAACCGGTCAACAAGAATATCGCGCAAGCCCACAGCGAGCTTGGAGCGAGAGTCAACATCGCGACGGAAAATTTCCAGTTCCGTGTTCTCCTAATTCTTTTTTCCTACTCCTTTTTTTTCAGTGCAGTCCAGGCGGATTTTTAACGCTAGCTAGTGTCTCGTCGGAACAGCTCTCGTTAGGAATGAAAATTTGTTCTGTGATACGAAAAAATGCGAGAGATTCATTTTTTTGGGTCTGGTTGGAAACTGAGAGGAAATCCTCGTACGCTGCGACGTTTGGCGAGACCCTTCGGGCTGGGGGAAAAAATGGCTATGATATCCGCCGTCCATCATCAAACTCGATCCCGGACGGAATAGCTTTCGATCCACACGGACGGATTCCCCTTTTTACGTGAGCTCGGCGCTCATACCCCGTGCGTATTGCGTTCGCGTCCGAGTAACAAACTGCGCTCTGGCTTGTCGAAGGGGGTGCGCTGGATGGGTTCAACGTCGGTCGGAAGTCTTAACCGGAAACCACTAGATGAGCAGCGCGCGCGTGACTTACTTCGAATCACGGCAAATTGACTTTCTATCTGGCTGCCGAAATCCGATCCACCCTCGTCCCGAGCGCGAGATCCGACTCACGATAGAGTAGTACATCCATAGCGATACGGAGGCGGATATAGGGCGATGATAGGGGGGGTGGAAAAAAGTACTAACCTCGGATAGTAAGCTCAGGGTCTTCTATAAACGAGTGGTTACGAGTTTTTCAATTAATAATGAGAGGAATAAATGAAGCTTGACGAAGATGGAAAAGTACGCAGTTTAATTAATCCGAGGAAATTGATTTTTTAATTTCTTGAAAAGGGTTTGTTACTCTTGTCTTGGGTAAACGATATCGGATAGCCAATTTTCGTCGAGCAAACAATGGAATCTCAAGCGAGTTCTCTCTTTCTCTTGAAATTTCGTCATGGTTGAATTATCGAAAAACGCTCCTTTTATTTATATCTCTTGTCCACAATTGGCCCGAATTTCGATGTACCCTCGTTGAATATATTCAGCCGTACCCCTACGATGGCCACGGGTAGAACTCCACTGCTCGCCTTTGCGAATTCTCGCTTCTGGTTTTCAGCCAAGCAAAACCTCTTAATAATACATTTCTTGAATCGATGCCAACCCGATAATTTCGTAGTCGACGATATTTCAGAAAAGATGTTACTGCCATGTTAGGACGACGTCTCAACGAGCGCGGCGAGCATGAAGTTATGTAAAGTGACCCGGCCTTGCTTTGAGCCGCCTGCCTGCCACCGCTCCTGGAATTTCAAACTACTCCTAGGGCTTCTAAATATTTTATTCGACGTGATCTACATGACACATTTCATGGACAAAGATGGAACGTCGATTCCAAAATCAAATATCAAGAAAAGAATTTAAAAGGATCTGTTTGACTTATCAAAATGTCAGAAAACCACTGATTGGTATCACCGTTCTTAATATAAACCCAAAAACCGAAAATATTGATCTCATCAAATTAGCGATAGCAATTTAGTTGTAATTAATCATCACAGAAAAGTATAAAACAAAGCAATCGTATGCCTGCCTAATTTTTCAAAGGATTACCAAACAAAAAACCCTACTCCTTTTCTTCTTCTCAAACACATTAGACTTGAAAATTGTTATAACCCACATTGTAAATATTTTACTTTGACACTTCATCTATTTTCATTTGATTACTTATGTCGTCAGGTTAACCATCTACAAACAAATCAGTTAAAAAAGAGCTTGTTCGTTCATTTTGAACGAATTCGCTAGGCAAATTAGGAAATCCGCACGTAATCGTAATACGCGCGTCCTCTTACCGCGCACCCGTGTGATTTTCATTTCGTCGTGTACGCGTATTGTGCTGGAGACACAGCAAGTGAGAGAGGGAGAGAAAGGGAGAGAACGGCAGGGTAGCGCGGTTTCTGCGGCACCACGCGCCCCTCCTATATCATTGTTTAAAATAATATTGCCGTCCGGAGAGTGGGGTATTCGCCGCTCTCATATCCGCCGCGACAAATCACCCGCGTCGTCGAGCGAGCGCGCCTACCGCACACGAGCCAAACAAGCGAAAGGAAGAGCCGGGAAGGGAGTCTAGGGAGAGAAAGAGAGAAATAAGAAAGAGTTGGCCAAAGGAAACGGCTGCAGCTGTGAAAACCCCCAGGGAGAGGGTAAATGGATGTCGGTGTGAAAAAAAAGAAACGAGAGGGAAAAACCAGCAAACTGCGGTCAGTGGGCGCTAAGAAGGACGAGAAGAAGAGAAGAAAAGGAGAAATATATCGCTTAAACGCGACTTGTCGAACAATGTAACGGCGAGTAAATTGATAAAGATTTTGCCGATTTAATCGAATTTATTTCTACTGAATGCACAGTAAAGAGAGATGTATTAAGAAAATTTAACATAAACAATTCATGTTGATTAAACATACAAATATTTGTAGATCTCCGTATATATAACTGAATTGTGTTAGATTCAACATGTTTTTTTTCATTATAAACTAGTCTGGAAAAATAGCGAAATTGACTACATATTATATCTCTATAAGCCTATTGCTCGATTAATAATATCAACCCCAAGCCGAATGACTCTTCGGAGGGCAAATACCGCATATTTCGTAAAGCGGAGAGAGTCGGAACAAATAATAATGTTCTGCGGGTCAGCGGCTCTCGCCCCATTGTTATCTTTCTATTAAAAAGTTCAATATTGCGGCGTCATTCGTCGAATTGAAAGGACGAAAAAAATAGCGAGCGAATAGAACCAGAAAAAACAGTTGAATTCGAGGAAGTCAGTTTTATTAAAAAAATTTTTTTCCCTCTTTTCTTTACAGATTATTAAAATCTTAATTAAAAATATTACGTATCGTGGAACACTCGCGTCGATTGGATTGCGTTGCTACACTCGCGACGTGTGCGCAGGGGATATTCGCCGCTGGCTCTCTGATAAGTGGAAAGCGCGAGCCGTTAGCGCGGCCGTACAGTGGCGCAACGGCGCGGACAAATATAATGTTAATGAAGCAATTCCGGTATCAACGCATTCCGCGTAACGATCGCGCTACGCCAGGAGCCACTCCGTTCGCGGACATAAGTAGAAACGAACGAGCGCGTTACGGGAACGAGAAACTCCTTGGACTTCTTTCGGTCGGCGTATCCTACCGCGCGAGAGCGTAAGATCTCGCAGACCATTGGCTTGTGCCGCGATCGAAAAAGCGATCCGAGATTAAAGTTTCGAGGGAGCTAATAAGACGATCTAGCAACGTCAATCCGTTTCGTGAGTGCCTCAACTTTGCAGGAAGAACAAAAGCCGAGTTAATAACGCCGTCCGATGTTATTAACTCTCTCTCTCTCTCTCTCTTTCTCTCTCTCGCCCGCGACGAAACGAGCGAGCCCAGTGAAGAACCACGAATTATTCCGAGACTATCTGCCATCTGTCCGAAATCGAGGCCGAGTTTACACTCCCCGGAGCGTAACGGAGATTCGTCCCGACGACAACTTCGTTAATCGTCGGCGAGAAGATATTATCGGGGGCCTTCCCTGTATTACCTACGCGAGTTAAAAGGGTGCGGAAAATCGCAGAGCCGAGCGAGACAAGGGGGGATTAGCGAGCGAGTTGTGCAGCCCCGTATCGAGATGCAACCGGTGCTACACAAAGTCGAGGACAATGAGAATTAACCGAAGCCGCGATCCCCTTGCAGGATAACGCGACGAACGGACGGTTCTTAACGACGATCGCAGTCTCTCCGCAGGCTGAGATCTTCACGGGCGATGTTGTTCAAGAGTTCGAGAACTCGCGAACAAACCTGCACGGAAATTCCGTCTTGTTAAGCCTTAGACAGCTGGTACAGCCCTGTTTGGGATCGGGAACTTCATTTTGTGATTTTACGGATGTAATAAAATTTTTAATTACGTCTTATTACTACTCTTTATCAAATTTTATTTTTTAATGCGTTAGCGACAGTTTGCGTAGATTTTAATTCAACTGCAATTCCTACTCGATATGCTTTATTATTGGTCGAACCTGCATTGGATAGCGTTAAACGGGTCTGTTACGAAATGGCCGGACGAAGTAGCGAATGCAGTTTTTAGTCAGACAGTGATTGGCGTATTGTCGACGAGTGAAAAGTCAATCGATTTTCCAAAACACGTATCGCCATTGCATTGGCTAATTATCCAGCCGAATTAACGGCAGGATTAAAGCGATTAATTGTTGTCGGATTAGTGTTTAACATCCGTATTACACACGCATTGCACACGCGAAAAGAGCTATCTCGACATTTTCACTTTAAATATTTCGACGGATTCTCGCGCTCATGTTCGACGAGTTAATATTATTTATCCTTTTCGATATTCGTCCAATTAAAACATCCCAGCGATACCGTTTCCGTATTCGTCGAAATGGCTTTCGTCGTGAATATAGAAAATTAATGCATTGTAATATCGCCCGTGTCACGGTTATAGGCACAGGTATTATATTAGTCCCAATGCTACTGAGCGTGTTAATTAATTAAATATCTCCGATAATCATTCCGAACTGGATGACGATCGCGCTTGCCGGCTTTTGTTTGCCTGGTAAATTGCTCCCCCGTGTTGTAAACACAGCATTAACGTTAATGAGTTTATTGTTGGAGCAAAACCCTCGTGCATTTCGATCGGGCTCGACTATTCGAATTCGTTATTGTTATCGTGGGATATCTTGCGGTCCGGTAACGCTCGAGTACCGCCGGTTTCATTTCTCTACTTCCAACCCGATTGAAAAATATCTCTCGCGTATTCCGGAACGCGGTGCGAGATTCTCACGCTCGATACGTCAGAAATTTTAAGCTCGCGAAATTCCTTTATGCGTTATACACCCGCCTACGTTATTTCCTGCGTTCGGACATTCCTTCGTCGATCGAACGAGTCGGATTCCGCAGGCTTGTTTAACCTCTCCTTCCTTCTGCGAGCACGCGAGAGGTAGGGAGGGGTCGTATTCTCCTATTCTAGCAGGAATTAATCGAGATTAGTCGAAAAATACAATGTGAAATCTTTTATTGCGTTAGATGATTTTTTTTTGAATTTCGAATTCCAGGAAATAAAATTATTCTTAACGGTTATCATTCTCGGGAAAATGATATATATTTTTGATTTAAGAGAAAGTCACAACCATGTTCCAATGAACTAATTTTGTTTTTGCCAGAAAAGGCAATTTTCATTCTGAAACAGTTCTACGAAATATCTTACTTTTTAACACAGTTTCTCACGCGAAACATCTGGGCCCCCTTCGACATCGACATCTCGGGAACACATACCCAGTTGTCAGGTGCATAACTCACGTTAGCTCCGCGGCTAAGTAGATGCAACCTCCTTGCGAGTCACGTCATTCGAAAATTAATTACGCCATTCGCGGGGGCGCGAATGCCCAAGTCTCCCTTCTCGCGTAAAGAACAAAGCCTGAATAATTAACGTAACCGTTGTATCCCGCACACGCCGCTCCCACTAATTACAGGCCTCTCCTTCTCTCCCGCTCGTCCGATTAGCATATTCGTTAATTATCGGAGCTCGCGAAAGGTATAAACGGTCCACCGGCTGGAAAAGTCGCGTGTCCGCGCCGATATTCCCCGCGACGTTTTATCGGGTGCGTGTTACCGCGATACGCGACTTTACGACCCCCGTGCCTCGCTGGATCTACAAGCCCTCTCTCTCTCTCTCTCTCTCTCTCCCTCTTTCATTCTCTTTTACGTCCACAGCGAATTATAAAATACGGAAAATTCAATTCTGTTATACGCGAGGATAAATCTGTCGACCGGAAGGGGTGAGAAAAAGGGGCTGAAATGAATTATTTTATTCCGATAATGTAATACCAGAGGCGCTCGAGAAACGAGAAAACGCATTCACCGCAGGGTGTATAGCGCTGACGGGAAAAATCTTTGCGCACGGAAATACCGAAAAGCCGTGGGAGATATGCGCGTCCCACGATCCGAAAAGACGACGTCTTTCGTGCGGTGTTTCGTGCGAACGCATGACGATGATTTGTGGCCGGTGCGAACCTCCGAAGATCTACCCCCGGAAACTTGATAAACTTTTCGTTGGATGTTCCGCGACACACACTGGGGATACTCAATGAGGAAGTTAAAAAGTACGTACCACTGCGTTTACACGGGTGAGAAAGTTGACAGAAAATCAATGAGTACGAGATGGATTTTTCAACAACGGATTAATGTATTAGTCGATCGAAGACATACATTTTAAAATATTTGTTCGAGGAGAAAATAATGTTCATGTATAATTTTTCGGATTTTCGATAAAATATTCAGTAATTCCAAACAAGCTTTCATTGACAAAAATGATATACGTACTTCAATGCAAAATTTTCACCGCGTTTAAATTGATGTGCGTATTTTTCTTCTTCAAATATGACGCGATTCTTAAACGAAAACAAATTGGCCCATTTACCTCGAATCATCGAATATTTTTCAAGCGCGCTATTTGAAACGCGATCAACTCTCCCCCATAGTCCATTCCGTCGTTTAATCAAATTTTCACGAAGCTTTATCGCGAAATCACGAACGGCAATGGGCTGGAAATAAAGCGCGGGAATAGAGCCATTAATTCGCCGGCACGATCGCGATTGATTCGAGCGTGTCAACGGCACACGCGCGCACCCGCCGAAGGAGAGAGCCTCTTGGACTCTCACGCAAGCTCGCGCGCCGGAAGTACCGGTCGACTGCGGTAATCCAGCCGCGAAACTTTCCCCCCGGATTTCGGCGGCTCTACAGGTACCACGAATTCCGCATACCGCAAATACGATCGAAAGTCATCGAAATTCGCGATACACTCTCCCTCTCTTTCTCTTTCCCTCTCTCCGTCGCAAATCTCGCTCCGTCACTTTTGCGTTCGCTCGGCCAATTTTCCCCATTGTGTCAACCGACGAGAATTTGCACGAGCTTGGAACGCTCGTGCTCGTGCATAGGTACCCGCTGCCGCTTTTGCTTATTTAGGGTTTATTTGTTTTAGCTAGGAGTTTCTCTCTCTCTCCTTCTCTCCCTCTGCCGTGTCAATATATACGGACGATATTCGAACGTAATGGGAGCCAGTGGAAGCGCAAATGGCAAATGGCATGAGCTGCCTATATAACAATAATTTCACGTTTCCACCGATAAATGAGCAATAACGGCGTCTGGTAAGAACCTAATAGTTCCGATCAAGAAACTGATTAATTATATTTAGTAAGTATCGGTGTTTTTCAATTTGCAATAATATCATCTGTGTAATTGAATCTGTTGTTTAAACGAATTTGAATTTTCATCTCTTAAAAGTACAAGAACGGCTTTAATCTGGCTGAATTTGTCTCGTTTAATCTTCAAAAGCTGTTCTTCTATTTCTTCCCCCGATAAATCATCACTATTGTCTAGAATACACTGTCGTGATCATTCTAAATGCAGTTTATCGAGTCTCATCTCTCGCGAGACGATATTGCCTCTCGCTACTTTCGTACGTGTTTCGCGTTAGCACGCTCGGGCGTAAAGTTTTTGCCGCTGTCTGCAAAATAGCAGGAACGTCGAACGAGCTCTCGGACGAGCCTGTCCGCGCTTAAACGGCGGATTAAACGTCTTGGATATCAGGATCCAGCCTCTCCCCCTCTCGTTTCTTCCTACGTGTCGTTTGAAAACTACCCAACAACGAGCCATACCGAAATGCAATGGACTCGCGAGTGCCTCTCAGCGCTGAAATTTTTTCTAATTCTCGCAAACGTGACGCGAGAATGGCACTATACGAGATGCATTCAATTTTTTATCGTCGGCCCGAATATGTATCATAATACAAATGCATTAAGATACGCGAGAGCACCTACGCGTAATGCAACACCGGGCTGCGTGTTAACGGCTTTTACTCTTGTTTATTAAAAGCAACGGTCGAAAAAAATGCGCGAGGGAGCGAGCGAGAGAAGCAAGTGCGAATGAAATTACTGCGCACACTGCGGCCTTACCGCAGGACCTTCTCTCTCCTGTCCTGCCATCCGCGGCATCCCCTTTCCGCGTTGCCATTCATACGCCATCCTCGTTTTCCCGCTCGCGCTCGCGTCTATACGGTTTCGTTGGTTTAGCACCGCACTATAAACTTTTTGCCGCTGTCTGCAAAACGGCAATGAGGAACGAGCATGGTGTTGTCGCGCTGCGCTTAAAATGGTAGATTAAACGGCTCGCTCGTCGCGAGATCGATTCGACTCTGTTCCCCACTCTCTTTTGTTCTCGTCCGACACTCGCGATCGCAGCCACGACTCGTGAAATTGATTGATTCCGCTGTTCATCGAGTACCTGGCACCGGGTCCGTTTCGAGCTACAGTGCAAAATTAAGCCAGAGATGAAAAAAGAAACGCGACTAAATGGAGTCGACTGCTTTTCACACCGAGTTTTAAATTTTCTCTCGACTACTCCGAGCGCCTCCTGAGAATTAATTCATCCACTTTGATGTTCGATCCGTCCGCAGTGAACGCTCTCTAGGAGAATCGAAAATCGAGTAACAAAGAATAACCGTCAACTGGTTCGTCAACGATTGTTATCCATTATAGCTCACAGCTAACAATACGATAGAATTTATTGGTTGTGACAGCAAGAATGGCCACGAGGAGAAGAGTATCGATACATTCGAGCAACGAGGGACCGTAAATTCTGTACCGTTGCGCCGAAGGCATCCTTTTGAGAGTGCAGTTACGCTTTGTCGAACCAGTCAAGGCCCCGCGCCACTGTTC
>NCVS01000078.1:132030-143694 GCA_003055095.1 Goniozus legneri
TCCCTGCTCGGCCGTATCGCGCGATCGTGTAACCTTTCAACTGCATTTCCCCCCTCTGACATTTCCGTACCTATCTCTTTTCATGCTTCATGTTCGTCTCTCTTTCCTTCTCTGTCACTCTCGCTCTAGTAGCGTCCTATTCCCACACGCCCACGTTCTCCTTCTTTTATCCGTCCTATCGAATAATGCGATATTCTTCAATCCGAGCTTCGTTTCACATAGAGATATAAAAATAAACGAACTCGTCCGTACCAGAATTAACAAAATTTCGTTTGAGAATAGAGGCAGCTCGAAAAATTTCGAGTGCGATTAAATATTTCGGGAGCAATCGAGACGCGCGACAAGTCGTTTCTCGCGTAACTGTCGTTTGACGAAAACAAAAATTCCCTCATATACTTGCAACGAAAGTGGAGAGGGGCGTGTGTGTTTGGATATGTACTCTCCGTTCAACGAGCGACAGAGGGAGAAAGAGAGAAGCACAGCGTCCTATTCCGGATCCAGCGAAATTCGATCCGCCGTATCCGGTTTCTATCGAACGATATGTTTTAGCTCTGCCGGATCTACCGTTCCGGTATTGTTTTCACGGGAAAGGCTTTTTAATTCGTGTACGCGCGTAAAAAAGAGAGAGACATATATATAGAGAGAGATAGAGAGAGAAACGCGAACATACATCTGTCAAAAAGCAGTTGTTTTGCATACGACGGTTTTTGTTATTTACCGTTCGAATAACGACGATTTCCCGTGTCCTTTGAGTTTCTCTAATTGATACGAATTTTTCGTCAACTCCGACGGTAATACGTCCGCCACGGAGTACCGTCTTTCTCAACCAGGCTGCGCTCCTCTGCAATTTTTACAATTCGCCGAGTATCAAAGAGCGTCGATCTATTCACGACCAAGGGGCTTTAATAAGGTTCAATTTATACATAATTCACATTCATCAGTAAAGTATGCCGTATTGGGGTGGCGGAAAGCGAGAGGAAGAGAGGGAGAGAGAGAACAGAGACGATAGTTAGCAACGGAGAAAGAGAGGTAAGGAGCGCGGCTCTCGGTTCTCTCCGACAATGGTCTCGAGGCCAGGATTCCCGGATCTGAATTTGGAATTCCCACCGTCCCGAAGTACCGCGTCTTCGCTCTAGCGTGAAATAAGTTCGGGACCCAGGAGTCCTCCCTCGAACCTGGCTATTTGCACTTAGCAACTAGTGACGATATCTTCACTCCGAGCAACTTACCGGCGATTGTCTTTTCCGTGCTAAGAGAATTCCAATTTCTATCACCGGACGTCGATTACGTTTCATTGATTCTGTAATTGAGACGTACGAAGCCGGCTAACTAAGTCGTAAATGTCGAAAGGCTTATCTAATCGCTGCTGGAACGTAGAAAAAGAATTGGCTTGCTTTGTGCAAATTCCCGTATTCATAAGATAAGCGTCGTTGCTTGTAAATCATAGAGCAGCACTGGTAGCTCACATCCGTATACGAGAAGCATATATAGAGATAGAGAGGGAGATAGGGGAGAGGGGGGAGAAGAGGAATGTTCGCGGTGCGAGGGGGACAAGGGGCGAGCTAGTCTGCTGGGAAATAAGGAGGCAAAGTTAAGGCCCCCCGTTCCTCGTCCCAGTGGCGTCTTGCCCTTGGCAAATAGCTACGTAACCCTACCATATCCCGCCCCTATCTCGCCGACATTAAACCCGTATTTTCCGACATGACGAAGGCCGCCCTTCGAGTGCTGTGAACCACCTCGTTTATCCGTCATCAATTTTTCCACTATCTTCATACGTCCTTTCGGTATGTCAATCACTTCGGTCTGGCCAGTAATTAACAAATCTCGGTTGTTTAATAATCTTTTAAATCGGTTAGATCAACGGTCAACGCTAATACGTTGATTTGTGTATTACTATTATTACATTTTCATTATGATATAACGTATATGACGATTCGTATAAAAGTAGATGAAATATAACAGTAGCAATTGATTCAACCGATTTAATTAGAGCAGCGCATCGCAACATTTTTTTGGATGTACGATTAATCGAGCCAACCGTAAGTGGATCGATGCTCATTCGCGAGGGTGGAGGAGGGTAACTTGTAATAAGCCGTTCGTACCGAGGTCACGGAGCACCGTAATAACTTTGACGCACGTTTCGCACAGTCCGTGTTACGCCGTGGTTTTGCTCCCAGGGTACTAACCACTCGCATCCGAGATTTATCTGACTCATATCTGCCGCCCTCGCTGCGGACTCTCCTCTGCTGTACGCCGAAAATACTTCTCCTTCTCTTCCTCCCCCCACTCTTTCTCTCTCTCTCTCTCTCTCTCTCTCTCTCTTTCTCTCCGTTTCTCTTTCACCCCTCCGCGGTCATTAAAGTGCTGTACGTGTTCCTTCTCCCCGGCGACAATTTCCAAAAAACTTCTCGCGTCTACGTGGGTCAGATGTCCGATTCCGAACGTGGTGCGAGAGGAAAATGATATTACCCCTCTTCCCTCTTTCACTTCCACCCCTGTATTAGAGAACACGATACTTTTCCATTTTGCTCCCCGTCCCTACGGAATATATCTTCGCGTCGAGCGGGGTCTATTGTCTTCTTAGGCGTTGCAAATCCGAGTCTAAGGTCAGCGGAAATTGACGAGATAACGACCCCGGTATATATTCATTGAGCATCGATCAAACGCGCTCGTTACACTCGGCAAAAATATCGAAACCCTCCTCTCGTACAAGCACGTTGTTTCACATATATCATCAACTTTTATTTTTCCCTTTTTACACACAATAATTTTGCGCTCACGAGCGCGAAACTACCGAGGATAATCGCGGGCTAGCATCTTGGTAACAGCCGCGAGTATAACTCTGGGTTTTACGATGCGCGTCCTCAAATCGCATCGTATCGCTCGACAGGAAGCGACAATGGCTCGCGGATTCATATACGACGGTAGTAATTTCGGAATCCCCCTACGTTGTAGCGAGACACGTGACTCCATTCGGCACGATATACAGTTACGCGTCGAGACACATTAGAGGAATAAAGACCGGACTCTGTTGTGGTTAACGTATCCTTGAAATTGTATCAACCGAGCATTCGAATGAACATTCCTCTCCACTCGTGCCTTCTCCTGTATATTACAAATAAGCATTCGGAAGACCAAAGGGAATATTTATAACTTGACGCAACAATAGGTAGACGAACCGAAACTGAATATAGAATTAAATTAAACATCAATAATTTGATATTACAATATTATTTAAATCGAAAATTTGTTGCGAGTTGTACAATTGTTTAGTTAAATTACCATTATTTGATAATTGTGAAATATTCGCTCAATCCCGTATACTTTCTTAGTCCATGAAAAGACGGCGGAATTTGTCTCGCGGGAGACTAACCGAGTAAATGAGACAAATTCATTTTTAAAGAATGAGATTGGACCGGATGAGAAAAGGGGTGAGGCAAAGACAGTAGGGGTTGCTGGAAATGAATCGCGTTATTATGAATAATAATAGACTTTACTGCTTTCTCTCTCTCTCTCTATCTGATTATCAATAATAATGACTTGCCCTAGAGGTCCTACAGCCCGACACAGTGTCGCGTGAAACACGCAGCGTTCTCCTTAGCCTGCGGACTCGCCGACCGGCCGATCCCATGCTCTCCATGTTTGTACATCTCTGCTGTGTACACGCGAGTACTCCGATTATTTATATCTCTCGAATACCATCCTACGCAAAACAGTATCGCATTCTTTGCATACCCGGACGCTAGCGTCGAAAAAAGGATCAAAATATTTGCGGATTTTTCGGGCCCAGTAGTCTGCGAATCGAAGTAGACCTCGCGCCGATTACTATGCGCCATCACGTCGGTTTTGTCGACCCTCCGCGAGAGTAGAACGCAAGGCTGCACGGAATTTTTGTTGCGGGCACGTTAGCGAAAAATCGTCGTCGACATATGCAAAATTGGTTTTAATGTCGTACCCTTTGTTGACCATTGTTCGAGCGGTTAAATTTTATCGGTACGTAACCATTTTTTTCTACTCGTTTTATTTTCGAGGCTTTTTTTATCGATTTACATATAATATACGCGCGCACGTACATGTGATACACGGCGAACGAGCGAAACAGAAGCGGGGTGTGTAACAAAAAAAGGCTTTAAAAATTTATAGCCAACACCTCTCTAAAATTCACAGAGTTATTTTTGTCACGAACACCGACGAACGCGTGAAGGCGGCGAGGAGGAGATGGGAGGGAGCCGGGGCACAATAGCTCGCCGGTGTCGGATTATCAAAGGACCGTAAGCCGATCCGAGCGGACCAAGACGAACTCGGATTCGGTTCCTCTGATATTAAATTCACCTTTAAAACCTTACCTCTGCGCGTTTTCTCTCTTCGTGCGAAAATACGTAACTTTTGGAACGCTCGGTAGAGCGGGCCTTTGATTCGACCGCGATAAACTATTATCGGATGCCCGGGCAGCGATATCAACTCACGAGAGACTCGAAATCGCGCGCGTTCGTTCGATTATTAAACGAAGGAACGGAATGGAAAAAATTCGAATAATTAAAATATACTCGCAAAGGGATTACGTATCGCATCGAAGCACGAATTAAAGATAATTGCACACGGGGCGGAATTTACCTCGTTACACGTGCACAGGAACTCTTAACAACGAGTATTGATTCTCAGTGCACATTTACATAACATTACAAACATACGAAGGCGGGTCAAAGTATTATAGAAACGTACGGTTCTCTGCGCCTTCTCGTGCCGGGTCGCACTAGGCCTCTAAAGTGGATGCATTAATTTCAGCCCTAAAAATAATGATAGCGTGCCGCGCGGACGGAGCAGAAATTCCGAAGTTGCGCGATTGACGTGACGCGTCGCGAGAAAGTAACGCGAGTTCTCGAAACGCGAACGGACGACAAACTTTCCGCTCACCGAAAATCGGCGGGAGACTGCGAGAGGACGGAAGAGGACCCCGGCCCGGTTGCGTTACTTTGTACAAATAACGCTCGCCGCTATAATTTGCGAAATTCCCGTTATTTTACATTTTAAACTAGAAAATAAAACGGGCTGGCTGGCGGACGCTTATCCGTTCGACGCAATCTCGATGCTATCGCTTCCAGTCACGCTTACCCCGTTATAAGCCGAGCACGACTGCTCGAAAATTACTGTACTGCTGTACGTGGCGTGAGTATTATTTTTTTCCGACCTATAGGTAAGCCCCTCGCACTCTCGTTATCGGGTACGACAAGTTTTCTCGTGCTTGTCAATACCAACCCACCCCCTCGTGTCTTCAGCCGCTCAATTCGGTGGATAATTTTTTTCCAGCCTCCGCGGGAAACGAAGTAGAAGGATAACACCCCGAGCACCACTAGCGGCGCATTCCGGCACGTTCGAACACTCTCCACCTTACCAACGAAGTAGGCGAAAGGTGGCGCCAGCTCACTCGTCCACGAAAATCGAAACCGACCGCTGGCGACATCCGACGTAGGAGCGCCCAAGCCTCTCGCGCGATTAGCCGACCGCACGGGGGTGTGTAGGGGCGGTGATCGAGTCGAGTGGGAGTCAGGGGTAGCGCGAAATTTTTCGGTGGGAGTCGAGCTAAGCCGCGGAATGGGAGTGGCCTGTGGGAGCCTGCCTCGCACACACCGAGTCGAATTTTTCTTAACGCCCAGGATCGAGCATCTTTTAAAAAAATTGAATTCCAGTAAAAAATCCATCTATTGCGGTTTTTCCAGATTTTCGCTATTCGCGATTTATAAGAGATCTGGATTTACCGAGATTTTCTCACTAGTTATTCCGAGCGGTATGGGAGATTTTTTTCTATATTTTAAAAAATTTCGCATTGTTATCGATCGAGGCTGTTGAAAAATTCACGGCAGAAATTCGCTAAATGGAAAGGAGGTTTTTGCAGCGTGTTAAACAGACTAAAACCGGCGGTCCCCACCACACGTAGCGGTGAAAGTCAGGTGGTGGGGACGAATCGATACAGCCACGATACAACGGCCGATGTCTCGAAACTCGAGAGAAATACGAGTGCGCACGCACCCTCTTCTGTTTCGTGGCGCTATATCGAACCTCGAAACAATGTAGCGGATCATTCCTTGTGGAACAGGTGACTGGCTCGAGCCTCGTTAGTTACGCGAATAATGCGCGTGTTATTTATTCGCGAATCCTCCTACCGTTCCAACAGGTACGTACTTCTCGCATTGAGTACAAATTTTGTCGAATAATACCGTCGGAAAGATATTTTGTTCGAATTATTATAAATTATAATTTTGTTTCATCATTTATACGAATGAATATTTTATCCGATAGTAATGCTTTCATTATTCCGTTCGATCTAAAAATATTGTCTCATCGATATTCGAAGATGAATATTAAGTTAACTCGAATTTTTTTTCACGGTGTGCAACACTCGGGAAGTTTCGACCGTTTTAAAGTACACCGCTAACTCGACACTCGTCACAGTACAGCTCACTCCTCGGTCGCTAGATAATTCAGAGTCGAATTTAACCAATCGGCTCGATCTTAGATAGGGAATAAGACATGAGCCGGTAATGGGGTTCGCAGGATCGATCGATCGCATCGGGATCGATCTCGCGTCGAGCTCCTGTAAAGATGATGTCGTATACCTCGACGGGGAGGAGCGCATCGAGTGTCGTATAACGTGCCGGACGACGACGAGAACGCGCGGGGGAGTTGCCTGAGAGACAGATTAATGTGACCCCGTCACCGTTCGAACAAAGCTTCGCACAATGGCCGCGCGCGCACACGCCACCCTAGGATACTGGACCGCGCGTATATATACTCGTTGACGAGGAAGGAGCTCGGGGAAGGACGAAAGGAGGCTCGAGGGGGAGCCTCGACTGTGTGGGATATATTACCCGACACTCGTCACCGATGAGTCGAAACGCACGATTTATCCAGAAGAAGTATCGTTTGATTGTGGAATGTGTTTTTCCGAAAATACACAATCTATACCGTTTATTTTTATTTTTTGCCCTCTTATTCTTCAACTTATTAAATCGATTACGATCTTAAAAATTAGAAAAATTGGTCTCTGGTTATGTGAGTTCGTCAATTTGTATTCATCAAATAAGTGGAAGAAAACAGGCGCGTCACTAAAACAATTTGTTACTATCGGATTACTCATTTCTAGTATCTCTTTTTTCCATTCCCCTTCTCAGATACACTGCAATCGAAACATTTGTATTTTCTCACAATCGAATTATACAAAACGCAGAGTCGTTAATACCCATCATTTTTAAACTAATTCTCTCTTATTTCAGAAAATTTTATCCGCAGAGGAGAATAAAAAGGAGGGAGTGACCACACCTCCCGTGGGTGGGATTCCGTGCGCGCGCACTACCCTTTAGTTCTTATCGAAGACGATTCGCACTCTGGTGCGCATTCTGTGAAATGGAATGCAGATGGAAGAACCGTGAGGAGTAAGGTCAAGGGTTTCTTCTCTCATTAATGGCCTACTCCACGACTCTTGAACCTCGGTTGATTTTACTTATTTGTCAATTGACGCGGAGATACTGTTCGAAAACAATTGTTCCAGAAATTCACTTGCCAATATCGTCTCGAGTTAATCTCTTCGTTCGGTAAGGAAATGAGATAACGAAAAAGGGGAAGAGAAAGGGAGGGAGAGAGAGAGAGAGAGAGAGAGAGAGAGGAGGAGAGAGAAATACGACTGGTAGGGGTGCAATGTATGCGTTCTGTACTCTCGCGGTGGGTCCATTAAATCACTGGAAAATCTGTTCCAGCGTGAGTGCGCCACGGCTGCCACTACCGTCGGAGAATAAAGAGGGGCTTATTATAAGCGACGGTAATTCTCGAATAAATAACTGCTAGCTTGCTCTAAGATCGGCTGCCTGTCTAGAGGGAGGACTAAGAAGGGGAGGGAAGCGAAGTGTGGGAACGTTAGAGGGGAACTGAAAGTCGGTGGTAAAGGCAAGATCGTAGGTGGCTGATTTATTTCGGCGCCGCAAAGATCTGGATTCTCGTACGTGCTTCGTGCCTCAAATTACCAACTTATAAACTCTCCCTCTCCGCGCTAGCACGCGCAGACCGAGACTCTCCTTCCCTCCCTTCTCTCACTCTCTCTTCTTTCTCGCGCCAACGTCGACTCGGCAAAGTCGACTCCTCGCCTCCACTTTCCCTCTTTTTTTGACCAAAACCCTCCTCGTACATCACTCTATTCATCGGCGGAGAAAAGTAGGAAAGCGATGCGCGTCCCGAGCACGGCCTCTCCCGGATGATCGAGCTTCGGGATTATCCGGAATGTTTATAGATCAGTGCCTACCTCGATGTGCTTCTTCTCGCAGCGAAAATTTTTTATTCACGGCCGAAAACTTGCACCGGGAAACTCCTTACCTGAAAGAACACAAAGAAGTGATGGTTTAGTGAACCAGCGGACAGATCGAAAGTTCTTTTTTTATTTTTTTAATGATTATCGAGAGATTAAAGAACCGACTAATTGGATTATCTCGGAGAATGGCGAAAGTTGTTAATTGAATGAAATAAATTGCCGTGAGTCGGTTACGCAGTAGTGAGCGATCGATTTTCATTTCCCACCAGCTGTCGCTCTCTCGCAACATTTCCGAACATGGCGAGTCTCGATTTAATGAGGAGACGAATGCTAAAAAGCGGAGGGACGATTCCAAGTCGAGAGTGCAAGAGGGGGCGCGAGTCGACAAACTTCTTTTTTTATCCAAGCAATGTCGGCGCATTTAATTTATCTCGCGATAATAGGATGATGACGATGTGGCGCACGGCCAATGGCAGAGGACGAAATGGCAACATCCCTTATTAAAATTCATTAATTTCGCCCATCTATGAAAGTTTCATTTTCATGCAAATCCGAGGAATAATCCCTGTTGAAGAAAAGAGTAGAGCCCCTACCGAATCATGGATGACTCGGGAAGAGTTGCGAGCGGTTCGCATAAATCGGTTTATATCGAACCGCGGCGAAGTGTCAAGCACTCAACGCGGAATTCCCGTTGTTACATCACACGAGTACGAGTTTCCAGATCGGACGATTTCTCGTCCTCGAGGAGACAAAAACGAATGGCACCCAATCGGCCCAGCGTGAAATATAAAAACGCCAGTGGTCGTATTTTACGAAAGCGGTGCGCGTATAAACGCGATGTTTTTTCTCGAGAAATTGCCATAAATCGATGGCGCGGAAATCTGACGTGTCCCGAGTAGTGGGAAAGGAGTGGACGATTGCGCGTTTCCTCCTGTAACTCGTAGAGGAGGAAAATTTTCCAAGCGACACCCACGTCAAAGCGATTTGTCGCCGGGCTTCCGGGAGAGAAATGCGAAGGTTCCTGAGCGACCTCCGGGGTGGTGGCGATGGGGGAGGAGGGAATAATAGGCGCGGGCGAGTTTCCTATGTCTCGAGAAATCGTCCTTGGCTCGTGTCTTACACGCGAGCGAGATGTCTTTTCGCGCGGACCCTCAGTCATCCCTTAGGTGATCCTCTAGACGTTTTATAGCGTTCCCGTCTGAAGCGCCTTCTCACCCCTTTGGCTCTCGAAGCCTCGTTCAACCTCCCTATCTATCCGTGGTTATTTATTTACAAGCGGCGAACGGAGCTCAACCGATACCAAGCCGAAGGTGACGGGCTTATCGCGTTCATGCAACATTAGACTTCCCTTCTGTTATTTACCGCTCGCGTGTACCAGATTCTCCCGTATGTCTTCTACTCTCTTCCCGTACGCGAACATCCCGCGGTTCGCGATGCAAAACTGGCGAGAGGTTGCCGGCTTTGTACGAGACGCGACTCCTGATTTATTTCCGAGAGGAAAAAAGAGGAGGGAAAACCTGTTTCTGTATATTTAATAACGGGGACGAGCCGTTCACGGGAGCACAGACGTTCGATAAATCAATGGGGATACGAGGAGCCGACCTTGAGAAACAAAAGCGAAAGGACTCGTGTACTCGTTTAACGGAAAACGAAGATTTATTCCCGTGCGAGAGGAGCGGCTTTTAAGCCGACCGACCGAACGGGGAAGAGACTCTCGCTGCAAGACGATGAATTAATCATGGCGATTGATTGTTTCACCACGCTCTCACCGCCGGAGCGAAAGGATTAGGAACAAGACGATTAATTCCGTCCGACGGTGTTTTGATTTTGACGCGTTAGGTTGGGGTTCGTCGACACAGCAATCTGACGGGGCATAATAATTTTCGTTTTCTAATTGTCATTTTTAAAATATTTTCCAGCGTTTAAATAAACAATTAATTACCGATATGAAATGTCGAATAAACAAATAATCAAATTGATGTGAAAATTTTATTAAATTAAAAAAATATAAACTATAGCAAGCTTTTTTGTTCGAAAAATTATTCTCTTTGATTACTACCATTTCATTAAAAGAGAATAAATATTTTCAGTTGGACGAATGTCGAAATAATCGTATAGTTATACTACTTGATAAGACGACGTGTTAATCTGAAAGAGGTGTCGGTGTTACTTTTTTCGATAATTTCCCTCTAGTTCGATCTTTCATGTATTATAGCTATCGTCTATATATTTTCACACGCGTGTGCGTACGATGCAAAAGAATACACTTACACACGAACATACTACATACACGCGTATAAAAATATATGCCCT
Organism: Goniozus legneri; assembly: GCA_003055095.1. NCBI lineage: Eukaryota > Metazoa > Arthropoda > Insecta > Hymenoptera > Bethylidae > Goniozus > Goniozus legneri. The sequence goes on from NCVS01000078.1 coordinate 142,640, forward strand.
CTGAGAGAGGGGCGCGAGCTCGGTGCATAATCACGCAGTCAATGAGCGCGAAAGAGCTAACCATGCGAAAAAAGAGAGTATGGAAAAATTTATAACGGTTCGTATCGGGGGCGATATCGTTCGTCCTCACTCGCAAGCTCGACCGAGCCACAGACTTGCAATTTCCCTTTTTACAGACACAGCTTTGTACATTATAAAAATAAGATTTTAAATCCGAATGGAACGGCTTTAATAACTCTCTGTGTATAAATGCAGTCGAAAAAAAGAACGGGAAAAACATAAATTCCCGACAACGATTGGGGGAGCGTATTATAAACGCGCGCGAGTCTCAATCGAGCGCGGTGAAACATTATCATTTATTGGCGGTTATAATCAGATACGTTGCATACCATTAATATCGTGCGCGCCGGGGTAATAAACGTACAATGCTCGGTAAAACGTCACGCGAGAGCGTACATCGCGACGTATGAGATTAATTGTTGAATAATGTATCCATTTACAGAATTTCTAATAATCGTCGAACGGATTATTGATTCAACTCAGGCGTTTCGTACGGATAGAATTTCCGGCCGGTCGGCGAGCCAGCGATGATTACGTTTGAAATATATCTGTACGACCGAGTCAAAAATCTTGTTCAAATATCAAAAAGTTGATATTTTATACTTGCATTTAATCGATTTTTTTTAAGCCTCGATTTCCACATATAGGAGAGAACCCGATTTTTATACTTGTAAATTTGAACTTGAAATATAAATACCGAATAATACTAAGAAACCATCCGAATTTCGACAAAAAACCGATCAGATTTTTTGACTCGGGCGGATAATAACGGCGACTCGTTATTTTTCATCGCGCGCAAAACGAGATGAAATATCGAAAGCTCGCCGCATGCGGGAAATCGCTGCGGTCTTTCGCATCCGCGCGCGCCGCGACGACTGTACATTCCAACTTGGACCAAATTCGGCGCGTTATCCTATATGACTGTTCAATTTAGCGTGGAATAACCTCGCCGATGCGCAACTTCCAAAGTTGCGACTGCGAGGGGTAGAGGGGGG
>NCVS01000078.1:144329-213819 GCA_003055095.1 Goniozus legneri
GGCCCCATATAATATCTAGTAAACCAACTTCCTTCCCGATTACGTAGTTTCGACGCGAGCAGTCTCACGGGACCATCTGTCATGACGTCGATGATTTTCGGTCGTCTGGAGGATTCGGGGCAAAATGGCTTTAGAATTGCCTCGTCTCCGAGTATTTTCAGTGCGTTTATCAATCGGTTTTACGACGGGCACATCAGAAATGGCAGAATCGCGAAATAGCGAGCCCGAGAGCTCGATGTGGTATTGAAAAAGTTTTCACCCTCCCTCGTATACGCGAACGTAAACGAACGAACGGTGGGATTCGTACCCGTATACCGCGCAGTCTATATTGTATCGTCCTGCTTAATACAATATCTCCTTTAAGACCCACGGTTTCTCTTTATACACTGCTATTTTTTGCGTCGCTCGCAAATTTTATTTAAGCGCACTTTAAGACGTGGATTTCGTTCGCGGAATGCTTTCTTTTTTTCATCTCCCCACCTTCCATGGTCGCCCGAACGAGAACTCGAAATAATACTCGGGCAAAAAAGTGGAGAAGCAGTACCCACTATTTTTACGACGTCTCGACAACGATGAAGTCGCGAAATTCAACTGCAGAGAATGCGCCCGAGACACCTTGTGTGTGGAAATTCATTGTATTTGTGTGTTAGGTCTGACTTAATTCGATATAATTCAGAGCGTATTAAACATGTCGTCAAGCAGCTACAGACAGTTCTGATTCAAAATTAGGACACCGAGTCGATTATTTTTTCTTCGAGAACGCACTGTATGCGTTCAGACTTCTTCAGGCTTTTCACGCATCCGGGAGAGAACGTTGTCGATTTAATGCTCGATATATGGGTATTATGCATCGGGAATCCGTTTCTTCGATTCCACCCCCAACGTAGGGGTGTGTCCTAGGGATAAGAGCGCATAGGTCGATACCAGAGACTGTAACTCTTATCGCGAGGAAGCCGCCGGCGGAAGAAGAAACATCCCTCGTAAATATAGAAGGTATAAAAGCCACCCTTTTGATGGAGTGGGGCTCTTCAAGGGCCGGCTCTCTCACGGTATCGGTAGGATGTTACGTATACGCCATATAGATATATACTCTCGGACCGCAGGATGACCAGAATGATCGACCGAAAGCGCGCCCGAAAGGGAAAGGAGAACTCGAGAGGCAAAGAGGGAGAGGACGGTGTGCTTAACGACCCTTGCTTTATGGCCGAGCGTATTTTGTTTAAAATCGTCCCATAAAGTGACCAGCGGGAGAGATCGTCTCGTGTATTGCCTTCACGGGCGGCAAACCAAAACCGTCTTCCCTGCCGGCAAGTCAGCTTTTCCGAAAAGAGGAAAAAGAAAATTTCCCAGTGAAAATTTCTCTTACTTATATATAAGAGTTTTCGAACGTTAACGTAGCGCAAAGTTACGCGGGTGTATAACTTTGTCGCGATTTATCGCTCGAAATTTGCCGAAAATACCGTGGAGAATAGGTTTATTTATTATTCAGGAAATACAAGGGTACCGGAGACCGACGCGCAGCTTATGAAACTCGCATGAATTTTCGATGGGGTAAAGCAAGAGCGCGCGCACGTAAGAGAGACAGAGACAGAGAGAGAGAGAGAGAGAGTGGTATCGCACCACGTGCATCAGCCTATCAACTTTCGGCGCCATTTGTCTTTCGACCGATAGTTTCTACTGTTACTCGTCCGATGGAAACGAGAGAGAACGCGATCGAAATTCAGATCAGGACGCACCAGGAGATATCCTTATTTCCGTTTCGCTTTCCACGTCGAACGGTCGGAATTTCGCGTTCTCGCGTGTTTTGCTTAAAAGGATATATCGCGGATGCTGATGATCGCACTTCGAGTTTAATAACTTATACCCGTTCGCATTTTCCATCGGTTGAGAGAATATTTCCCGTCGAATGGGTAGAAAAAAATGATATTGTCGTGTTTCAGCAGCGATCCGAATCTATCCGGTTGAGAGCCACGGCCGTGAGCGAAATTGAGCAACGCGCGTCTGAAAGCATTTTTAACTGCTAGCGGCATTTGATGGATCCGCGGGATCATAAAAAGAAATTCTTTATTAATGCCCTATACGTAGTCTAGATAGAGATGGGTGAGTGTGTGTGAGGTGTGTGTATATGTATATATACGCTATATACACCCAGGGAGAGACACACTGTCGGGACATTATATATTTCTAGAAAGCGACCGACCGTATAGTACTCGCACCGGTCATAAAGCTGTTTTATTTCTACGGCGCGGTTTTAAAATTCAACTCCTGAAATGGGTGAGTGCGAGAGGGAGTGCGTATGCGATATTATATATGTGTAAGCAGATGGAGAAGAAACTGGTGGAAAAGACGAGACGGCACGTGGGCGTGCAACCTTAAGGGGTCGAAGTAGAGAGAGAGAGAGAGAGAGAGAGAAAGAGAGAGAGAGAGAGAGAGAGAGAGAGAGAGAGAAAGAGAGAGAGGTTCGACGAAAATGTAAACCGTGAGCGAAGTACGAAAAAGTAAAAGTAAGAGGTACGGGAGAAAAAGGAACGTCGCGTTCCCTCATACATATGGGGCCAATTTACAAAAATTATTCAAAACGCAGCCGGGAGAGGACGCGAACCCTCCCCGGCCGATATACGCCCCTTGAAAGAGACGGCAAAACGCGTATCATTGTCGGAAGATTTTCAGGATTTGCGGGGGAGGATAAACGTAGCTCGATTGAGAAGTTCGAAATCTTTGGACTCTGGTATTCGTCTCTCGACGAAATTCGCTCGGTTTTCGGTTGCCTTTACAAATCGCGTCGGTGTTGTTTGAATTTTTCCTACGTTCCACTCGGCTGCGAAATACATTCACGGGGTTTATGTTTGGCGCAGCGGCGTTAAATAAATAAAAGCACAATGGGAGCGGGAGGAAAGGGGGTTTTTGAGACTAGAAAAGTAAACGAGAGAGAGTTGTCGGACGGGGTTTGGGTTGGTACACGAGCTCGGGAAAAAAGAGAGAAGAGAGAGAGAGAAACAGCGGATGAGCGGGTAAAATGCGAAATAGGCTGGACCCGAGAGAGAAACGGAAGAGAGGAGAGCAAACTCTCGTCGCCGGTCACTCCGTACGACTTTGCGAAATAAAAACTCACTTTACAGTGGAAGCTTTTTATTGCGGCCTCAACATTTCTGCCTTGTATCGCGAAGCTCGCGTTCGCCTTTCGCCTTTCAATCGTACGTGGGGACTGCACAGTTCGGCTACGATCGCTCGGGGAATACCGAATTAACTCGGTTTGCGCCATTGTCTCTATCTCGGCCTCGAATGTATTCCGTCGCTTAACGGCTTTCGCGAGAGAAAGAGTGGAAACATCGCTCGTTGAGATGGAATCTCTTTGAAATACACGCAATATTCTATTGGGAGAGAGAGAGAGAGAGAGGGCCGAAATTAATTTTTCATGGTTAATTTACCGATTAATTTGCCAAGAGGCAAAGTGGTTCTTACATCGAGTTGAGGGAGGGATCTGTCAAGAGCACTGATTGAAATACAGTGTAGAAAAGCCCCAGGCTGCGAATTCGAGGGTGGAATATCGGCAGCTACGGGTAAGAACGCGAGACTCGCAATTTAAAATGGCTAACGGCCTTTCGACAGGAAAACTTTCCGAGATGTGGCGGACGCTTTCATGAGCCGGAATGCGTTATTGTAAACTGAGAAAAAAATTCCGACCGTCAATCTCCAGGATAAATTGCAATTGTTCCGCGTATATCCATACAAGCGTGGTCCGCGGGTTTTTCGATTGACGAACTTTCAAGAGTCTCAAAACGAAAAATAATTACGGGAGAAAGCCTAAAGCACGATGACGATAATTAATCACTTATTAATTGCCAAAGGAAGGCCCGCGTCATCCTCCGAAACTGCTTGATCACTGACCATAAAGTTAAATGCTCCTATCTCGACTTCCATTATTTAGAATTAATTAAATTCCGCCCGTCTTTTCGAAATTTCCAAGTTCTCTTCGCTACTCCTCATCAGCGTCGCCAGCTTGATTTTTCTTAAATCGACCTAAAATCCGTAGAATTTTGTAGATTTTTGAATTTGTCAAAACAAGAAACAAAGCTTTCGTATCATTAAAAGTAATTATTTGTTAGAGCAGTCATTAAGTTCCTATTATTATTCACTTTACCAATTCGCTGTAATTATTATCTTATATTCCAAATCAAATAATTGAATACTAATAATAATAATTTCAGTATAAATATAAAATAATGATAGTATCGATAGACCATACGGAGAATCAATATTTTAACTGGGATCGGCAACACCGCACCTCATCCTTTCGCTGTGGACGTATCTTGAAAATATAATCTTCAATGGGAAAGTCGGGCCGCGATCGATACGTCGACATTAATCGTACGTGTCCCAAACGTTGTAACGGGGCGTTGATCGCTCGTCGGACGGATCGACACGGCAGAATGCGGAGTTCGACAGATCGGAATGGCCGAGTGGACACGTGTAGCTTATTTTTCAATTTGTACGGGGAACACGGTTGGACCCTATCCAGCGAGGTATGGTTTTTTTACAAAATCAATCACGCGTTATTTGCCGGCGCGGCCGCTCTCGTCCCCCCCTCGCGTGCTGGCGCGACAGACGGAACGAGTGGGAGAAGGAGAGAAGCCGAAGGGGGAGTGAGAAACGTTGAGGGGTGGCTAGGAACGAGAAGAACCCGAAGAGCGGGCGAGGAAAAGAGAGATTCGAGTATGGGATTTGAACAGGTCAGATCTACTCGTATCAGCGGTGAACACTCGTGAAACATTTCGTAAAGAAAAGTACGGAATTTATCGAGAAGAGCTCGCGGTAACCTCCTGAAAAACATTCGCCCGACGACAGATTCGATTTATCCGAGTCGGTGAGAGTGCTCACGGTTCATAGCTCGAATATTGTCGCGTCGCTTGCCGCGAATAAATTTGTTGCTGCGCGCACTTCGTTTATTTTTATTTCATCTCGCTCTCCGCAGGGGCGAAGAAGTACGGCACGTATGATGAATTTTCATGAGATAGCAAGTTCATCAGGAGAAAGAGAGAGAAAGAGAGAGATAGAGAGAGAGAGAGAGAGAGAGAGAGAGAGAGAGGGAGAGAAAGGGAAAACTCTTTGTGAATGAAATAGCTATTTTTTACATAAACTTTCGCATAATCTACTTTAATCAAGCCCAATCCCGTGTAATCCACGACTAACGAAATCTGACACTTAGCCCGTATTTCGTCGTCATATACGCGCGAGAAAATGCTTAGCCAAGGGAGAGTTTGCGCCATGCTTTTTGGTGATATAAGACGATAATCCGGCGAGAGGCAAGAACGTAGGACGGAAACAGATGAGCAGGGTGAGGCCGGAAAAAGCAGGAATTATTCAACCGAGGTAGTTGCATTATTACACCCGGGCACTCAAGTGCCTCGTAATGCTCGAGTTTCTCCGCTAAACGCAATGATCGTTTATTCCCAAATAAAAAGAGCCAGCTTTTCAAGAACGAAAATTTTAGCGGTGCCTCTAGCGGCTGATGTCCGGAAATATTTAAAGAAAAATTATACCATTAAATTTTCAAGACGTTATCTCAGGAGAAAACTACGTATTGCGACAGCAGGGACCGTGAAGTGTCTAGTATCGTAGCGGGCAATTGTTTTGCCTCTTGGTAGCGGGGAATGCTGTGCTCGCGGAACAGTGCGAAGCTACCACGAGATGTACGGTAATTGTTTGCAATTATTGGCCCGCCCGGGGCCAACTTCGGGATCATCTGAACATGCCCAGCAAATTGTTACCCTCCCACTAGCGCTATACATACATACATACACACACATACTCTCTCTTCTGCCCTTGCTACGTCTTTCTCTCTCGATTTCGCATCCTGCCGACTTCCTCCCAATTTGTCTATGTTCTCTCTATTGCTGAACCTCGTTTCTCCATCTTCACACCAATTCGCCGTAGCTCGCGAGAGAATCTAGCTTCGTCGCTAACTAAGGAGCCTGCCTGGCTTCTCACTAAGGGACGAAACTGATCTTGGAATCCATACTCCCTTTTACTACTGTCCTTATTGAGCATTTCGTTCGCAGCGAGCCAATTAGGGACGCGAATCGCTTTTAATCACGTCGCGATGAGCGCCCACGGCTCTCTCTCTCTCTCTCTCTCTCTCTCCCCCCCTTTCTCTCGCACACACAGTTGCCTCCTTCTGCCTAGTCGAGTTTATTCATAGCGCGGATATGGATGGCCATATCCAACAATAAACTGTCATTAATAATGTCAGCTAACACTGCATCCATGAAAATACAATGAAGTTTAGTAGATACTAAACCTTTATAACAGGCGCATCGGTTCGATTCATCGCACGGTAATTTATCATTATTCGACGTTTTTGTCGCGCGCCGACAGGATGACGCGATACGAAAAGAGAGAGTGCAATTTCGACGTGAAAAATATCGAGTCGGAGACGCGTGAAATTACACATAGCTGTGTACGAGTAGAGTGTGAGGTTGAATAACAACGAAAAAGAAAAAACAGACAGAGTGAGAAATCGGGGGGTGAAAAAAAGATCGTTCCGATATTACGAAGCAGAATCGTACACAAAAGAGGATCGCGTCCAAGATTGATCCTTATACATATTCGGCTGGGCGAGGGCCGGGGCGCAATCAACAGGGTAACGGGTAAGACGGATTGGACAGGTAGTACTTGCAAAATAGGATCTGCCAAACTGGCGAAGGCGTATCTCCTTCCTTCCTGAAAGCCGCGGCGATACATCCTCGACGATGGTCGTGGCACGAGGATTAACATTCGACCAAGGTAACTACCAGCCAGACCAGGATTCTCCTACGAAATTTACGGTAACTCCGTGTTAAACGATAAAACCAACAGCGGCTTGCTACGGAAGGGAGGGTGGAGGAGTATAAAGAGAAGGAGCGAGAGAGGGGCCGAGCGAGACGGAATAACCAACGGTCGTTTCTAGTGTGTGCATATACTTGCCAGTCGGTTATACTATACGTGAGAATGGAATATATAGTAACGAGAGCTTCCATATTCATGGTGTACGACATACTCGCACAAATTTAATCTACGAACCCTCTCTCCTCTCGTCCCTTCTCTCGTTTCGTCTCGTCTCCTCGTTTTCCTATTTCCTTCACCCCCGCAGCGCTTCGTTTACTCGCGCCTCGGCTATTACAATAGCAATTCACGAACCTGGAATTTCGATACGCGAGTCAATCTCCCGAGAAAAAGTTACGGCGCAAATGCCAAGTGTACCGGAGTCAGACACATTTATAAGGGACGACTCGCGGACCTGAGAATATCAACACTCCGAGGCACTCACACCAGCGCGTCGCGGTTTCATCCCGACCTTTCCCGAAGCTCGTCGCTAAACCACCGGCCAGTGGCGTAAGCACCGCTCTAGCGGACCGGTTTTATGTATTTTCGCGGTTCCCAGTCAAAGCGATTTTCCAGTATTGCCGAGATAATTTTATGAATCGACAGCGAAATCTAATTGTTCGGTCGTGCATTTGACAAAACAAGAATGAGATTCCGTGATCGGGAACACCTTTCGGGGAATTGTGGTTTCTGTTTGCAGTATTTCCGCGAAATACGGGCAAACAAAAGGAGTACTCCGAAGCGTGTCGCGAATCAACCAAACAAATTTCTACTCGGTCGGTATATTTCGACACCACTGTACAAGAATAACAGGCTGTGAGCGAGGAAAGCATCGGGGATTTGTCCGCGACTTATCTCGAATCAATCCAGTTATACCAGTCGACCCCGGGCTCTCGATGGTGGCCATATAGGGTGGCTCAACCCTTAGCCGCGCGCCGGTCTGTCGGCTGTGTCAATAACTGATAGCATTAGCGCCACCTATACCTATCCCGCAATATCGCCCTGACCATGTGTGGAATAAAACTCCGCTTCATGGTTCCTGTTTGATCGCGATATATATAGCATCTTACGCTGATATAAACGCGAGCTCAATTTTTTTTTCACTTCCACTCGATGGAATATATTCAATGAATCCCTCGGCACTTGCTTCGTTGTATTTCAGAATCGGAGTAATATTGCATTCGCTTAAAAATGTGGACATGAGAAAAAGGTTGTTTCGAATTTAACGTATTGTTTCGATAAAACAAATTTGAGTATCGAAATGGCTCAATTCAACATTTGTTACGTTCGAATTGGATTATTATCTCAATTTTCGAATCAATATTTTGTTTATGGAAATAAATATTCATTTACATGAAATTCATTGTACCGAAAATGTCGAAAAGAATTTTAATTAAAATTAAAAAAATATTTATTAGATTCGAAAAAATGATTTTTTGTGCGCGCAATCTTTTCAAACAAGAACGCAAATAAATAAACAAATAAATTTTACCTCATAGTTCGAAAAAACTTTTTCTGTGAAATCAGAGTGTTTTAAAATTATCGCGGACCGATTAGTTGGTAGAAAAATCGTGCCATGCTAGGCAACAAAAATTTCCTATTCTTTTTGTGTACGAAAATAACGCGAACTACGCCTACGGAAGTAAAAATTGTCTGTGATTGGTTAGCAAAAAATCAGAATAACTTTTGAAACTGTGCATTGTACAGAAAAATAAAAAAAAAGTAGTGTAACTCTACCAATAGATGGACAATCCTCGAATGGTGAATAACCTGGATCATCAAATACTGCAACATTTCAAAATACAATATTAAAATAACCTATTATTTTGGTAAACTTCATCTTTTTAACGGAAAAAAAACTTATAACTGGTGGTTTAAAATTTGTCCACCTACTGGTTAATGATATCCATTTATTATTTCATTTAATTCCTGCTCGAAATCTCGCGAGATACTTCACTAAAAACACGTATGATAATTCAAGACCACTCCGTATAACCAGAAACAGCGATGAGCATCTCGTCCTCACGGCTACTGACCGTATAAGCGCTGACGAGCAGCTGTTAAGGAAATCAAGTCCCGTCCGGGTCCGGAAATTGAACATCTCTCGGCGCCACGAATATTCGGTAGCGGGGCTCGATGCGATCGCGGAGAAGCGGAGAGCATCCGGCTAGGTCCTCGACTCCCACTACCAGACACCGGCCCTCGACAATATTTTTACGTCGCGGCTGACCCCTACGGCGGTTCCCTGGCGCGGAAAAAATCCAATTTGATGCACCGCTTCAGCGGCTTAACCGCTCGGACGCGGCCCAGAGGCTGTTTTCTCAGGACCATCATTCCCATATAGGTCAATATACGATTTTATTCATTTCCTCGGGATCGAAAAAAACATATTTTCCTGCTTGCATTTTAATTGCGAGCGAGTCAGATACGCAAGCCGACTGGAAGGCAGCGCAAAATATTTGCTCGAACGAGCGCATCAGTTTCGAGAGTTATACGAACCGAACGGTTAATGACACCTCGAGAGCTGTCGTTTACCGGTTCCGGTTCGCTAGCCCCGACGCGATGATACAATTCCGGCTCCATAATCCCACGTTTTATGAGTCTCGGCGAGGGCGAAGACGTCGGAGACGCGAAGTCGGCAGCCCGCCACGAGGAAATGGGGAAGAGAGAGAGGGTAGGTGTGAGCGAGCGTAGTTAGCCACGGTGGATGGCCGAAGAGGGACGGAGAAAAATAAGCCAGCCGACGGAAAAGACAAAAGGCAAGCCGGTAGGGATAGAGCGTAGTAGGAGATAGAGCTTGTTTTCCCGGGAGATAAAAATGTTAATTTAAAAATAAGGCGCTAGTTGGGATTAATAGGGTAATAAAAAGACTCGTTCCCCGAGCGCATTTTTCTTCCTCTTCGTTTCCTTCGTTTCCGCCTTCCGACGGCACCGAGCGTACGCTTGGCTGCGAAATTGGATAATTTAGAATTATTGCAAATTAGGAAGACGGAATCCCACGTTGTTTGCGAATAATAAAGCTCTGGACGGACTCACCCTCCCCGGGAGGGGATCGGTTTCTGGAGAACACCCCGAAGATGACATCTGCTAACCGGATGGTCCGGACTGGGAAGGTACACCTCTAATCTAATTCTTTCGAGTGCGATAGTCGTTATCATGTAACGAATCTTGGCGCTAATTCAATCTTCACCCTAGAGCTCCGTTTACTCGGATCGCCCTCGACGTACATTCGTAAACCGTCACGACTCGTTCTCTGATAACTTCGTTAGCACGGAAACTTCATTTGTTCGAAATCGCGATCGGGCTCCGATATGTATCACCGGCTGGTTATTCATAAACACGCGGACTACGTATTCAGCCGAGTCAAAGGATATTACCGCTCTCGCTGGAACATTCTCACGTTCAAGTTTAACTTTCCATCCTTCAGCTAGTGTAAACTTGGCGCGATTCACGATATCACGAGTTTCAGACTAGTTAATTCGCTAGGCCTGCGCCTGGATCATTGGGAGACGTATAAAACTCGCGCTACTTTCTATGCATAACTTTGCAGTTACGCGAGCGAGGAGTCGTAAGAACGTCCCTTAGCTGCCTCGGGCGGAAAAGACGTCCTCCTACTTTACCCCATACTGTGCGAACCGTACGTAAAAAAGAACTCTCCGGTGTATTTTTATATTTCTTTGAGCGTGTTGTGAAAGTTGTAACGATCTCGGGAGAGTATGCGAGTCATAGAAGTCACTCTCCAGACATTCTCCGAGATGCCTTTCCGATAGTAAGTGAAATAAGTCGGACGAAATGGAGATTAACACCTGAAATACATACTAACTAAGAGAGAGAATAATCGAGGTAGAGTAAGGAATAATAATAAAATATAACACAAAATAATGCCAATTTAAATAATATTATTATTCGTTTTCCTCGAACAAAAGTACATTGTTACAATTTTTGTGAAACAGAAGGGATGTAACGTAGAAATTAGGGGAAAGCCAATAATATTTTATTATATAAAAAATTTGTTAAAAACATATCTATATAGATGCAAATCGAGCGAACGAGAGATGGACCACGAAGTGAGACACGGATAACATTTTCGTGCGGGGTAAAAAGACGAGTCGCGAACTCTTTGATATTCAGACCACGATCGGTGCTATCTGTTTATTCCGAAACAAGCATCGCTCCTGAGCCGGCTCGTCTTCTCTCTCTTCCCTCCCCACTCTCCATCTGTACGACCATACCCCGTCTCACCGACTGTATTCTCTTCTTTTTCTCATACTCTATACCTTCTCGCGTATGTCTTATACACGTCTATTTATTCCGCCAACTCCATTTCGATCTCTTCTTTCTTTCGGTTTTTTCTCGGAACACGCTACCGGTTTCTTATTTATCCCCACTCTTTCGTCGTCGGACATTTTTCATCACCTTCGCGTGTTGTTATCCCATAGATGCTTTATTTACGTTATACCGAGACGAGTTTCCTCTTACGTTCCAAATCTTTCGTTCGAGTTGTTCATTTTCTCGATTATATTCAAACCACGATTTATGTAGCTCTATAACATCGTTGATTGCAGGAAATGGAAATATTGGCTCGGTGGAATCACGCATGCGAAAACTGTGGGCTACTCGTGGTATCCCCGGGAGGGAGGACATCGATTCGACTCGAGTCAAAGTGGAAACGGAAGACCCGTCGAGACCGCTCCTTACATACGTAGCCTCCGCCGGCTAGTCGACCTCAGCAAATATTCTACGAGTCACCCCGGGAAACTCGCGGGTGTCTCCTAAGCAACAAACTCTCTTCCTCCGACCGAATTCATTAGAAAAATCCAGATTGGAAATGTAAATTCCTGATTGCCAGCGTGTAAAGATCAGGAAAAAGACTGTACCGGGGCGGTGTTACGGTTATACGAGATCCGAAAATCTAACTATCGCGAGAGAGGACTCGGGCAGCGTCGAACTTGTTCGTTGAACTTGTAAGAATGTACTAGAAGGGCAGGCGCGTGACCGGCAAGCGAATTGCGCCGGCTCTCGGCACGCACGAGCTTTCGGAATGGCTGCATCCGTGTATCCGCGAGTCGGATCGGTGAGGCGAGGGCGCGGAGCTCTCTCTGATTAAATTCTCGTGGAATTTAGGTGATTCGGCGCTGATTCGATAGAAGGCATTTCATAGACGAACAGTCACGAATAAGGGTGCAATAAGAGCGGGCGCGTTTGTCGGACGAAAATATCTCGACTTAACACTCGGCACAAGGCATTCCGCTAGATAAAATTCCGCGCGCACTTTGGATACTCGCTACTTTCGCGGTACAATGGATAACGGGGCTTCGACGATCTTCCTCTTCCGAAATTAGACGAGATTACACACACCAGCAGGAAACTGGAAATTAAAAGTAGCTCGGTCTGGCGTTAAAATCGATTTTTTCGCTATTTATCGAGCGTCAGATATTTGGCCCGTGCCCGTAGAGTTAACGACGTGCGAACAACGTTAACCGAATAAAGCCTCATATCGGAAGCCAATGGAACGCCGACTGTAAAGAATCAGAGCCCGAAGGAGCAGGAATAAAAGCACCAGGAATTAATAATCACGCGCGTCTCGTAATTGGATATTGTCCGGTAGAATTAGAGTTTTAATTTCGCTAGATTGCGCCATAACCAGCGCTCGTGTTCACCCTCTCTGCTCTCTCGCGGCCGCGCGCGAGTGCGACCCCTTTCTTCCTCGCCGCGTAGGGATTCTCGTTTGCCGTACAATTTGCGGGAGTTGGCAATCGAATTCGCAAGGGAGAATTTTGGAAGCAAACTGAAACGGACGGAAAAGCGAAAACCTCACCCCCGTACCTCCGTATCTCTGAGCTCGACGTCCATTACTAAACCGACGTTCCTTTTTTTCCACCTTCTACCCTTTTCGTGCCTGGACCTCATCAACCCCCTTTATAGTTCTAGCTATGTCAAAAAGAGTACAATTATTCTAAAAAAATTAGTGTTCTTTTATACCCCATAGTTCGCGAGAATTTTATTTTCAAGCCGCAATTTCAGTCGTCGCGCAATTGTACTTTCATTATTTACAATTACACCCTGGTTACTTTCGTTTCCCGTTCTACCTTTCCGTTGCCGACTTTCTCTCCCTCTCTCTCTCTCTCTCTCTCTCTCTCTCACTCGCGCTGTACTCGTCCATCCGGTCGTACCGCAAATTTCTCTACCACGGTGCTCCCCCTCTTTTGACATCGTTACGTAAGCGAACGAGAAAGAGAGAGAGAGAGAGAGAGAGAGAGAGAGAGAGAGAGTGAGAGAGAAAGTAGACAGAGAGTTGAAATATGCTGACTTTTACGGTCGTACAGGGAGCGCGACGAAAAGGACCAGACCGCAAAGACCCACACCACGCTCATAGCCTCTCGATCTTGCCCAAGCAGACATGTCCCCGGCAATTATCGAACTTTTAAAAGTCAGTAAGGTACGCGTACCACCCGTTTTACCAAACGCCAGATACGCCCATTGTGGAAATTGTCGACACCACGCAGCGTCAATGCCATTTTCCGAGAGATAGAGAGAGGAGAACGAGCTCGTCCCGCCTCGATCCCTCGCTTCACGAAACTCAGCGAAAACGAGCCATGTGCGAGGTTCTCTTCTTAATTGTCAAAGAGCCGTGTTATATCGCGTGTCCGAGAGCTTCTCCGGCTCCTAATCGCACGGGGTTGATAGATTCCCTGGTACCTATACGCGACAGAATGCACCGGTTGTAGTTTGCAAACTAATCGGCAATTCTCTCTTCCGAGTGTTATATGCATAGGGTGGGTTGGTTGAAGTGGTACGGACGGTTGGCCCCGGGGCGAGATGCATGCATATTTGGCAGCCAAGGCAGCCTTGTACTCCTCCCGGCATACCTTGTACCAGTAACGGTTCGGTAACGGCCCCGATATGCAAATATATTCATTACATACCCCGACCACGTCAAGAACTCTCCACGATTCGCCCCCACACTCTCCTCGCACCCTCATCGTCCTTTTACTCGTTCGAGCCAAAAACCTCGGCTCGAACGGAGAGTGCCGATACCGGGAATCGCTGCCAGCGGGGAAAGCCCCGTAAACGGCGTCGATTGTTTGCCATATTGCGACTTCGATCCTCTGACGCATTCGCGTTATGCGATACCCAATTAATCCTCGGAAAAGTGCAAATTAAGTGCAATTATAATTATGCAACTTCGTTGCTACATTTTTTATAAATAATTATAAAACACGAATATCGATTTTTAACTCTCTAGATTAATTTTTTTCTCGGAGGGATAAAGAATTTTCAATATAGTCTTCCGTTTTCTAGTTATTCAATTAGTTATGGCAATCCCGAACGAATAAAAATTTTCCAGGAATGAAATACCATCTTTTCGATGATGAAAAAACGCCGGCTGTCTAAGGGTTAAGTCGAACCGAGAGGTGAAATAAGCTAGCTCGGCAGCCGTGCAATATCCGCAGTCACGTCGGTATCTCGATTAATTTTTTCTTCCTAGGTATATGGTTGTAACTGGTTCAATCAAAGTTGCCGCAACTAGACTTTCGCAGTTAGTTTCCACCAGTTTCGAAAGTACTTGTTAAGATAACTTTTCGTCGCTACGGCAGGCACACTGCAATTTTAGCGAGCCAGCGAGTTGACTTTTCCTCCGCCTGAGACAATAACCGCTGACATCTTTTTTCATAGTTAATAAGACCCCGCGATACGCGATAATAAATTAATACAAAGAGAACTCATTCGGGGGAAGAATCGCTGAACGCGAAATTTTTGTTTGACCTGCTCTCCCGGAGTTTCGGTCGCAGGCATGATTATACGCTCTCGGGTCGCGTTTGTCCCAACGCGCCATCCCTCGCATGAGTTTCATGCGACTGCGAGGTCGCTCTACTTAACCTCTCCGCTCCTTCCCCTACCCGGCTCGGTCTCTCTTTTCATTTTTACCTCGCGTCGCTACATCTCTCGCGAGGGGGTAGTGGGGGCGTACCGGCAGTCGCGGGCCACGTACGAGAGCTAAGTAAAGAGAGAAATAGCGACGGTCGGAGAGAAAATATACAACGAGAGAGGGGGAAGAAGAAGAAAGAGTACTGCGAACGTTCGAGGGTGTATGCACGTAAGGGGGGAGAGGGGTTCGGTTGAGAAGGAGTTGGTCGGGGGAGAGAATCAAAGAGTGGCAAGAGAGTCTAGTTTCTCGAGCAGTGTTCCGCCTGGCGTAGCTCGAAATCGCATTCGTTCCTCTCTTTTTTTCCATTATGTTTCTTCTCGGCCCCCTTTCTCTCCTCCGTACCGCGAACTTTTGGTGCGCCGAGTGAGGATTAGGTTAGCAGGAGACTGGATTTCGCTGGAAGAAAAAGAGCGTAATTCCAACGACAATACACCCCACCATCCCTCCCTTGCAACTTTCGGACGGAGGGAAAATTATTTAGTCGAGTCGCCTCTCCAAACTTTGCTCTATATCGTAAAAGACGAATTATAAGGAGAATCGTTCGGAAAAAGGGAAAAAATTCTAAATACCGCGCGTAACTCCGAAGACCGAGTCAAACGGAAAGTTACGTCCTTTGTTCCTTCGATTTGTCTCTCTTACCGCCCATATCCCTGTTTCACGGAGCCAGACATTCGGAAACTCGACAGTGTCCAACGAGATCGGAGTTAAGCGGTTCTTGCACGGGCACTTTGCTAGTTTCTCCGCTGGTCACTAGTCTGCGTTTGACTCAAACAACCCCAAATCGTCCTACCGTGCAATTCGGTAGTCACTCGAGCGCGCCGTACTAAGTTCTCCCGTTTGCCCTTTGCGTTACTTCCTTCGGCTCATTTATGAATTTAGATTCTTCCGGTTAAAGTTTATCGATTTTTCCCTCGCGTTTTTGACGCGGCGTCGTTTAAACAACAGATTGCTTTTTCACAGAAATAATTACTGTCGCTTTTAAATTCGTTTTGACCTTGGAAGAGTGCAACCGTACACATGGAACATTTCTATGTATACATGCGAAATGAGTTCGCAATAGCGAACGGAAAAAGGAGAGCGGAAAAAGAGAGAGAGAGAGAGAGAGGGAGAGAGAGAGAGAAGCTCAACGAGACGTAGACCCCGAGGAGGTAGACCTTTATAATAGCATGATGGAAACACAATGGCACCTTCTCTCTACTCGCCAGTTCCCCTCGACGGTTTCCCTCTTCAGCCATGCACCTGGAAACTTTGCATAAATATACTATAACTATTGTTTCGCGAGAGCCATTCCGCGAGGCGTTCCCGGTTATTTATCGTTGCGGGTTAATGAATTTCCCCTTTCAGTCTCGATTTATTGGCTAATCCGACTCGGCGCCAACTTCGCGGATAAGTTGCTTTTCGCGTATCAGATACGAAACACACAAAGAGAGTGAAAAGTACAAACCGATACAACGGAAGCGTCTCAAAGCCCAAAGACGTTTGTCCGACGGTCTTCTTTAACCGCAATCTGATCGCCCAAAACCGGGATCTTTAAGAATCTATCGCTTTAAACGGAGTCGGAGGGGTTTCAATTATATACGAGCAAACTCGATAAACAATTGAAATACAAACGACCGCCATGCTAACGAGCGTCGACCACGAGACTCAAGGTTACCGTTTATTCAAATCCGATATAATATAGAACTTGAGGGTACAAAGCAGAAAAGGGAGAGGGACGGAAAAGTGATAAAAGGTAAAATTTCTTCACACGCGAGTTCCATAGTTACTCCCACTTGATGAATGACGAGAGGTAAAATTGATTTATCCTCGAATATCGCGGTACGGTTGCTTTAATGTCTACGTATTCAGTGCTCGTTCAAAGAAGATACGTTTTTCTCCATCTTCTCCCGTTTCTCTCTCTCCCTCTCCCTCTCTCTCTCTTTCTCTCACGCGGGAGCGCAATTTGTACCTCGTCTCGTCTTTCCACCTCGCGGGAATAAGGGAACCGCGGAGATTTTCGTTCGTCGAGTTTCTCCCTGGTGCCGTGATTTGTAGCTAACGGTTAATTCATTTTCCACGGGGCCAACGCTCTCCTCGTTCCCTTTCGCTAGTCGCGCTAGATTGGCACAGCGAGCGAGAGAGAGAAAGAGAGAGAGAGAGAGAGACAAGAATTTTGTACTCTCTCGGGCAAGAATCGTCGGCCGAGCGGCCGATTAAGACCCTTTCTCGAGCTTCCACCCAGAGAGATCCGCGGTTCTCGTTTTTCCAAAACCAGTGCAATGTACATGTGAGGCAGCGTTGCCATGTTAATTTTTTTTTAATCCGAAGAAAATTCGTAGAATTGTCAAAATGAAAGATGAAATTTTTACTCGAAACAAAAAAGTATTATTTACTACAGAAATTACTTACCCTTCCTATTTTATTAATTTTATCGTTACCGATAAAATTTCCAAGTCTGATGAAATATTTGCAGATCAAAATAAAATTCTGTAAATTCGTAGTTGATAATAAAATATTGTAGATATAAGGAAAATTTTAGAAGGTTAACAACCCTTGCGAGAAGAGAGACGGAGAGGTACGCAGATAGAGGTAGAATCAGGAACAGTCGAAACAGCTTCCAAGAAAAAGCCCTCGAATTTCCAGCTTGCGACCTTTTCGGATGCTCGACAGAACGGAATAATTGCGATTGAATTCGCGCGATGCAGCCGCCGAATAATTGATACTTTTCGCGCTGTACAACAGCGAGAAATTACTGTGACGATGTTCTCGCTTGAATAAACATCGGACGAAAAGAGAACGAGAAGGGGTTATAGCATGTCCGTGTAGAGAGTCGCTCTCCGACGCTTCCCACTGTTTCCATCGTGTTAATTGTCAGCACTCAGCGCGCGCGCTCGCGCGCGGGCGAGCGCGGCACACGTGCGGCGAAACGCTTGGCTATTCATGCAAACAGTTTTCGAAAGTTTAATCGGCGCATCCGTCGGGCGGGCCCGTACGGTCTCGTTCGGGAGTTTATGCGCGCGGACAGAGTGAGAAAACAAGCGGTGTGTGTGCGTGTGTGGCTCGAGACGAGGGGGAAAGTTGGCCGCTTATAAGCAAAAGAGAAAATCGGGAGAGAGAGAGAGAGAGAACGCGAGAGACGAGAGAAAGAGAACGAAACCGAAAGAAAAGTTGTTATCTGCCTTGCAGGTGGTGATAAGACTGCGATTTGTTTCCACGTGCTTGCTAGACATAGATTAAAACTGTTTCGAGCCCCCCGCCTCCGTCTCCCAGGAGGTTACCTTTCCCTACTCAACTTTAATCTATTCTCACAGTTCTCGAGCGGTAACCCCCTTTTCCGTCTTATCCGGATCTGCCGTTCGACCAGGCTGAATATTTTTAAATCCCACACCACTTGGATTTTGGGAGCCCTTAGCGAAACAGAATCGAATTCGTATCGAAATTCGGCCATTCTTAGTTATCTTTGTTGTTCACTTCGAATCGCATCGACGGTAGCTACTTCGGATTATAATGACGATGATATACAGGCAGGCATATTTTATGCAAAAGTCGATGATGGCATCGGAACGCAACGTCATTCGGCAAGACGGTATTTTTATTCGATCACGATGCGAGGAGTTGCCCGTTCCCTATTTTCTCACGAACAATCGAACCGAATTAACGTAAAGTGGTGGTTTCGATCGAGGCACGGTCGATCGCGCTGGAAATTTACCCTTGCACGCGATCTCTCCTCTCGTAGAGTATCCCTCGCGCGCTTCTGTAAACATTGCTAGCACGCAATCGCGGTTTTTCGATTCCTCTCAATCTCGCCAGTCCGATTTGCTTATTCCATTTCGATGCGTTTCGCGATATCAAATAAAACACGATCGCGAGGGAGGCATCGAGAATTGCGAGCGCATAGTCGCGGTCAATGAGAAATTAACCGGTAGCGAGTGGAGAGATCGCGAACCGATTGCGGTCCGGGATTCTGGCGAGGGTAATGGGGAAAATAATGTACCGAGCCCGGAGGATAATTTCGGGCTCTTAACTCTTGCCCTCACCCCCTCTACGACTCTCCATTTCCTCAATCACGATCGGCGCGCGAGCGCACTGGAATCGATGCCCAAGACGTGTTTCCAATTATCGTTAACCATTGGCAGTTGGGATGAGATATGCACTGATCGTAATCAGCCGTATGTATATGTCTTCGTGATGTAATTACGTGTACAGGTACGAAGATAGCGGGGCGTCTGTTCTCGGGATGCTACGTCCGCAGCGCTATCCCCTTGCTTATCCTCGACAACAAGGACAACCCGTAACGCGTTATATCTACCGGTAATTAACTCGGCCCGATCGTTTACCGCACGGATCCGTTCCTCGTTAGGATCGTCCGATTAAAATTGATTACGGAATACAATCGCACAGACAGAGTGATTGACACTGCGCGGATAACGATTCTACGAGTGCTGTGGGAATTCCGCGCGGTCGCCTGTATAACGCCGAACTGTAGCGCCGTTTTGCGTGCACTTCGCGAACGATAAATCAATCCTAGGCGAATCGCCACCCATACGAAGGGGCCGGCCTTTTCCACCCTTCGCGATCAGACATGCGATGTAACAATTACAGCTCACTCCTCGGCATCATTTCTAATATCTATCAAACCCTTGTTGCTCGGTTATCGTCGAGTATCAACGACAGTTAGATATTTATTTACATTTTTTAGGAATTAATAATCGATTACAGAATGATATATTATGCAATATATTGTGCAACTATGAATATTCAGATCGTATTAAATTTCTTACTCCGAAGTTTGACAATTAATCTCTGTCACGAGAACTATGCATGAGGTATAAAAAAGTAATATCTCAAGAGCATATTTCTAATAAACTTTATACTTGATACCGGGTAAAAAAATCAAACTCAACACTAAATCTACTAAGCCAAATGACCGGTTTTTATCAACCATTTATTTAAGATGCAACGACTTAATTAGGATCAGCGATGCTTCATATTTCTCAGCGAAAAATAAACATTAATCGCATGCAGAGTAGAATCTTAATTAAGATAGGTAAGTCACGCTGATTACACGGTCGCTGTGTTCTTACGTGTCCCTATCTGACGGGCGGACATAAGGGGTGTGTAATAAATTGAACGGCGCGGACCACGAGCGCGCAGTCAAGCGACGCGCGTAAATACCGCCGCGTGGCAAACCATAGCATGAGTTACGAAGGCGCACAACGCTCTCGCTCTTGCACGGTATAGATACAACGCGTGCGTGCAATGAGTAAACGCGTATATCACGCGTGTACGAATGTGTACACATTATAGCTATATATACCAAAGAGGGAGGTGAAGAGAGAGAGAGAGAGAGAGAGAGAGAGAGAGAGAGGAAGAGAGAACTCTGGAACACGATACGCGAACGCAATTGCGACCGCTCATCCACGTACTTGTTTACACTTTCGCCGTCGGCTTTAGCGCGCTCGCACATAAATCGGGAGCGGTCCTCGGTTGTGTATGGGGAACCAATTATAACGCTGTTATCACTCCTAGCATAGCTCTTTTTTTGTACTGTTTGATAAAAAATAAATGCAAACGTTCAAGATTTGTGCTGGAGCTATCAATTTGCATCCGAGTAAAGTAAATGAAGCGTAGAAATCGTTTACTTAGTCGCTAACTAATAAATATACATTAAATTTTATTTATTGGAAACTCTCATAAACATAATTTTTTTTTTAATTAAGACAAATCATTAGCCAATCACAAGCACTTATTTTAAGCAAGCAATTAACGCAGCGGTCAGAAGTATAATTGTATCGTCATTGTATTTTGGGATTTCAGGTAAAATATAGTATAAATTAATAATTAATTATCCAATATGTATTATTTAGTGTATATTCTATTAATTTATATTGAGGTTATTCAGTAAATTACGAACAAACAAATTTGATGTACATATCTATAAATAAATCTCAGCTTATGTTATGAATATATTTGAGCTCTTGCTGTCATTGCCTGTTGGTTAGCGGGATGGCGTGGCACGTAATTTAAATTATAGAGTTTGCATTAAATAAAACTATTATCTTGCAATGAATAAAAACTCCGATAAGAAAGACTTGTAAAAAAGCTTTACTTTAAAATATTGTGTCAATTAATTGTATATATTTTCTCACATTGCAAGCCGACATAATCGTCAATAACTTCGAATAAAACCTGACAGAAAATAAAAGAGGAATTGGATGCTCGAAGAAGAAAGACTACCGTTTGAAATCGTGTAAGGTCTTGGAGATATAATAACACGGCGTGGGCATTAGACCGTAATTCGAATTTATCTGGAAGTTGAATTCGCGCGGCACTCACAGCCACAAGTAAAAGAAAAAGAGCAAGATATATATATATGTATATCTCTGGCTACCGTTGAGGCCACGGTACGTCGCTTCTGTCACGCTGTATACACTCGCGACGGTGGCGTCGCGCGTTAATAAATCTCTGTACCCCCACGACGACGACAACGAGCACTTATCCCACGGGGAAGCCCCGGTAAATAAGCTGGCCGAGTTTTAATTATTCCTATTTTCGCGTCTCTGCTGATGGCACAACGCGAGAGTCTCTCTCTCCCTCTCTCTTTTCCCCTCTTCGTCTCTCGCTGTCTCCCGCGAGATTTAATTATGCAAATCGCGGAGAAAACTAGACAAAACCAATATTTGCACGGGTTCTTAGACGGAAGCAAGGCCACGGCTGGGCCAGGTAGGATTTTGCGACTCATAATCAGGGTGGAATTCATTTGCCTCGGTAAATAAAAATATAATTCTCGGGCCCTTCGTCGTCGATCTTTTTTTCTTTCTTCATGATGAGATACTCTCTCTTCGGACGCGGTAATAAGTTTGCCTCCGCTGATTAAAATTGCCCATTAACCCTCTCGCGTTCTTATCTCGTATTCGCGTTCAATCCGAACTCGACAATGCGCATCGCGTCCTCCTCGCATTTTTCACGTTGCCAAACCAAGAAGGGTAGATAGATCGGCCGGATTTATTAAATATTACACGGCGCATCTGTATGTAGCAGTTGCAGATTCAATTTCGAAGAAACTTCAACGAAGTAATTTAACTTTCGCACGGGAAAGAATTTCATTCATTCCTTGGCGAATTCCCGTTAACGTCCAATCGTAAAACGGTAATTTCGTTGGATTTATTTTCAATTTTATTCGCGACAACAACAATTATCAATTAGTAAATAACATTTTTCTCGTTACAAGAGTCATTCGATTATATTCCGATCGATCGAGAGATAAAACATCGTATCAAGTGCAAGGCGTGCGCTGCTCGATAATCATACGCCCTCTTGTTTTTTTTTACCTCCCCGAAGATCACCCAAGATCATTAATAATGGCAAACTGCAAGCCAGCGACGATTAGAGTTGCGAAAGAAGCGCGGGAGGGGAAAATTAAAAAAGGAGAAAAAAAAATAAACGAAAGCCGATGGTAGTCGAGCAGGTAATGTATCCAGTTAAAAGTTTTCACGAGTTCGTCGACAAGGGGCGTAAAAGTTTCTGTGCGCGGGAGCGGATCGTAGCCAAAGGGGCAAGCCTCACCGGTACGGAGAATCAGGGAGAGATTGTGCATTTGTTATTCATGGGGGTCCAAGGCTTTCGGCGGCTTTAATATTCCGTCATGTGAAAAGTAGCCTGTTCTCTTTCACCGCGTTGCGATGATACGCGCCCGTGTGTCTACAGAGATGAGCGATGCTCCGTACGCATCGTCGATTCCAACGATCTCACCTACCTTTCCTTCCCCCTCCGATTTCGAGATTATAAAATCGCATCGAATTTAGCGAGTTGTAAAATTGGCGGCCTAATTAGTTCGCCGATTCCATTCGGAATATCGCCACGAACAAACCCCTGTATACATATTTCATTGCACAATAGTTGGATCTGACTATCGCTCGATCTATATCCCTTTTTACTCGTCGCGTCGGTTATAATTAAGCCGTTTATGCGAGTGGCGCATTAACAAATCTACAATCGTGCGATTCTGTCCGGGCAACGCGCTATTATCCAATCTATACGAATTTCGTGCATTCGAAACGACATACGGCTTTTTGGATTTTCGATTTTGTCGGCTCGGAAGCGTTTTGCCAGAGTTTAAAGAGATACATTCGATATACGGGAAACCTTTAAGGGCATCGTCGTTATATCGTCCCGCGTTCCCCACTGGGAGTCTCGCGGAATAGGGTACCTCATAATACGAACACCTCGAGACTTTTTCTAAAAGTATCCTAAATTTTCCACCAACTTGAAAATTTCATACAGATACGGCGTCTCGCGAGGAATATAATTTATACGTCGTTACATACTATATAGATATACGTAGAGGGGGCGCGTGTGTTCTATAACCGGCATCACTTTTTACGATAATGCAAATATGCATTTCCATACGCGAAATATCGTGCTATATTTCTTCGTCACAAGACGCTCGTCGATGCCGAAGAAAGGGAAAAAAAGGAACTACCTGACGTCGGTAAAACGTGTTTATGCTTTATATGTACCGACCAAGTCCTTCACGAGCCCTTCTCTCCCTCTTTCGTCGTCCCGTCTTTCAGCCCCTCTTTCCGATAACGCGAGCGTCGTGCGCGCGGCTATAACTCGCCGGGAGACTCTGAGAGGCTCACGTCCGTGGATCGACGTGTTTTCCATGTAGAGTGCGCGCGCGAGAGACCGATCTCGCAACGGGCGCGCATTGCAAGGCTTTACTAGTTACGGCGCATTAAAGCGACGCCGGCATCTAACAACTTTAGCCGCGAATACATCCCTTTCATCGGATGAAAGAGGAAATTAAGCGAACCGTATTGAAAAAAATATCGTGAAATTGAAAAAAGAAATATAGAATCGTTATCCGTTTTACGCGAGAATCGTAAATTTCATCGCTCGGAATTGATTTGACGAGAGAGAGAGAGAGAGAGAGAGAGAAAGAGGAAGAGAGAGAGAGACGTAAAAGGTCTCTCTGGGAAATTTACCAATTACGAGAAATAGCGAAAAGAAAAGAAATCGAATCGAGACGATAAAACGTGGTCGGTTCGTTACCTTGAAGGTACCACGTTGGTGGGAGGAAGAGAAAAAAAAGACCGTGCTACGTGACGCGAGGTTAAATTCATCCTTTGCGTCAACGCGGCTAACCCGAAATTTCAATGCAACAACGAGGAGTGTCGAAGCGGCCCTGTATTTATAGATCGCCCGTACAGAGAGAGAGAGAGAGAGAGACCGATATAATCTGCATTCGCGTTCGTGCCTCAGAGTCGATACAGCCTCGATGGCTCGCTCTCTAGACTAGATCCTTCTCCGTGCGAGACGAAAAAAAGAGTCCTCTCTATGCGACAAATCGCGTTAGGTTTACGTCGTGCTAATCGCATTCGCAATTAAGCGCACGGTTCGATGAATGCAAATGCAATCGCGAGATATTGTACACCTTTTCAAACGCATTACCGTTAATGACGTGATGGATTAAACGATCTCTTTCTCGACCTTTAAAAAAGAATTTTACAGCGACGAAACGCCCAGACGAGGCAATTTAATTACACCCTCGCTTTCATTACGTAATTTTTTAATCAGATCGCCACTCGAGGGAGCTTCTCTTCTTACACAATATTGAGCAGCGAAAAAAACCCCTCTCACAATTTCCGACATTAATTGCTTATTTTACGCGGTCTTATCTTATCGAATTTTTTTCTCCTTCTTTTTCGGAAAAAACGAAAAAACTCGCGCTCGCGCCGCGAGGGGGTGACTAATTACTTTGTTCGACCGTTAATCATCCTAGCCGGCGCGAATAACGAGCTATACACTGCGAATTATATTACGTGTGATATATTTTTTTATCGACTCATCTCTAAATATCCGAAGCGTGGAAAAAACAATTTGTTTCGCGTTTCTTCGGTACAGCGTCGGGTGTTTGCACGTAGCAGACAAACTACGAGTGCGGCAAAATACGATGCCAACCGGGCGCGAACGAATGGTAGAAAATTAATGAGGGACGGAGGGAGCGCGCGAGTGAGAGAGAGAGAGAGAGAGAGAGAGAGAGAGGGAGTCCAATTTTCGCGTTAATTCATCACCCCCGGAGAAGAGCATTCATTAACAGCAGATAAGGGTTACAGTCGCGTAGTCAACTCGGTAGTGGTTCTCCCACACCCTCTCACCCTCGATCTCTCGCGCAAATGTATATCTATACCATTTCGCGACCACGAGCTCGTATTACATTTGTTGTCCCCCCAAACTGCAGTCAGGTGTAGGGGTCGTATAAGAGCTCGAACGTAAGGTCAGGGGGGGAGGGGATAGAAAAGCGCGAGAGGGTTGTAACGGCATAAAGGACGAAACCCGACGGATTAAGCCAGTACGACCTCCGGCGCGTACATCGCGTCCTGGCCGGGCTTAACGGATGATTAATCTATCCGCGCCCTCCGCAAACAACCACCGACCCGACTCCTGTGTACGCGCATAGAGGGAGAGAGAGGGGGCTGGAAAATCCGCCTATACCGATTGCGGAACAACGCTAAAAACAACCGCTTCCAATTACCATTGAGTCCCTGGTTGGATTCTCGCTTGCTAATTCGCACTCCCTGCGCGACTCTTATAATTCCTGATATTCTCACCTCGCTTTTTTCACCACTCATCCCTTCCGTTTTTCACACTCCCTGCACACCGAGAGGAGTATCGAATACACACGTAGTAGCAACACGAGAAAGATTGGACCGTCGTTGAGGGTAACTCGTTAGTAGCGCAGGTTCGATCAGTGGAACGAGCAAATAAAGCTTCGGCCGGAAAAGATTCGCCGGTAATGGTTTAATAATTTTGCGAATCCGCGAGTAACTTCAATGCCAGCCGAAAGAGGAGCTTTTTCTCGAACTTTGAGAACTCCGTTATTCCCGTGTCACGTCCGTGGATGCTTCATGGACCCCGTGAGAGGAATTCGCGGAATGTTCAGAGATCTCCCATCGTAACTGGCGGAAAACTTGATTTCTACTCGACCCTGGCCGAGGGTGATCGGTACGTCAAAGAGTTATAAGGAAATCGACAACGATCGGGTTTGATAAAAGGACGTCAAGGAAAAAGCGTGGAACGAGGGATAGAAAGCGATAGTGAGGACGACAAAGTGTGCCCCCGGTAGAATGTGGCACGCACAGGGTCGATGAGAATCGGGGGTAGCCGCAGGACGAAAAAGGGGGCACCAATGTCTTGGCTTGCGGGCTTCGGGGTCCTCCCGTCACCCAATCACGTCCTGGCGAGGCTCGCCATATTTCGCGGGGCGGAGCCCTCTCTCGTCTCTCTCGCTCGCTTTCTCTCTCTCTCTCTCTCTCTCTCACTCTCTCTCTCTCTCTCTCTCTCTCTCTCTCTCTCTCTATCTCTCTCTCCTCGCACGACTCAGCCGTTTCTGTTCCACTATTATTTTAAACCCTTCACCCGCCACCCCCTCTGCCACCCCTCTAGCACCGCCACCCACCGGCACGCCGCCCAACGTCGTTTCATCCTTCTCCTAGTCTTCCTTACCGACGTCGATCCCATCTCCGTCGACCTCTCTCTTATCCGGAACGTCGGACGTACCTCTCACTGACGCTCGTAACACCACCACCCCTTTTCCCGACATCCGCGCCTACCGCCTCCGGGGCTGAGATGAAAATTTTCCAGACTCCCCTCGGCCGATCGAAACCGAATTGTTATTTTACGAGGTAGCCGACCTCGCTCCATAGAGCGAGTAGAAGAGAGAGAGAGAGAGAGAGAGAGAGAAAGAGAGGGGGAGGGAGAAGGAGACTGATTCTCTTTCTCACTCTGGCTCCAGGCTAGTACGTCCACCGCGCGTCGCGAATTTTCTCCCAGCGCTATCTTAGCCACCCTTAATGGCCTCCATCTCGTCTCGCGAAAGCCAAAGGTCACGGCTGTAACGCGACAACACTCGGAGAATGGATTTTCTATTCGTACTGGGCGAATCTGAAATAATTCCCGAGAAGCACACGATTTCGTTAGATACGACGAAAAAAGCTACTCAAAGTGGTGGACGGTACACCGATCCCTCTATATCAAGTCTTTGCATACGGAATACCGTCCAGCTCTCGCATCGTCGTCACCAACCGAGAACCTGCCAATTTGCAATTTAATGTCGCCTTTATTTTTATAATCGACCTGGATATGATTCTTTCATGGGGATACGTCCCTCTGTGAGCCTCTGTAAAGGGGCCTTTGAGGTCCGCGGGAGAAAAAGAAGAGGGACAGTCGAACGAGAACCGGTGGAAGCGGAATGTTGGGTGAGAGGCAGGGAAAATATGGGGGGGGGGGCGAGACGCATTCATCTTTTTTAAAATATAGTATACAGATACGGTCTCTCGCAGTACCGAGACTGGCAAGGTAGAAACGAAGCTCTGGCTCCATGCGAACTGCATGAATCATAAATACGATCTAATTAATCACTTTCATGTTTACACGCGAATTCGATTTTCAATTAACTCGCCGCAAAGAAGGAATCAGCTCGAGAGGATTTCGGAAACATAATCTATTCGAAATTCGAGGCTTTCGTGGAAAGAACTCGAAACGGGAATTACGCTAGTGTAGATCTCTATAATGAAAACTCGGTGCTTTTCCAGGACAGTCACGTGCACGTGGTCGACGTCTTTTCAAAGAGAATTCGTTGCGATCGTTCACGTGCCCGTTGCAAGGCGCTTCGAATTCGGGATAAATTGGAAAGCCGTGACAAATTTCGTGCGCTCTCGTTTACGCTTCATTGAGGATAATTCAAACAAATTTTCTGTTTTCTCCGTTAAACGTTCGTAAATCGATCGACGCGAAATAAAAGGTATTTTCGGTGAAAATTAAAGCGCGTTTCAATTATGAAAAATGCACGCTCGTTAACGAGGAAACTCTTTGAAGAACGAGCCGAGATTCGAGCCAACAGGTAGAATCGGAAAAGGGGGCCTGCCTCGTCGAGGATAATTCATCGTTAATCGAACATGGGAGCGGGCAGGTGCACAAGGACTGGTTTTCAGCCTTACCATCCTTATCCACCGGTGTACGTGGTTACGCTCTATTATCGGTTGTTGGCCGTTGTCAAACGAGAAACGGTGTGGGAGCGAAATCGAATGGGGCGCCCAACCCCTCGCTATATACATCACGCCCAGGGAAATATCTGTGCGAGCTTTCGGGCAAATGCACGATGCGCGTATAGCCTTTTCGAAAAGCGCTCCCGGTGCTGAAATAAACACCGACATAGGTGCGCGCTCTATACGATGTTAAATTGCAGAAAATTATGAAAAATCGGACGTGTATCTCGACATTGAACGCTCCTTACTCGTATAAATTCCATCTCAACGGCAAGAGTTAAAAGATAAAGTTAATTTAACTTTAACATTATCCTCCGAGGCACCGAGGTTTCAAAGTTAAACTGGATTTAACTTCGAGCACCGGGTTTAATCGTAAATATGATTTAATGCCGAGTACGGGAAAAGTTTGGAATTCACATGTGATGAAAAAATTATCAGAACGGGCTAGGAACGATCGTCGTGCGGGCGATTTTCGCGAACGAGTCGTTCGATATATTTCGTAACGCAAATAACATACACTTTTCGTCACGGTTTGCATTAACTCTTTTGTATAAGCCGGAATCAAGTAAAATATACAACCCGCCGGCCGTGTGATTTAGTTCCCTAATATTCTGCACTTGGAGGAGAAGAAAGATAATATTATTCATGTAATGAAAGCGGGATCATGAATATTCAAGTACTTAATAACAAAGTTTCGAGGAAAATGAAAAAAAAGGTAAATAATAAGCAGAATTTGAACGAAACTTCGGAACGAAGGCGGTAATGACCGATTACGGGAAACTTATATACTTGCGCATTCTGTATTCGCTGTCTCCGTTATTAATAATCCTGTTTCTATTGTTCGAAGAATCGTTTCACTGGCTCCTTCCGTTCTTACCTGGAACAGAAATTGAGAAATTCGGGTTAATCGCGAAGAGCGAGTGTACAGAAGACGCGACATGATAAATTTCAACGTCATGGTAACGTCAGCGAAGGTTGACGTAACCGGAGAAAACGTTAGTCTCTCCCGAAAGAGTTAAACCAAAGTGTTTTCGAAGATGTCGGAATGTTTGTTGGTAAGTGTCTCGTCCCGACTGTATGAAGATATATCTTTACCGACTCGGCTGACTGAGCGAGCGAATTGGCGCTGGAGAGACTCTAGGTGTAGCGAGGGTTGAAAAGGGAGATAGAGAGAGCGAGAGAGAGAGAGAGAGAGAGAAGGATAAGGAGAAGGGGACGCGAAGAAAAAAGAAGGAACCAGAACTCCGAGGGCGTACAATATTGTTAAAAGCATAGAAAGAGAGGAGAACGGGTGCTACCGTCCGTACCATTCGAGATCAGACTGACAATGACAAATGACGCCCGTGCCCTGTCCTCGAATTTTCTTATTACCCAGTACGTAAGTTCTTGCCGCGACACGAGCGAGCTCCTCCGCCATTTACGCTTCCGTTCCACGGGACGACTCAACCCGGAGAATTCCGAGAGTCGAGTCGCACACTCGAGACGCGCTCTCGTACGCTCCTTTTGTCTCGGGCGGGATCTTGGTGTAGCATCCCGAGGAAAATCCAAATTACGAATGGTACTTAGATAATTGAATATTCCGTGAGCGTTCGAGCGATCGCGTGTAATTTGTACGAATGACGAAACACACTAGCGAGCGCGAAAATTATTCCGGTTTCGGCTCGGTCTCAATGGACCCGACATCTCGCGATGGCTTACTCGCAATTTCATCAATGGATTAACGGTGACACAATAGCTAATGTGTAGATGTACGGAACGAGTGGTATCCATATAATTATACGATTACGCGTCGGTATGCCTTTCCCTATTTATAACCACTTCTCCACTGACGATCATCAGTTATTCCTTTTGATTTCGAGGCTCCTCGAAACGCTACATTTCCCTCTTAATAACGAACGAGCTCATCTCCCGCTGTTTAACTTTCCTCCACGATATAAAAACTACCGGCAATTAAACGCGATTAAACCTTGCCTCGGCACACAAAGAGGGTTCGCTATTCCAAAGAGCCTCATCGCTCATCGAATATTATAGTCATGCAATCATGTGGGGATCTTCCGCGGAAACGAGAATCTATAGACACACGCGGAAATCATTGGAATTCGTGGAGCTAGGGTTTTCTCGATGGATGGTAAGATCGTTTGAGGGTGAAAATAACAAATGTGACGCGACACTGGTCACAAGGAGCGGTCACTGTTATATACCCTCTAACGTTACCGAAATAGAAAAAGAGAGAAAGAGGGGGAGGGAGAGAGAGAGAGAGAGAGAGAGAGAGAGAAAGAGAAAGAGAAGACAGGGAGAGGGGCGGGGGGCGAATGAACGAAGAGAGGAACGAGTGGACCGAGGGTGGGGGCATGAATCAAGCTGAGCAAACATTGAACTTCGAGATACGATGTCGCCGCACGGAAGCTACATACCGTGAGCAAAGAGGAGCGAGAGGGAGAGAACGAGCCGGCGATAGACAGAGGACCATACCTCCGAAGTACACCTACGCGATTACAATTCCCCTCCCTCCAGGCGTCCGCCTCGATTCCACAGTGCATCGCCGTCTGGCTCCGCGAGGGCATCCCTTTCCCCTTCTTCACCTCGATTCTCGCCCTCTAGCTCTCCCCCACCCCGACGACGAAATATATGCCAAATATTGATAGTACCCTGCTGTTTGCAAGGACGTATTCCCCTCCTCGGTCCACTCTCCACCCTCTGTCACCAGATACTGGGGGTTGTTCGTTTTTCTCTTTCTCCAAAACAGCTAAGAGCTCTTGGAAATTCCGTCCGGTATATCGCGATGATCGAGTGCACCCGAATACGAATCGATGACGTTCTAAGAGGTCCTGTGACGTTTCCAGAATGCGGAACGCTAAGATTGGTAATATATAATCCAACAATTGTTTCTTTAAAGCAATTCTAAATGAATAGGAAGGATGACGTTCTAACAGGTTTAATGACGTTCTTATTACTTTCATCCAGATGATCTACCATAGTTGAACCTCATTAGACATTTTACAGGAAATGAAAAAGCAAGATCGGCAATAAGTCAGCGAGTTACGATTTTCTCGTAGTTATATATTCTAGGCGAAAAAAGAATAGGCTGGGAGTAGAGGGGCCAAGGTGTCGGTCGGACGAGAAAGCAGATAAGACCGCGCGGATGGGCGTGAGCAGAGTGGAGGAACGCGAGCTTCGTCTCATCCCCGGGGATATCAGGAGAGAGTGGGCACACCCCACTTTTCTACCCGTCTCTTCCCCATTCTCTCTCTTTCCCTCTGGACGCTTAAAGCCAACCCCAGCCATACCAGACCAGAATATCTTAAACGGGCAAAGGGACTTTTTGAGCAAAAACTTTATGGCATACACCGACAACCTTCGGACGTTGCTGCCAAAAACCCCCTATACTCGATAAATCGTTAATATTCTAATTGGCAAAAAAGATAGCAGCACGTCCGAGTTCCGAGAGTTGAAAAACCACCCGGTAACATACGACCCAGGGGTAGCTCGATTGATTGGGAGCCATGTAGCAAATTGGCCGTGAAAGCGGTACATTATACGCGCGCCCAGAAATCGACGTAACAAGGACGTACTGATTTTCGAACCTCCCGTCGGATGTGAAAGATTTTATTTCTAAACCCTCTCGAATTTAATCAGTGGAATCAGTGATATTTAACACTGTGCAGTACTAATCTCAAGAATTCAACCGATTCAATCCCACTGGCATATCCTTCTTGAAAAAATTAGAGAAACTTTTCTGTGAAAAATGATGTATTGAAATGTATTAAAAAAGTATTTTTAATTTGGAATTTTCTATTTTGACAAAATTAGGGGGATGATATTTCCCTAAGCTTTTTAAACGAAAAATTATAAATTGTTGAAGCCAATTCTGTATCGACTGTCATTCCTCTAATTTTTTTGAGGATTCTAGATATATAAGCGGGATGCGAAAAAATTTAGAGGATACGTGGCGTATCACGACGAAGTAATACTCGCCCTCGTAAGTCACGAGACGAGCTGGCAAAACGGTGTTCGAAATGAATTTTCACGACGCGCCGATTCTCGTTTACCATTGAATTTTTCAATGGTACATTCGTGTACAGGTGCGAACGCCAATCCCGGAGCTCTCTCGCTTCTATATATCGCCTTTGTCATCGATATCTCTGCCACGTCGGCGTCATTTCCACGGAGTGTAAGGTCGCGTTTCGTGTTTTCTCCTCTTTTTCACCCTCGCACCCAATTGTTATTGGTCACACAGCGAGCAGGCGAGCTTGTCAACGTGAACGGCTCTCTCACGCTCTCTCTCTCTCTCTCTCTCTCTCTCTCTCTCTCTCTTGCTTTCACGCGCGCGCGCTCGCGCTTCGAGTGGGAGGTCTGATGGATTGCGCCAATTCCATCGATCAAACTCGCGCTCGCCGCCGGCCGACGCGACGAAACGGCAAAAGCGATAAAGATCGCGCCTTTGAAAACTGGTTAGAGCCAAACGCGATAATGAAATTTTATAAAGTTGCTCGATCGCTGCCGCTACCGTGATAGATTTCTATGTTTATTCTGAATCGATAGGGGTAAATGTCCCAATATGGGTTTTGGCTGGATAATGAGTAACACATTGAATTATCATTCATAAATATAATTTCATAAATGGCGTTAAATGCGATTTTATCATCCAGTATTATTTCAGAAAGTAAGTGATTATCGATTTCGAGATGAGAAAGAAAAAAATATCAATTTGATATCCCCAAGCGGTATCAGGGTAATTGAGTGAATGAAATTGAATGTAAAGCTCGAAAGACACGCAATTGTAAAATATTTCGAGATCCCACATCCGAGACGACAGTCGTTGCGAAAAGAGGCAAAGATCGCAAAAAAAGTGCCTAAAAGAGAACATTAGAGACAAAAACTAAGAGTAGAGCCAGATCGTTACGCGTTTCAGACGCTCAATTAAAAATAACCAGCCCGTAGGGGATTATCGACAAACTGTGAATCGCGAATGCGATACGCCACATACCGCGAAATACCCCATCAAAGTCGTAAGTGAGCAACAGACAGTCGGCAAAGTTGAAGAGTAGCTCGTGCCCGAATGAAGTTGTCCCACGATGTTGAAAATTAAAAACTTGGCGATAATAATGTCTCGTGAAGAGGTTCGCGAAGAAGGTGGAAAAGACCTCGCACCGGTGTAATAAAAGACACCACGAGGAGACGGAGGGAAACAGCGGAAGGGGGGAGAGGAATGGAAAAGCGAGAGCGAAGTAGAAAATAGCGGTAGTATGCGCCGAGGCACACACGCCCGCGAATTCATATATACAAATCTCGCGAGACATTTAGAATGCACATCGACTGGCAAGATGGCCGTCCTCGTCGACTTCCGGCACGACGGGGGGGTTGAGGGAGGCTGATTTTGGCGAGAGGGGCATTGTGTGTGCCAACTTGCACAATGTGTGTGTGTGTGTGTGATTCTTTCTTCCTCTTCGCGCCTTGTTCTGCTCAACCCCAAGACTCTTTCTGCCGCGAGAAAGCGCTTCTCTGTATAGTCCCTGCGCGAGACAGCCCGGAACGCGGTATCGCCGGTAAACCGACGTCGACTATCCGTACGGCGATATGGTATAACGCTGACCTTTGCACGAGCTTTTATACAACTCGACCGGTTAAAATATCGCCGATAACCGAACTCGCATTATCGGGAATCGTTTTTCCCGTCGATGTGTCTTAATTTTCGAGAGAAATTCGACTTTCGAAAAACAGGAGAAAGAAAAAGAGAAAAAGTGGGAGAGAGAGAGAGAGAGAGAGATAAAAATAGCACGACGCGATAACTCGCGCGTACGAGCAGTTAAGGTATACGCTGACCGAGATAAGGAACGATAACAAGTACCGAGAAAATTACGGGCTAACGGAGAAACGAGGTCGAAAGATCGGTAGTACCCGCGGGAGAGCTTTTTCTCATACGTTGAACGGTCTTCGTCTTCCGCTGAGAAGAAACTCTTTGGCGTCCCTCGGAGAAATATTTCGCGGAAGGTTACCGAAGAGCTGCATTCCCAGCTGCCCCGTGACGTCGGCTAACGCGAAAATTGAGAGATCCGTTAAATCCGAATTTTCCCACACTACTCCTATAACGAAAAAGATATTACGAAATATGACATGTGGATTCGTTTTTCGATTCAAACGAAAATTGAAACAAGAATCAGACATTTTATACTAAGATTGAAAATCTGCTCAAACTATTTAATATATATTTACTTGAAAATGTAGAAATAAATATTCTGTTCGATAAAATGAATCATCATTTACCACAAATAGAGAAATTTGATCTCATTATTTTTCCATTATATAAGAAAAGAAAGTAAAAGGAAACAAACAACTTTCTTAGTAATGCCGAATGGTTCTTGAATTTTGCGTCGGTAAATTCTTGCGATTCTTTGATGTAGTTTGCCATGGCTCGCACACGAGGTAAGAAGACCTCTGGCCACATAAGCCGATGCACATGTATCTCGCGCGGAGCTTATCTTCCAATAAGAGAGAAAGAGAATGAGATTACTCCGAAAATTCTCAGGACACATCTTATTTCATTGTTCCGTCTCGCTCTCGCGCCCCGACAAATGTATTCTATCCGTATTTGGTTTTTCCGCCTACCTCTTTCCCTTCTTTTCCAAACTAGTTTTTGCATTCACACGAGTCGGGAACACGCGTATTTCGACTTTTTCGATTTAATAACAGCCCGGCTTGGTGTTCCACACTCGAATATTGCATAGACGAGTTAATAACGCAGTTTGAGAAATCGAAAATGGAAAATTGCGAATTCGGGGACGTTTTGCCCGGACGAATCGATCGTGGTATTGAGAAGAGGAAGAGAAAGAGAGAAAGAGAGAGTAGAGCAAGAAAAAGAGAGAAAAGAGAGGAGAAAAGCGTCGCATAAAAGTATTATGTATTCCACGCTCCGGCGGAAGTTAATATATTTGCCATGGCAATATCACGCGCGAGTGGAAAACTCACGTAACGCGCCTCTCTCTCTTTCTCTTTCTTTTTTGTATGTGTGTGCGTATGTACCACTCGCGAAAAAATACGCCAGGATCGAGGCAGTGGGGTATCCCCATGCCCGATTTCATAAGTTGCCGAAGGTAGAGGGAAAAAGGGTTTTGAGAAGTAAAGAGAGGGAGAGAGAGAGAGAGAGAGAGAGAGAGTTTGAATATTCCGTTCGAAGGGCGTGAGTGTGAGCCGAAACGAGACAAGCGGGATATATCCTTTCGAATAGAAATATCCACGGTATCTAAGAACGTCTCGCGTCCATTAGGATTCGATGGATGAGATGTGACACGAAACAAGAGTATGGGAGGGTGAGGGGAGTGAAGTGACTTTCCAAAGACGATATGTCTTGTCACGAAAGGTGCCGCGCGTCTCTAAATCCTCGACACGATCTCACCGTGACTCCCGGTGTGTTACGCCCGACTACGCGATACAGGTCGACGCGATACTTCGGGTCCCTTATGTACAAGGTGTTTCGTTTCGATCTCACTATGGAAATCTCTTCGAATTTACATTATTGGAATATAAAGATGATTAGAACGATGAGTCTTTGAATGACAATTCTTTGACATACAATGACATGTTCGGTTTACCATTTATTTTATATTATATTTTTTTTTCAATCGTTATAAAGATAGAATAACTTAAAATTTACAAGAATCGATAATTAAATGATGAATAAAGTATTACTCTTGATAATCAGTAATCGAGCAAAATTTGATTATTAGGACAAATCTCATCAAAGTTTAAATCAGTAAATTTCTTAATCTTTGGATATTTCGCATTCGCAAAATCGTAGGTTTTGCTTGATTGGAACGAAACACCCTGTATACCGGCTGTATCTTCTCCGAGAGCCACGTATACATCCCCTGGAGAGAGATCGCGGAGAGAGGAATCCCGATATCCGCCATTCTAGTTTCTCACGTGCGCGTCGCCAGGTGGACACATTACGCAGATAAGAAACCCACCTATCGTTCTATCATCGTTCTTGTTTTCTCTCTTTTTCTCAATTTCGAGGAACAGTAGTAGCGATCGCGATACCCGTAAATTACTACCGAAACGAAAACAATCGTATACGAGAGCGTCCCGATATTGCAGACGCGAGCGGGAAACCCGTTCTCGCTAACTTCCGAAACCCGAGTGAGGGGGGTAGTTTTATAAGGTTCGCTTTTATTTCGTATACAAAGAAACAGCCGGGCGTTACAAAACTACCGGCTTTAAGATTTCGCTCGCGAAGCCCAAGCACGTGCGTCAGTTATTGCCGATCTTTCGATTCTGACAGTACGCATTTTAACGAGTTTAGTTTTGTTTCGGGAGTGTCGCGACGTCTATTAACTTTGCCATTCCCTTCTCTTTCTTTTTTTCTCGCGTTCGCGCACTCGCAGCGAATTCCGAAAGATCGCACAGGTTAAATATCCCCGTCGATGCTACCCGAACGGCAGGTACCTATACCTAACCAGATTGCGCAACCGCGTCTTCAATCAAGCCCTCGCCCTCTCGGAATGTAAACAAACGACGAGCTTGGAGACGAGTCTGAGCGCTCAGATACTCATCCACGTACATACGCATGCACAGGACACGAACGGAAAGAAATTTGTAAAGCTCGATGGGTCGCTTTCTCTCATTGATATTCATCCGGTGTAGCGGCGCAGCTCGATTGGCTAACTACCCTGCCATACATAGACTGTTGTACGATCGACCCCGCTATCTCTCTTCCCTCCTCCCTCTCGCTCTCTTTTCTCCTCTGCTGCGCTCCCGGAGCTTTTTTCCCACTCGCTAAGTTGCGTTACCTTTTATGCATGCACACATTCGCACGTTCCTCGTACGTACGAAGAATCGGCTATGTACGAATACCATCGGCCGACTTATTCCAACCTACCCCGCTCCGTTTCACGAGCGATCGTGACTGCTTGCTTTGTATCTCACTCCCCACCACCCCCTCGGCTCGTTTCGTCAGCCGCGACTTTCCACTGGCACCCCTCGGCTCCCCGAACCTCGTTCTCAGCCAACGACTGTTCTCGGTAATGCATCGATTGGTTTTCTAGCTCGGTCCCCCTTATTTTCCCTTTCCCGCACTCGTCACTCGCTCGGAGGGGTTTACTCTTCTTGATTAGGCCTCGCGAGGGTGGAGGGTGGTGGGCTGAGATGGGGAGTGAGGAAGGTTTCCGAGAGAACCGTCTACTCGAGTTTGAAGCACCGTATAAAGACGTAAATGCTCTAGCCAACGAGGGAGGATTTTTTCGCTATGGAACTGGTGGGGAAAGAGGGAACCGAGCGAGTCGATGGAATTCGCGGAATTTACCGGTGCAAGGGAATAAAGAGAGCAACGCACTGGGACGCGTGCAGCCCTGATACACAAATCGCGGCCTGATTAATTGCGCGTCGAATCGAATCATTCGAATGACCCGGGATTATACCGCGTCGTGCTGGCTCGGTGTGTATACACGCGGGAGAGAGAAAGAGAGCGAGAGCGAGAGAGAGCGAGAGAGAGGGAGACAGAGAGGGAGAGAGAGAGAGAGAGTAGGAGGACTTCGGGGAGTCGTGCATCACGCAGCCCGGATAACAACGAACTCTCCCTGCGCATTCTGATTCTGGATTGCCGCGTAATTAGCGCTACGCTGAGCCTATTTATGCATGGAATCGAGCCGCCCACCACCCTCCAACGGCCGATATTTCTCTTCGTCGAGCAATTTATTTCACCTCTCTTGCTCCTCTTTCCACCCCCCGACGCGAGGAACGAACTCTTTTTTCCCAAATTTTTCAGCCGCCCGATAAAAAAAATTCCACGAAATACGTCGAACAGAGGTGGCTAATTTCTAGCCGGGTGGAAGCTATTTTTAATTCTCCGACTGGCAGTCTGGCCCGTTCGAGATAAAGTACGAGTTCGAGCGCGCATCTCTACTCTTCTTCTTCTTTTTTTTTCGGGAGGGATGAGAACGAGTCTCTATGCCGTTACATCGAGGAAGCGTATATAGCGCTTTAAACTGGCGCGAACATTACCCTGTGATATACGCGGCAAAAACTTGGCCACTTTATTCATATGCCTCTGTGCTCGTGTTCATAACCTTCTAGCAGGGAGTATATAAAAAGTCGCGCAGTGGAAGGAGAGCAGGAAGAGAACGCAGCCATCCCGACGCGTTGACTCAACCCCTACGTAACATCAAACCCCGTCCACTCTCCCCAATATTTCTTTTCTCTTCTACTTAAATACACTCGGTTGATCGCGTTCGATATATTTTGTACAACTATCACTATTTTTCTGTGTTCGGTCAGCCAAACATTTTTTTCCCTTTACCCCACCGCGTTTTATATCGCAGAAAATTCTTCAATTAACTCGCAATTTAATTCCATTAATCGTCATTCGTGAATCCGCCGGTGGGCGCTATTCGTCTTTTGGCCGAGTGTTCGCGCATTCATCTCTCGCCGGAACGGCGCTCTCCCGCACTCGTACGGGCTCTCGCTCTCTTCATTCTCCAGCTCGTTCTGTCTTACGGCCGATGAGGCAGGTAATTCCGCAGCCATTAAGAACCCGTGTAATTGCGCGGAGTATATTTTCACGGGGAGTCAAAGCGAGTAGAAAACTTGTACGGTAAAGTAAATGGTATAAAAAAAAAATGGTGAAAAATGCATTAATGTACGAAAAGTGCATTAATCAGTGTTGAATATTTTATAGAGAATGTTAAAATATCATAAGGTCGAATGTCTTGAAATAGGAAATGAAATCAGAGAAATGTTTATTCAAAGAGCAAGAGACAGGGCTCCTTCATGCAAACGAAATTCTTATATTATTTTCATTTGCTATTAAAAATTCCTTTTTTGACGACAAGACAATGGGCTTGTTTGGCTGTGGCAAAAATAGAAAATAGCCAGGAGCTGAAGCGCGCCGCGAGGTGAGGGAGAAGGACTATGGAATAGGGGAAAGCACACTCGACGATCGGCGCACGGTCGAACCTAGAGAGATGAAAGTCGAAAACCAGGATTCCGGAGATAAATCACGTCGGGAGCTGAAAGGCGGTAGTGTTGGAGTCAATGGCCCTTGCTCGGGTTTTTGGTTTTTGCACACGAAGTTTTCTTTCTCTCTCTCTCCCTCTTACTTTCTTCTTCCCCCCTATCCCCGCTAGTTTCTCATCCAGGCTCGCGCGTCGCACGGCTTCTCGGCCTCGCTAGTGTCCTGGGTAATGGAGTAGAAGGATAATAATGCTCTGTTTTACAGCGCCGTTGTACCCGGCGCGGCCCCTTTCCCACGAGTGTATATGAAAACATCCAGCAAAATATCCACCGGATACTCGCCTCCGTAAGTTTGAAAGACGGCCGCTCGCCCATATATATCTTTCTCGCTCTCTTAGTTCCCCCTCTCTTTCTCTCCCGTACTCTACTTCCTATCCACCGACTTCCTCTCATTAATACTTTTGCATTTTTTAAACGCCATTACTCACCCGGCTATGGCCTTTCTTCCCTTAACAACCCCCTGACAAATATTTTGCCTCGCCAAGTTCATCCTCTCCGCGAGGAATCTCGTTAATAATAATAAAAATTGATTTCGAGAGTTTTCAATATTTTCTTACACCCGACGGCAGCTGATTACATCGCCGTATTATGAGCTTTAAAAATGCACAAAGGGAAGAAGCGAGAAAGATATAGAAAAGTGAGTGAATTTCTAGAAGCTCGGAGTGCCGACGTGCTAGCGTGCATTAACGCTGCACTTTTTCATCTACTACCCTCCCCAGCGTTCCTCGCTCGTCGTTCGTTCCGATGGTAACCAACCAACCTCTCTCTCTCTCTCTCTCTCTCTCTCTCTCTCTCTCTCTCTCTCTCCATCGCAAGCTAAGGTAAGTTGCGCGTTTCATCGACCAACACGGGGCGCGGATCGAGATATCGGATAAAGATTAGGATACGGGTAACCCGAGAACGGTGTATATAACGAGGCAGGAAAAAAAGAGGTCGTATTGCACCGGCATGCATCGCTCGACTTTCACGCCTCGCGTTAACTCACTCGCGTGAAGTATATATTTATACTGTACCCATACAACCAGAGGAAGGCGCGTGTGATTGACTGCCAACGTTAGAGGAAGAAAATTGTTTAATAATACTGGAAAATTGCGAACAACTCGACTCAAAAAAAAGGTAATTGCGAGAAGGGAAACGACGACAATTACCAACAAAAACAGTCGACGTTGAGTGTAATTGTATTAAAAAAAGGGCGAGAGAAAAAAAGGCAAAGTACTTTGCACGAGGAAAAAGTAAAGAAAATTCGAAAGGATGGGTGGAGAAAACTGCAAACGAAGGAGGAGACGAGGAAGAGTAGTGCGCGCAGTGTACCGGGTACTGCTCCATAAATACTTCAGAGGCAGACTTTGGAAATTTTGCAGCCCAGTTCCTGTCGACTAATACAAACTCGCTTTGTCGATTGAGAGGTTCGCGTAGCGCGCGGGGAAGAAAAAATTTTCCTCGATATCGCGCTATATATTTGCCGAAGATCGGGAAAGTGGGTGGGGTTAATATTTCGATGTGGGGGAGGAAGAAAGGTCTGGCTGGTGACGCGTTGATCTACTGCCTCACATCGACCGCGATAACAATCCGCAGGACGGTTCTCTTTTTTTTCGACTGCGATACCACTTTAATCGGATCCGACGGTATGCCTTATTTTCCGGTTTATGAAAACGAGGGAAAAATAAGCAGCCTGGATCACCTCGGAAGGTCGAGACGAGGGGAAAAAAGCACTCTCTGGCGAGAACAGCGAAGGGGGTTAAAAATTAAAACGATTAACTCAACTGCGCAGTGCGCCGACTATACGGTGCCAGTTTATAACGAATGCAAACAAACTGCCGTGGCGTAGTAACCAGAAGCCCGGGCGCAGTGATTAAGAATCAGTGCGAATAACGAGCAGTCCTCGTGGGAGACATTTGCGCCATTCGAGAGCGCGAATTTTATAAGTTACGAGGCGAGAGTGTGTGAGCGAATGTGTGTGTCTGTATGTGTGTGCAAGAGAGAGAATCGCGTATATCCGTTCACAAGGATATTCACACGCTAGTACACGAATGGCCGCGCCTGTATGCAGTCAAAGTAGGCGTAGTTTATTCAAACGATGCCAGGAGAAAGCTATTGAACTAAGTAGGGTCGAGTGGTCGCTCCTGGAATTCCTATCGTCGTTCCACCTTCCTCTCTCGTTTTCCCTTCGATATATCTATCCCGCCGTCAAAACCTCTTGTCGTGCCTCCCTCTCCTTCTCGTCTCTATTCCAACCCATTGGTCACCCCTCGCGATTTAACCTCCTGTTTCGTTTTCCAAATGGCAAAGCGAAAAGAGGGTTCGGCAAGTGCGCTTCATTTTGTCAGATACCTAGTCTCGATGTACACACAGGGTGTCCCAGTTTGACTGGACTATATTCATGAGATTTTAGAATTGAAAGCAGCCGTTTTATTTTTTAATCAGCATTGAT
This sequence comes from Goniozus legneri, assembly GCA_003055095.1. Taxonomy (NCBI): domain Eukaryota; kingdom Metazoa; phylum Arthropoda; class Insecta; order Hymenoptera; family Bethylidae; genus Goniozus; species Goniozus legneri. Next base: position 185,584 of record NCVS01000078.1, read on the forward strand.
TCAGTGTATTGATTCAGTAATATTTATTGCAACTTGGAGACATTCGCAACGAGTGTATCGATCGCTAACTATTTATCAATTTAATCAATTTTGAACAGGATATTTTTCATAACAATATAAAGACAACTAAAAAATCGTCCTGATTTTTCGGCTACACCCTGTATACACTATTCCCCCACTCCGTGGATTCTCTTTTTCATCGTATTTCTTTCTTTCAAACGACAGACTGAAATTCTGCGAGATACCGTACGATTCGTCCTCGCGGCTGAACGACTCGCGTCATCCAAGCGGAGCTCTTTTGTGAGTCGCGAAACCGAGCTCGGTTGGCCACCTCTCGCGCGAGTGCTTATTCCACGCTGTTGAGAGATACACCAGCGGGCTCGGACCACGGCGAGGCCGTATCGCGCTCTTCGGCAAACAGTCTGCAGAGTTCCGTCTCGCGTCGAGTCCTCGCCAACCGGAAGGATAAGGCGCGAGAGGGAAGCCTCCGGAGTTTCTTTGCGAAGTGCAATTTCCCGTAAACGTTGTTACTCTTTCGAAACCACTCCCTCTCCCTCTCTTTCAACTTCTTCCCCAAACCGTCCTGAGCATCCTACGTTTTCGCGAATACTTTCCCCTTCGCTTTTCCTTACCAGCTTGCGAGAGGGAAAAGCGGGAGAGAGAGAAAGAGAGAAGAAAAAAAGAACCAATGTCCAACTTTACCTATAAAGTCAACGATACGGTTGAAAATAAAAGCGTCAACGTCCACGGCACTTGTCGATACACAGCGTGTGGTGCGTCCTAATCGGTGACCGCTTTCTCGCCGTCAAAAGTATCGGTTGTTGCCGTGCAAGCCTTCGACATCAAAACTACACGAGCGACGAGGGCGTGTCGTTAAAACACCCCCCAGAACACCACGAGTCCAAGAGCGTTCGGGAATCGATAAACCGCGATCGGATTTCGTTTATTTTACTTCGCATTTGCCCCGATGATCCTCGATACTCTTGATTCTCAAATTCCGAATTTAACCAAAATACCAATTTCGACGCTGGCGCGGGTAATCTCTGGGCAGGGAAACACCGTGCGCTTCATCGGATTGAATATCGCCGCGTATTTTTTCCCCGAGCTATTATTTTACAGCGGCTTCTTGCGCTCGCGTCATATTAAATTTTACATCCAGCGTGGCAGGGCGATATAGCTTCATTAAGCTCGGCGTACATCGGGATTAAAACGTCCGGCAATAAAACGACCGGAGTGGGGGTAATCCATGGAGATCTAAATATCTGTCATACACGTTGTATTTTGCATATTCAAATACGAATCCGTTCGGTGCGTTACAACGCGCCGCGTGTAATTAATCTCGAAACGATACCTCATCCTTCTCTCTAGCTGCAAAAAAAAAATCACTTCCGATTGAATTCGGCGCAACGCGTAAAAAAAGTGGTGGAATAAAATAATTGGGAAATATAGCCGAAAAAAAAGAATAATATACATATAAGCTAGATGACGAATTCGCGAGCTCGGGCAATTCCGGGATGGCTCGGTCTCTCGGCTAGCGTTCGCGCGTGTTAGTAGAGTGCAAAACAAACGAGGCTTACCGCATTGATCGCCGTAATCCCAAACACGTACGCGTCGGCCTTCTCCAACGCGCCTAACTCTCTTGATGGTTCTCCCTTGTGTGGACCCCTCGCTGCCCTTCCGTTCCTCCATTCCCCGACGCGCACGTCGATCGCGCGCTCCTGGTCGCGTTGTCGCACACGCACACATACAGTCGTACACACATTCGCCCCTCTCGGATTGTCACAATAGCCCGAGCACTAGACTAAACACTCGAGCGGGATCGTGACCGTCGAGACACCCGACGACGCACGACGGCAATCGCGCGAGTCGATTACAACCGCGAGTAAACTCGATATCGATTTCCCGCTGGGAATTCGATAGAGTTTGATCGGTGAATACGGGTTTAAAAGGAATGTGTGTCCAACTGTTGTTTGAGATCGATGCGCTCAAAGAAATTCTTCATTCGAGGAGTTCGAACCTTCGTGCGCCTTTATATGCGTATATAGAATTTTTCTATCAGGATGTACACGAAATATTATAATTTTTGATCGTTCGATCGAGGCATTTGTGAAATTACCGAACCTATTAGTCGTCTTTCGAGGGCTCCTCGCGCTAGCAAAGTTGAAAACGGAAACTCAACGAAAGTAGGAGAGAGGCATGAAACGGTTAATGAGGAGCAGATTGGTTTCAGCCCGAAAATGGAAGGGTTTACCCCGAGTGCGCTAGGGCGAGAATGGAAACCGGGGAATGGCCGAGAGGAGGATAAAGCGGCAAAGTGCGAAAGAGAGAGAGAGAGAGAGAGAGAGACGCGTTCGAGCTCGAAAAACGGAACGAGTAATTAAGGAATCGGTTAATTTTAGGGTCATGTTTTATGGCAGCGGCATCGCCACGTACCCTCCACCTTTCCGCGATCTCGCGATCGTTTTCGATGGAATGTAAAAGGGTAAAAACCCGCTGGGGGTGCACTGCTTGATTTATAATTCGAGGGAGAGGCAGCATGTGTTGCGTGCATTAAGATTTAGATCCTCCGAGTTGAAAAAAAAAACGCGAAAAATCTAATCCCTAATTGGAATGATATTTATGACTCCTAATTGGAATAATATTTTCCTCCGTAATCATAACCAGCCGAGTGTGATCGTCCGATTAAGCGGATATTTATACTCACGCTGGTCGCCTCATTTGTTTCAATATTTTTTTCCATCTATACCTCGAGCTTCGTTCTACCGAGCTGCTCTCGCAGCACTTGCTTCTGTTAACCGTTATAACTCTTCCTGTGCATTCGCTCGCTCGGGTGAGCTTAATTATGATTTTCCAGCGAATTTGAGTTACTCGGTGCGAAGCCCCGTAGAGTGTTGCACGGTCGCCTCTCTTTTTCCAGCCCCGCTCGCTGCATTCTCGCGCGAGCCCTTTTCTTCCTCACTCCATCTCTCCTGTACCGAGTCGACTACGTCCGTATGCACGATAAGTACGAATCTGCAGCCTCGTTCCTTCCCTGCAGCAGTCTTATTCATATCTCGGGCAACGCGGAAAGCAATTTCGATGCTCTCCCTCAATTTTCCGCTCCTCGAAAGCTCCTCTTTACGGCGAGCCTACGCTCGCCATTAAAAAACGGAATTTTTCTTCATCTTTCAGATCTGGATATTACGCGCACTCTAATAAAATTCCTCAGCTCGTGTCAAATAACGAGAGGGGAGAGATTCGGAGTTTGTTTCCCGGCGAATGACGTACGACTCAGAGAGGATAAATTCCTACGAGTTGTTTTCGTGTATCGCCGCCCTTCTCTTATGGAATTCATTGTTAGCCTCTCTCTTTTTATCTTTTCCTTCGAGCGGTTCGCTGCATTTCCTCTCCGGCGTCGTTTAACATCGCGCGCCAAGATCAAAACCCACCCCCCTCCTACCCGCGTTGGGATAATCCCACGGAATCTTCACATAGCGCGGAGGGAAGATGCCTAGCGAGACGCTCCAGTTGCTCGAACGCGATATCCGTGACTCGATTCCCGAAAGCGCCTCGTTGGCCTCCGTCTATACCTCCGCTACATATTTCCCTATTTTCTTTCGGCTCTTTCTCTCTAGACCCCATTCGTTGATTTACCGTAAACTCGATTCAGACGGTAGTTACCCATTATTTCCGTTTCGAGTAATACTCCGTCTAGCTGGCCCTGGAGTTCGTATCATCGATATAGTATACGGATTTCGATACTCGAATAATAAACGGAAATTGCGATGTATTCGAGAACCTGCGCGAGATGCCAATTTATTATTTTTGTTACACAGCCAGAAATATTTTTTGGAAATTTTCGAAATTTCTCATTTTTCATAGTAGAAGAGAACTTGAAAATAACAAGAGAAACTCGAGTACTTTTTAACTAGTTTTGTATGAATTGGTGAATCTTCCGTTCACCAATTGAAACGATGAAATCGAATCAGTAGATTTCTCTCGGTCTTCATTTACCTTTGTCCTAATTAAGAGCGTGCGCGATAAAAACGTATCCGACCGGGGACACGTCGCACCGCGAAAGACGATTGGGAAGTTTTCTCGACCTTTTTCCTTCCTGTAGCACTTTTCTTTATTTTCCGATCGTATCAACTGACGAGGTCAAAGGCGAAATTACGGAGGTATAGCGACCGATCACGTCTCCGGAGGTAGAAAAAGAGCTGGCCGATCTCGCGGCGTTTCATTAGCCCCGCCGGCTAACAGTTAACCGATAATTTAAACAATTTTTAAACTTTGAAACTTCACGACGCTTTACACCCACCATCGTCCTGACAATGACCGCATAGCGCTAGAGGGCACCGGAACGGGAGAGGGCTTATTGGACGAGGCTCGTCAACCGGTGGCCAGGACCTAGCTGCGGGCTAAAATACGGAGACGCTATCCGCCCGCGCGACGGAAAAAAGTCACGATAAAAGAAACGAGCAACTTCGAAATATGCAATTACAGGGGTAGTTTAAGTTTTTAATCGATACGTAACGCTATTATACTCACCAAGCGAATCAGGATTCCAAGAGTTTGAAACCGAGGATAATTCATTTCTGTTCTACGCTCTCTCGGTACTTTGTCAATTACCGATATAAAACAGAAAATTGCGAAAGACGCCCGAAACGCGAGAAAACGAGTTAATTATTTTCCTATCCCATTTTTCCCTTCTCATTCGACAATTCGCGAAATTACCACTCCGTCGCGCGGCTTGTGGTATGGGGAGTGTTTTTAGAGCACTTTCAGCGCTCCATTCTGCAATTTTACAATTTTCCCAATTGCGCTTAAGGGAAAGGGCGCAGAAGCCGGTGCGTATTGAAATTTTTGTCGGAGAGGACACGAGGAACGGCGTTTCTCCCTTTTGCGGAACGAGAGGGTGGGCCGAATGAAACGGGATAGAGGAGAGCGAGAGAGAGAGAGAGAGAGAGAGAGAGAGAGAGAGAGAGAGTGCCGAGAGGACGGAGGTGGAGAGAATGTATTTCGATAGCCTGTTGCCGGCACGCTGCACGCCAGTAATATGCAAATAGCGTGGTGGAAGAGCACGTACGATGACAGAGCGTTGCATCGATGCGGTCGGACGTGGAGATCGAATATACGTAACTATACACGCGCGGGCTTTGATCATATGTAACAGCCCTCTCGCCCCTCCAGTGAACACACACAGCGCGCACACTAGCTCGCGTTCAACGAGCGTTGTTGAATGCCGCGCGTAGAACTCGATCGAGGGAGCGAGACCGAGAGATAGATAGATACTGAAAGAACATCTGTCGTAAAGTTGCCAACTTTATGGGCTAGACGATTGTTACGTTATACGCTTTGACGCGTTTCGAGATTTCCGGAAAGAGAGAATGGGATTGTTTCAAACGAAACCGAAACTCGTTCACTTAATTACTCGCTTTTTTTCTTGAGAGCTCTTCAGAATCGGATCGTTGAAATTGTTGAAATTAGTAGTAATTCTATTCGCGTAACAAACTCTACATATAACAAGCTGTGTGGAAATTGTGTATCGAGAGAGGAGTGTAAATTGATATAGCGGAGTTGCCGTTTTGTACAATTTTGTAAAAATTTTTATAGTTATCGTGTAATACAGGCATATGATAATTTGCAATAATTTGGCGATCGATACTGAAAAATATTGTTTTCCAAACCATACCTATATAAATGAAATCTAATACACAGGCTCTTTTCTGTTTGTTACTACTGATTTCATTTTATTATATAGAACAGTTCTTTGGTTTCGGCTTTTCTCTATCCAATAGTCTGTCAGATATCATATCTGTTAATAATAAGCACGACGGGCAATCGATTTCCGATCGGAGCGTATTTTGGCTCTTGTCGATACAATGCACAGTATTTTATTCGGTTACAAAATTTCATGCAGTTAACGAACTACTTGCTCATCCGTATAGAGAAATAACATACACTAATTGGACAGAGTCGCGCGCTGACGTCGTCTGTATATCGTCGAATACAGTCGTTTACCCAATTCTGCAATTAGTACATTATCATTGTAACGTTATAGTTAAAAAGCACAGCAGAATGAAACAAATGTCATACATAATAGATAGAACATATTCCATGGAGTATACGTAACTGCTAAGAATTGAAAAAATCCGATTCGAGGGTGTGTTGAATTCGTTCACGAAAAAGCACTGGTGTAACGCGATCGCAATTAAAATAGTCGACAAAGGTCGATACGTTTTGCAAAGCTGTTCTGCTAACTATCAGAGTCGAGTCAAGCGAGTGTAACAAATTGGACAATAGATTTCCCGCTGCCATATCGAGACTGCAGTCACATGCGAAGCACGTAAACATACTCGAACCGTTCTCCTTTGTAAGGTAAACGCGAGTGGACAGATTGGAAAACATTTGTCCCCAATCATTCGTCTTTCTATCCTTTCCGTTTAACAGAACCTCTCACTACTTTTTACGAATGCTCTCGTGCTCACGTACACGCGTCGTTTGTCAAAACTGTCATTCGTATTGGTTCCTTCGACGTGCCTTTCACGATGCATTCTTACACTTCGAATGCTCAAAGCTCGGTTATAAAAGTGAACTGCACTGTGAATTAATAATACAACAGAAGCTCTTTGTGGTTTTACCGTTAAAGTAATTTTCAAGAAGATATCATTTGGAGACTAAATAAGAATAAATAAATGAAAAAATTTTCCATCTTTCCCTCCTTCACACGCAACGAGATGAAAAGTTGCAGCTATAGCTTCCTGAACAAACGAGATCGCGAGGCCCCTCGTGGAAACGCGCGCTCAACGAAAATGTTTATCGTTCGGGTAACACGTATGTGCACTTTAGTTGCGTTACCGAATAAATATTCCCGAGTCCTACTTTTCTCGTATTTCGTATGACGACTGAGATTTCCGTGTCCCCGAGAGCGCCCGATATCCTATTCAGGAGGTAACGCTGGGAGAAAATTTTTATTGCGGAAATATACACCGTATTCCCTGACGCGTTACGTAACGCTCAACGTTGTTTGGCAAAATAAAGCAGCAGAGAGCGAGAGGAAAAAAGAAAGGCGCACTCGTCGTGAGCGATTACTTCTACGAACGATAATGAGTTTCGCGAAATCCAGTCTGTCCGACTTCCGTACCACTGTTCGCCCAGAAATAAACAATTTCCTCTTCTGCCATCATCCGAGCGGACTCGAGTACCTTGTCTCGGACTAACTCGAATTTATACGTGTGTCGGAGGGAACGCAAGCTCTACGGTATTCGCCCAGGTGAGATAGAAACGTTCGTTCGCAAAACGATCACGAAACACGAACGAGTTTTCGCACGCGCGAGAAATGGGGTTACCCGGGGCACCTGCCTGCCGAGGAAGAAAGAACCTTAGCTCGCTAAAGAAATCGAGAAACGAATTCGTACTCTAATTCGATTACAGGATTGATGAGTCCTACTGTCGCGTACACAACAGTGATTCGAGAATCGAGTTCGTAATTGCGTTTTTTGCTACTATTTTTCTCGCGAGATGAGCTCTTTCACGAAGGTAACGATCGTATTTTCTCTAGTCATATCCGAAAGAGGAAGAGAGAGAGAGAGAGAGAGAGAGAGAGAGAAAGAGAGAGAGACAGGGAGAGAGAGAGGTAGAGTAAGAAAGCTCGATTAGGAAAAGCAATCGAGAGAAAGACAAAAAAGGGCTACGTGGAACCACGAATGGCACTAGAGAGTAGTGCAAGCTCGTTAGCAAGAGGAAGGGGGATGGTGGCCCGATTGGAGCGGAAGCGCGTGTAGGGCTGAAAAGGAGCCGGCAGGACGATCCCGAGACCTCCGTTAGCAGCATATTGTAATGCGTCGAGAAGTTGGCGAATAAATCGAAGAAGCGTTGAGAGTAAAATTAGATAACAACTCCCCCGCTCCTGAGCTCCGCCGTGGAGAGAGCGTCTCTTCTCCAACTTTTAAGGACCATCCTCTTATTCTCCGTGCTCACCCTTCCTACACTTCGTGCCTTCTCTACCCTCGCTGACTTTCTCCGGCAATTTTTGTCCTCGTCTCTCGTCGATTTTCCTCTCTCGCCCTCGTTTACGTCTAGCCTTCTCTCTCTCACTCTCTTTCTCTTTCTTTCTCGCGCTCTGGGACGGTCTCATAAAGCTCTTTCGCGATGTTACCTCTCTTTTCTCCCGTCGAGCTCGTCGGAAGGCTCTCCACTCTCCCTTTGCCCGTCGCATCAGAGACGGAAATACCCCCGCGCTCCGCGCTCGCTTCGCCCCATTCATTTATCCGGAGCTTACATTATTAGGCGTTACCCCGTTTCAACATTTGTCCGTCTCAGAAAAATAAATTGCCGGGTCGGATAGCGAAAAAAATCTCTCTTTCCCTCTCTCTCTTTTACAGTTATCCTCCTTTACTCTACATTTTATTCTCTCTCACCTAGCGCGGCTCGTGTATACCTTTCTTTGTCCCACTCGGCTTTGGCAATTTCCTTTTATCGCTTCTCTGGCTCATCCCTTTCATCGTTTTCTCCTTCTATTATTTAGTTATCGTTTCCTCTCGTTCGCGAAACGCCGTTCAACAACTTTCACTCGGCTGATGTATCGCTACACGGGGTGACGTCGATCTCGCTATTTTTTTTCCTCGGTGTAATTAATTGTCGGGTTGTATCGATTAACGATCGGATTTCGAAAGTATACCGGGGTACTTTTCACACCCGACACTTTGCGGGCTTATCTCGTGACGATATTCCTTGTTAAAGATGAGACGAAGTACGCGAGCGAATAAAAGCGTGTGGAGGTGAAAGGGGGCGAGGAGGGAGGATCCAAGTGGAGGCGAGATGACACCGGACCGGAGAGGTCCCGGATCAAACGAGCCATTAGACCCGTGTTACGTCAGCTTTCGCGGCTCTACTGCCCCATCGCGTTTCGAGGCCCCCCTCCGCCACTCCCCTCGCTCCTCTCGCCTACCGGGAAAACGATGCCTCGCCTATTACATTCCACTATCCGAGAGACGGCGGTGAGAGCCCGCGTGCCCCCAGACGATCGTAAATCTCTTCGGGCGACCTCGGTGTTTCGCGATTTTATCCCCAAAACTTGTCACCCCTGCTCGCCCTGTCGTGGTGCTTTCACGCCGGCGGGAAATAGGAAAAAATAGGATAAAGCCAAACCCCCGAGTTCCGTTTTCCGACTCCAATTGGCCAAATAGTTTAGTCGCGATATCTCGAAAAGTTTGAACTTTGTTTTAAACAATGCCGAGATATACTTCTCAAAACAATTAAGTAGAGAGCGCTTATGAAAAGTAGATAATTTCAAGAACTGCGAAATATTTAAGTATTGTAACGTATTAAAAAGTATTTCTTATATTAAAATTATCTGAAGTGAAAGACCAGTACGAATGATCATTATAAAAATAGCTACAACGCATAGTACATATAACAATGTTTAGACGTAAGCTACGATTGGAAAAAAACAAAGATTCGCGCTGTTCGAGTTAAAAACTGAATTCAAATTTCCGCTGGGTATCCAACATCAGGTTCCTAACGATAAACTCGAAAACGCCGCAGACGCAACGCGAGACTTCTTCGTTAAACTCTTGATTAGATTTTCGGTGATAAGTTTAAACGACGGGTCGAGACCGGAATTAACTTTCCCCAGTGCGCGGGTTGTGTGTATACGCGAGGCGGCGGCTCAATTTTAACGTGTGTATCACAAGGAACGACGGACGGTCGTCGTTTGCCGTCACCATGTGCCGTATACGACTCAATTTCAGTCTAGAGGGGGGGACGAAAGAGAGAGCGCATGACGCGTGACACGCGAGGCGAGGGGGTTTACAAGCATACTGTCAGGGAGCTAATTATACGCCGGATGACGAGATCAAATGGAAGATCGGGAGGGACAATTCCCAAGCGCGAGCTCGGTAAAGTCGGTAGGAAAAGTAGAGAGAGAGAGAGAGAGAGAGAGAGAGAGAGAGAAAGAGGAGGAGAACGAGGAACGATTCGAAGGGAATCGCGGAACCGAGGGGAACCGTGGAATGGCGAACGCTCGCATCGGCGGTTTTGCGGGGAGCCGCAGGCAGGCTGAAACCGACGGATCTGGAATAATCATTCGCGCAGGCCCCCCAGAATTGCGCATTACACAGCAGCGCTATTTATTTCGGCCGGAGTGTCGCGAGGCTCTCCGTTACGGCTGATGCACGAGCGAGTGCATTGGGTATGTACACAGCTGTACACAAAGCTCGAGGAAACTTTATCGCCTTCTCTATCTTGTTCCCCATACTACTCTCTCGTCCTCTATAGCAGGATTATCCATCCTTTCGCTCTATAGGTATACATATACAACTCGGGGACCACACGCGGAGGCCCCAGCGTGTTCCGGAACGAGCGTCTATTGATTCCTGACGAGAGAGTAATGTTCTTCCATTAATGATCGCGTCCTGAATAAATCATTCGATAAAATGGACCCGCGTTAGGGGCGTCCTCGTCGTCGGACCTACGTCATCCGATCCACCTCGCCCTCCTCCAATCCGCACCCGGTGAGACAAGCGCCAACAAATTGGCATCACCGACGAGGACATTATTCTTCGGGTACTCGGTGTGGGGTTTATGAAGTCGCTAGACACCGAATAGAGGTTCATTTATGCGATCCCGATTTCTCGAATTGTTTTACGACCATTCGATATGTGGGTAGAGGAGTTGCCTTCAGAGGGAATCGTCAATAACGTCGATTTAATGAGTCGTGCATAATTCGTAGGCAAGACGATAGCCGGCATAATAAAGCGCTCGCGGGGGTAACTCTGTCTTATTTATAAGCTTCGCTCATTCACCTCCATCTCTATGTAAACTCCGTTTGCGTAGCCATCTCTATCTCCCTTTGTTACCCGATCGATGTAATATTCACGGCGCTTGTCCCTCTTCAGAGTCAAAATCGTGCTCGGCTCGTAATGCTGTCGCTCCTCCATTAATCGTCGATTAAACTCGCGTTAAGGTCGAGCGGGTTCCACCATCCCGTGAGACGTATTTGTCGGGAAGAATCTTCTCTCTCTCGCTTTCTCGGTCCCACTCCCTCTGTCTCTTCACCATCCAAAGTAATAGAATGTTTTCTCGAGGAGGGTAAAGGATTGTCGAAAGTGAAATATCGCGACGGCTGGTTTCCTTTGACGTTGTAGTAAAGTTCGTTTTTATACCGTCGCTCCCTCTCTCTCTCTCTCTCTCTGTCTCTCTTCATCGCCGTTTTGCCCTCTCTTTCTCTCTATTCGATTCATTCGAAGCACGACAGTCTACAAAAGATTGGCAATAAACGCGATACTGCAACGAGATTCAATTTTAATAATGCACGTTTGCCATGCTTTCATCGATAATTATCGATTACGGTTATAACGTTGATCGATAAAAATGACGAAGAGAAAAAAAAGAGAGAAAAAATTGGTATTTGCGAGTTGCGTATTATCGCGCCACAGGCAAAAAATCAATACTCCCTTATACAAGCCAAATGATTGGAGAACGAGTCGTTTTGGGAATTGCACTGACAAAAGCGTTCGACGGTATCTTGATTTATGACTGGAAGCAATCAGCCGATTCTCATTTATATCGGTAGGTGTACACGGCGCGCAGTGTCGACGCCGTACTCGATATTTCATTGTCTCGTCGGGATAACATTTCGCGTGCGCGCATTCTGATTTCCTTATACAGCGGCGAATTCTCGATCTACTTTTGTAGCGCCAAATCGACATGGCGGTCATACATACGTTTCTGGTTTACCGTTCGTCTCTCTAGCTTTGAGCACCGAAACCGATATACACAGAGTATGTAACTGTATGTAACTATACCCCCGCTATCAACGTCTCGAGAATCCGAGGTACAAGACATATACAGGGTGTCGTAATATTACGGTACATTATTAAAAATTTATATTTTCCAACTAATAACATGAGAAGCAATTAAAAAACTGTATAAATATACAGATGTAATTTGTAAATCTGTTTGAACGAAAGATAGCGACGAAATTAGAGGGGGGCCAAAGTTGTCCTCTCATTGAAAATCATCCCTGTATGGCAAATAAAAATGACTTATTGTTCACGTATATTCTTTATGAAAATACAAGCCATCCACTGCTTAAAGTCATCCTTTTGGGACACTCAGTATACAATATGCACACAGAACCGTACACATGAACCTTTCTATCGCGGAATGTATCGTTAATAGAAGTTTAACTTTCGCGTGGGGTAAAGATGGAGAGATCGACAAATAGAATGCTCGAGCGAAAAACGAGACGAAAGTGGCGTATACGCGGCTCTCGCGATGCATCTCGCAGTTGGAATTGGCATCTCCCCGCGGTGCTGGAAAATGAGACTGCATTGAGACAAATGGCCAAAGTATAGGGACGCGGGTGAGAGAGAAAGAGAAAGAGAGGGAGAGGAAGAGAGAAAGAGAAGGTATGAATCATCGCCGCGTCAAAAGCAGAAAGCGTACGGACGCTGCGTTTTCGCGGCCGCATCGCTCCACTTATATTCCGCGAAACATATTTCCATGGCTTTAACCGTGGAAGGACGTATTCATTCATCCCCACTCTTCGTTTTCTTCACCACCCCTCTCTCCCTATCTCCCTCGCTACTCTTCCACACCCCATTCATCGACGAGTGGCGAAGGACCAAAGCTCGTCGTTATACGCGAGAGACATTAACCGCGTTATTTACGAAGAGACCTCGCGAGGAAAAACTCGTTTTGCCCTCTCGCGAGTCATTACGTATTTACTATATGTTTCGGTGCTGTAATTGCATCGAGCTAAAATAATTATTCCCACGTAAAACCCCACTTGCTCCTCTCTCTTTCTCTCTCTTTTTTTCTTTTTCCACTCTGCATTCGACTCTCGAAATTGTTTAAACTTGTAATGAAAATTGTTTTTTCGCTCGCAATTGGGAATTTTCCGACTTCTTATCGATATTCTTTAACTGCGATTGGATTTTCGTTCGGTAGGAGAACCGTCGGCCGAATATCGCGTCGCGCGTGCTTACATAGGAATTAGACGGTGGGACGTGAGAAAACGAGGAGGGACGATTAACGCGCGCGAGCAAGACTGGCGTCTAGCTGGAGTGCGCGTACTCACGCCGGCTCTTGAATTCTAATTCCCGGTGCGCGTTCTGCGCGTAGAGTGAGAGCAGAGGGGTGTGTGTATACGCGAATCGCGTTGGAAAAGGTCGAGAGGCATTTTCCAATTAGCGTTAAACAAATAACCGCGTGTAACGAAACTGCTCTCTCGTGTTTCACCAATGTGAGGCAATATACGCGCCCAGTCCTAGAATTCAAATGAAAACTGAAAGAACGGAAAACTGGGTTTGCTTATCGGAACAAAGAAAATTAACGAAAGTCAAGAGAGTGAGTAGGAGGAAGATGAAAAGAGAGAGAGAGAAAGAGAGAAAAGTGGTGAAAGCAAAAAAAAGGTACAGAAAAGAGACTGAAGACGGAATTGAGTGACCAGGAGGCAAGTGTAACAGAAAAAGACGAATCTAGAGAGCTATGAACGTGAAGTGGGAAGTGGCGTTAAAAGGGGACGAGGGGAATGCCGAGAGAACCGAGCTGAATTTCGCATTTAATCAGACAACGAACTGGTCTGCGAGATCCGTTTTTTCCCAAAAGCGAGTAAGAGAGAGAAAGAGAGAGCACGAGTGAAATGGCGAAAGTGAGGATACAACGAGGGTGGTAAATCGGCCAAGTGGGAGAGTTGGATAAAACGTAAAACTGTAAATGGTATCTAGACTAGGTTTCTTCTCGAACGGGAAACGGAGGAGTTGACGAGCGCTGTTGAACGCGTTGCAACCATTTGGTGGGCTTGGCCGAAGACAGAATCGAGGCAACTCGACCGTGTGAGTGCATTTAATCTTTCGGCCTCGTGCGAGTATGCGCCCATTACTGCAAATTAAACCCTGGAAGCGGTGAGCGAGTTATAGAGAGAGAGAGAGAGAGAGAGAGAGAGAGAGAGAGAGAGAGTTAACGTACGACCAGCAAGTAATCTGTCCTCCCTCGCTTGTATCCCATTCGCTAAATTCCCGTACCTTTTCCTTGGAACAGCCCTTTTATCAGGAAACACATCGAACCTGATTCCCCAGCCTGTACAAATCGCAATTTATCAACGCGATCGATAGCGACGACAAAACAATTCGAATTGACATTACGTCGCGTCAAACGGGCCCGCGATCGGAGCGACGACAGCGAGAAAAATCGCGAGAGTACGTAAAACGTCGTCGCGGTCGAAAACCCCGACAGTGTCAATTTTGCGGGGGCCCTTTATCGCGTTCGCCTCTCTACGCGTTCACTTTTTCATTCGTATCTCATAGGCACGCTGGGCCAACCGGTAATACTAATTGAATATCAGGCAAAATGTAATTACGGTTCGAATTCATGCTCCGCCGGAGCAAATAATTTGCCATGGCACGGGAACACAGTGGGTTTGGTAACGAGAGGCCGGGACTCGGCGAGTGTGCGCGCGCGCTTGTATGTATATGCACAGACCGGGTCTGTGCGAAGTGAGAATACAAGAGAGTGCGAACGAGTGAGAGATGCGTTGGGAGGGCGGATGGCCGAGCACGCTTCTGTCGGAGGGCTGGGAGGGGGAGAGAGGGGAGGGAGGCTAGTGCGAATGCCCGGAGGCGGAAGAGCCCGATGCGTTATCAAAACTTTGATAATCCAATCGATTACCAATGCAATAATTGGTGGCCGAACCACCGGAAGGGGTTAGGGATATATATTCCGGTCGTGCTAGGATTCGCCGGGTTGAATTTCTAAGTGGTATGGGTCGGCCATTCGCACGACCGTACGGGACGAGGGAGTACCGTTGCTCGGTACCGGCGCGAATTAACGATAAATGAACTACCGCTCGTCAAAATGTCCTCCGCACTTGCAACCGTCTCCCTCCATTCGGCCAATCCATTTGCGACAGTGGTAATTGTCTTCTGTTGGATTTAAGTAGTACGAGTCAACGCTTGCGTGTTTCGATAACGCGGCGCAAAAATTTTTCGTCGTTTCGCTCATTGATTTCCGATAATCCCGCGCGTACAAACACCAAACACACGTAGAGCAAGTTTTCACAGACGCAGTTTATTCGGCTGATCTCTGCAACTGAATCGAATCGCTGAAACAGATAAAGGAAAATGCCGGTACCGGTAAATAGCTAATTTTGCTATATTTCCGCTCCCATGGTTTCCGAACCCTGATTCCCTCGATAATCGGATTCGGAATCCAGAGCTCGGGTATATAGAGACAATGCACAGACACCGATGTAATTAACGGCGACGACTCGCCGTTTTGTATTTATCGTTATGGCAGTCGCGAGCTCGCCCGAGGGGTAATCCATCCTGAAAAAATTATATCGCGTCGTCGGTGGATATACCACAGCGAAATACCGTAAGAATAGGCTTCGATGAAAAATAAATAACTGGTTAACATCGGGAACTCGTAATTTTATCCGAAACGATGGAATTCGCTCTGACATAGAAGGGTCGATCTGGTCGAGTGGGATTGAGATCCGACAAGCAATTGAACATCAAAGGTCTTTAAACGCTCTATTCCACACATTCCCGAGTCTATGTATCCCAAATTGCCCAAGTTCAAATCGTCGACGATAGCGGTCGAATAGTTTCTGATTCATACGGGCGGTCGAAAAAAGAGCGAATCTCGAAATTGGAATTTTGCTTTGCCAACGAATTGTTGTCGATTTTGAAGAAAATTGACGAGATAGGAACCAGCCCACCGAAGCCATTCCGAGCGCAATATGAGATTCGCGCGAAACGCTAATGAAATTCGAAGACCAGCGGGCAATTTCGGGAGCCCGGGCTTACTGGCCACGGCTTAATCTAACTCGGAAGCGGACTTTGCGCCGCGGGAGTTTCGCGCCGGCGGCTTGCGAGGAAGCCATCTCCGAAACTTGTCCCCTAAACGGGGAAGCATACGTCACCGACAATGAAACTTAGTTCGATGAGAAACCCCGAGGTGTCGATCCTAAGGTACGATGTCGGGAAAGTGACTTCGCGCGGGAGCTATACCGCACCGAGGATGAAAAAGGACGGATATAACCGAGAGAATATAACGGGTACACTTCTTTTTTCTCTCCCCGAATTAACCGATCCAGCGAGCCGATTAAACTCAACTACGACATACTAATTAGAACTTTAACGAGAGCTACTCTTTGAAGAAAGTTACTTAATTAAGATATGCAATATTGCGTCAGGAGTCAAGATACTCAACTTGTTTTGACCCCGGTTAACATACTCGTACCTGTGAGCAAAGCTTCGAAACAAGGCTCGAGTTTGAAAGATTCACACATCGCTCAAGTACGAATGAAAGAGATTGTTGATCTCTTACCCTCTTTGAAGAAACAGGATAACTAGAATCAGCTTCGGTAGAACAAAGTGGCTACAGTTGTAACAATTTGCGATACACTATACCCAAACTTTTCTAACATCGTAGCATTAGTACTCGATGATCCCCACGACATATCGAGTATCAATGGCAACGATTTCTTATAAACTCGTGGATAGACAAATACTTACTTAAACCATTCCTCTCTATCTCGAGATACATGTACGTATCAGTTGACCAAGCCCTTCAACGTCATCCCAACGTAGAATGGAATTTTCCAGTTTACGAAATTTCGGTACAGCTCGACGGAACCCATTAAGCGTGGAATGCCTCGCGTAATTTTCGACCTAACAACCGAGATGGTCCCGGCATTTGAAGTATCCTTGAAACCGTCGAGAGTCCGGCTGAATTATGGAGCCAAAAAATTGCCGTATATGACGGAGGAGTTGACTTTCTTCTTTTACGAGGATATCGCGAAGATGGCGACATTTTTTCTCGTCGTTTCATCGTCCGGGGCCGTTCAACCAAACGACCGGACGAAACAGCGCTGTATCTTTCGTCCTGTCATGGACGGATCGGGAGAGAAAGAGAAAGATAGATGAGAGAGAGAGAGAGAGAGAGGGAAAGGGAATTGAGCATCCCGTGGATAAAGCCGTCGAGAGTTTGCCATTCGCGCCAGTGAGGAAGAGTTTAGGGAAGGACAGACCGTTCGGATGCAATCGGCAAAGTAATTTCAGTTTATTTAGGCAAACCCCGGACGGACCACGGCCGACAGAGAAAGAGAGAGAGAGAGAGAGAAGGAGGAGGAAGAGAAGTACGAAAGCCTCGCGCTCACAATACACCGACAGTATACAAACTACGTAATTACAAACAAACCCCCTGTCCCTTTCCTCCCCGAGTTTTATTTCTTACGGTCGCACCTGGCGGAACCTCTCGCGCCCAGCGAACCAACTTTTTCCCCCAGCATCAGGATTTTCGCGCCTAGCGAGCTTAAAGGGTGCGACATACAACAAAATCACTCGCGCCTGTCATTATCGAGCCGCGTTTATTGCTCGCCCCGAGCCCCGGCTTGCAATATCACGAAACGATAAATGCATCGTCACGGTGCAGAGAAGGAGGGTATATCCGATTCTCGCGAACGAGAAGAAATCGAATGGGGGAAGTGAAAGGGAGGAAAAAGAGCCGAAGGAATTGAATGGGAAAGAAGATGGCGAGGCTGGAAAAAAGGAAGCTAAGGGAGAGACGGGGTGGGGTAGAAGCCAGTGGAGATCTGGAGTAAGCGTACCGGTGATAAAGGGATATTGTTCACCGTGTGGCGTGTGTGTTCGAGAAGCTAAATGGACGGATAAGCTCAGGGCCGAAGAAGTTCCGAGAGAGGCAGCCAGCCGAGGCTCGCCGAAGGTTCTCAGTCCCTCCAATCGCAAAATTTTCCAGCCCACTCGATGAGAATAGGCCGATGCGAAATAGGTTGAGCGCGACTGACGCGCGCCACCGAGCGAGTCAAGGACTTTATTAGCTTTTAAGACGGTCGTAATTAAAATGTAAAGGGTTGCTGGCTTCCGATCCATTCTACTGTGCGAAAACGCACGAACCCCTTCCTTATTTCTGCCAGCTCTCGCTCTATTCCCAGTGAGTTCGCGATCTCTTTGGATTTTTTTAAATATTCTCACCCTTTTTGTACAAACAGCACCAAACATCAAAAAAATTGACTGGTAATGTAAAGAAAACTCTCCTCCGCATTATTGTACTGGGGAAATGGCAAAAATGGTCGTGCAAGATTTATCTTTTCTTTTTTATTCAGATGTGAATGAGGTGTATAGAAATTAAAATAAATTATTATGCTCTTGCCTTTTTTTATAAAATTCAAAAATTACACTTTGGCTACCAAGATCGAGTCTAAAAGCCAATATCGTGCAATTTATAACACTAGGTGCGAACCAGTCGTGTCGGTGTACACTGCTCATTTCCCCCCCGACTAATTATGCTATTACGAGTGATGACAATGTCCCGAGCCGACGGCTACGCGTGACGAAATAAATTGGTAGATGATCCTTTAATTAGAACGTGGATATTCCAAAGCGTTTTTGTGTACGTTTGCGAGTAAACGCGTGTGTGAGTACAGGTAACCGATTAATTATAATCCATATATATATATATATATATATATATATATATATACGGATACGCAGAGGGCCGATTATTGATTACGCTCGTTGGAAAATCGCGCGAGCATCCACCATCAGCGGGAACAATGCTACCATCCCGACGTGGCTTTTCAAAAACGATAATTAATAACTTTTGTCGATAAATATTTATATGAATGCTCCGGACGAAGTTCAACCGTTTGATTTTCCTCTCGTTCTCTTCACTTGGCACAACGAAAAATTCAATTTCCGGTACGAAAAAGTGCGCAGAGGTTTGCGCGCGATACCGAAAGGGGTCGTCGTCCAGCGATGCTGCCGATATATCCGACTGATTCCATTTTACGCGTCGCGTTATGGACGCCAGCTCGTATCGCTCGTCCTACATACACCTAGTTTACCCTTTATCTGTTCTCGAGCTCCCCGATTGAAACCCTCGCGCGTATTTTACGTTCTATCCAGTGCGAGCCGGCAAATAAAATTATCTCGTATCGTCGAGATCAAAAAAAAAAAAAAAAATACTCACGGCGCAGTGGGCCGCGAGCAAGAGGAATGAGAAACGAGAGAGAGAGAGAGAGAGAGAGAGAGAGAGAGAGAGAGAGAGAAAATAAAACGAACGCGCACGAGAGAGAGAGACGCGGCTTTAAAAATAAATTATTCAAGTATATTTGTCCGCGTAAGCGCATTACTTTAGAGTGCAATATCCGTGCATATATTCTTCTGAAAATAAACGCGAGAGCGGGCACACGCGAGAGCGTTTACATAACGCGCACTCGAGCGCACGGCGTAGTGCGCGAGTGCTCCGTAAATATTCTAAGCAACCCGACCGACGACCCTCCATACTGTCGAAAAAAACTTCCGTCATAATCGGCCGCGGCTAATTGAAAATAACAGCAAAAAAGAGAAACGCGCGAGTTCTCGCGGTTGAGGAAAAAAATATACCGGGAATAAATGAAAATAAAAAATTGTTTACGGTATGCACGCACTTGGGGCCGCGAGCGGAGGACTGTATATATATCGACGAACGTTTTAATTCAATTTGACGCCGGCGTCCGCTTTTATTTCGGGGCATCAAACGCGACGGTAGCGCCTAGGCGCTTTATACGATCGCGTAAAAGGCGACGTCAGCGAGCAGCGAAAATAGCTCGCGCGCGAATTGCCGCTCGTACTCGATATTTATTGAAAATAAAACAAAGGACAAAAGAAAACGCAACGCGATATAATAATACGCGCTTGTTTTGAAAACGAATGAGCGCGCGCGATACGCGGAGCGGGTTATAAAAGCGAACGAGCGCGAACGAACCGAAACACTACCGAGCGTGGAAAAATTTTTCATCTCTTTTCCCCCGTAAATGACGACTTTCGTGCGTTCGCGGGAGAAATGAGAATTTTCTAAACATAGCCAACGGAATTAATTTTCCATTTCTTGACTCTTGTTTGAATGTGTAAATTCCGTAGCGGGCTCGAAAAGTGAATTTGCATTAGTGATTTTAAAGGGCCGCGAGAGTGGACGGGTTCCAAGATAAGCTGTCAGATTGTACAAGGCAAACGGGCCCGGCTCTATGGCGTGTGAACCCGCGTCTCTGTTTATTAAAATTTCAAAATGGCATTTTGCGAGGGCACCGTCCTTCGTTAAGCCGAAAATTGAGAACGAGAACCGACGATGGCTTATCGTCGAGCTTTACTACTGCGGACTGCGAGGACTGTGCCTTTTCTCTCTAGCGAAAAACTTTCATGAATTTCCAAATGCTTTGAAAAAAGAGCGCTCTCCACTCGAGTTTGATGCGCGCATCGTAAGCGAGAAGTTTTATAAGAGACGGACGATCAAAGAAAAAAGAAAGTAGAACGGCATAGTTACGAGGGAGACGCGAGGGGCCGGTACAGGCGATGCTCATTAAATCGATGAGTGTATAGACCGGATAAGGGTCGTCCCGAGATCAATAGTTTTCGCGCGCGAGATGGTACATCGTCGGCGTTTAAAATGTATTTTATTTAACCGACGAGTACTCAAAGATCCTTTCTCGTCTCGCGCCCTCGAATATTCAATTCACTTTCGCGTCGCGTCGCATCGTGTCGCATCGCGTCACCTGTCTTATTGGGAATACTTGTTAATTACGCAACTTTCGTGTACACATCGACTCGTCTCGATTCATTCAGCCGATCCATGCACCCTCCGTCGTCGGTGGAGTGCGAAACGAACGAAAAAGTCGCCTAACGGTTTTCGCGACGAGACCCGCTGGAAAAATAGAGAACAGAAAATTCTCAACCCTCGATAGGCTCCCGATCGATTCCGTTCCTCTTTTTGCTCAATTTCTCCGCTTCCCTCGTCGACTGGATTTTTACAAAGTTCGATACTTTTTCGCGCTCTCTTCGACCTCGGCGAGAGCGCAAAACGTGAACCCACTCTAGTGGAATTCCCAATTGAGTCCGTCGCACGGTTTTCTTTATATCGCCGTGATTACAATGAAATTCATTTGGTTAATCAGAACGAAGGCTGTCGGGATAATTAGAATTTCATATATCTCCTAGCGCGTGTGTATGTACAGAAAGTCTCGCTAGAAAAGAACAGAAAAAATGGGAATAACACGCGGTCGCACACGCCGCTCTCATTTGAAAGTGAAATTTCCTTCGTTCGGGAAAGCTGCCCCGACTTTCGAAAAAAGGGCTAGAGAGAGAAAGAGAGAGAGCATGAGAGAACGAGAGAACGAGAGAGGGAGAGAGAGAGAGGGCAGGAGGAAGAGGCAACGCAAGAGGTTCCGCCGCGGTAAAAGTAGACACCGAGGAACGGGGTAATGGATTTGACAAGGTACTCCCAGAGCAGCCATTATATCGGCGGTGTATGTGGTAACAACACGATATCAGCCTTTTCTGAAACACCAGGAGAGGAGCCCAGAGAAAGGTTAGCATCCATTTATTCATAATGGTTCATAAATAAATGTATGATAGCCGCGCCATCCGCAGCCACCGGACTCCGGGACCCCGTTGCCTCCGACGTCGCCTTGATCTTCTTTTTCCGGTGTCGTTACGTATATAGGTGATACCAGCCTTTTTCCCCGAGAGTGGTATACATTTATTGCACGATAAGCAAGGGGAGAGAGGTAGGGGGTGAAAAAGGCGTTTAAACCCCGACGTACTCTGTAGATTATATTGAGGAGTCTATTTATAATCTGTCTATGGACATCGTAAAAAGTTGTATAAACGGACTGAAGGATAGGTGAGCGATAAGGGAGTAAAGCCGGAACGATAAAAAAGAGTACCGAAGATATATATAAAACAAACAACGACGTCTCTTATTTCATGTTCCGAGTTATTCCCAGAGGACAGATTAGCTCCCGGTACGAGTTTCCTCTCTTCCTCTCTCGCGGAGGCCCAATCCAGAAACAAAGAAACGGAAAGATATATATATATATAAGCCGGGAGTGGAGAGAAAGAGAGCAATCGGCATGACGAGAAACGGAAAAGGAGATAGAGGTTGCGCGAGCTCGAGCACAAAACTTGGCCGGTTGTATGCCGCCTAGTTTACAATACGGGATTAAGTTAGCGGCCGCACCTTGCCTCCGACTGTTCCAAAACTTAAAGCTCTTGATAAGCTCTCGCGTCTCTTCCCCCCCGAAACTGTCCCCACCCTTCGTCACCCATCGCCCACCTCGTTACTCTTTATCTATCTCCCGTTTCAAACTCGAGCTTCGAAAAATATTTCGCGAGGATAAAGCCTCTTTACTCATTTACGTTGCTCGGGACGTTTCCTTCCTTCTCGCTCGTCTACTTCGCCGGTGTCGACGAGGAGAATTACCGCCAACTGACAAACTCCCGAACGAATGTGAGAAGTTTCTCCCAAGTGTCGCTATCGTACAAAGGAGGTGTGCAAGAGCGAGAAAGAAAATAGAGCAAGGACAACAATCGCAATTAGATCCTACTTTCAACTTCTCCTAATTGCGTTTCAATGCTATTCTTTTTAGAGGCTAAAAAAAAGGATTTTATGATTTATTTTGTCGAGCTAAGATAAATGGTTGAAAAATTTGCGGGTGAGAGAAATTTAGATGGGTATTCGCAGGTCTCGGTTCGTACCGAGAAATAATTCGTGCGTTGTATACGAAAATTATTGATCTCGAGAGAAGGACTCGAGAAAAATCGTAGGTCTCGATCGGACCAGATGAAAACCAGCGTCGACTGGGGTGAGTCTGGCGAATTCTCCAGCCGGTACGCTTCTTTTTCGGCACACGTCTCGGCGTCTACCGCTCGCTCTCGCGGCGAGGGAAAACGCAATAACGGTGGCGCGGGTATTCGGGCCGGTATAGCGCGAATGGGCGAAAAAAAAGTAGACGTAAAATGCACAGGGAGGTGCACGTAGAGCGCGCGAAAAAGAGTCGATTCCAGCGGGATTCTGAATTTATTACATCACGTACCCGTAAAGCGCTATTTCGCGTCGATGATCGGTAAATATAGAATCGTCCCACGACGCGGCTCGCGAACGGCTTGCTTCCAATTTACATTCGTACGACCGTCGTAAAACGAAAGTTATCCGTGGCCTGGCGAGTTCTCGCCGCGCACGTTTTGGCTTATACGCCCGTTATACTACACGTCGCGGTTTTCGCGCCCGCGCGAGCGAGCAGGCGGGCGAGCTGGTTCACCTTCGCCTAGAACTGTTATTGCGTATAGGCGAAATCGCTGCAGCTCGCGCGAGCATCGAGGATCGCCGGGGTGAAACGATTGGCCGTGGGATAATTTTCCCATAGCACTCGAATATCCACGCGGCTATGTCTGGGCGAGCTCTCCGTAGCTTCTGCGAATCTCGTATAGGAACATCGAATAATACACTCGTTCTCGATCGGTCGGAACTGTTAGCGTTTCCGCGCTGTATCATCGATACGAGTCAATGGAGAAATAAAATTTGATTTTTCAATAGGATTACGCGACAGTGAAGAGACCCTCGTTTGCTGAATATCTACCGGAGGTGTGCACTCGGGAGAATATGCTGCTGGAATTTTACTGTTTTGATTAGCGCGTAGTGAATAAGTCATTGCGACTGATAATAATCTCAACTGTATAGTGGGAATTGTTCTTTTGAAAAACAAATATGTATAAATTGTTAAAAAGCACAGAATGTATCGTTCTTAAACAATACGAAGAGAAAAAATTCTGTACTGTCATTTATATTTAATATAAGTTCAAAGGTGGAAAACATTTAAATTCATCGAAAGAAAATATTCCAACATAGCTGGCGTAAACTATTCAAAGATTGTACTACTAAATTACTAATTTTTTCACACCTTTTCGGAAAAAGTAAGGAAACACAGAAACATCTCCTCGACTTTCTCCGACAGATATTGACCAAATTCCCAACACTTATCGCATGACAGACGTGTATGAAGTATCGATGGCCGAATTCGGGCGACGTGACACCGCATGTGTGTACGATGATTTGCCGAGGCATTGAGCTCGTATAGGATGCATCGCTCGGCCCGTTCACGCGACGTGAGATGGTCCATGGTCAAAGCGCGTCACGATACGTCGACGCTTTGTATACGTCGCGCGGGAGAAGACAACGCGAATCGCCGAGCCGTTGGATAGCACGTCCGCAAGAGAGGGAGTGGGAGAGGGAGAGGGAGGAGAGAGAGAGAGAGAGAGAGAGAGAGAGGATATTCGTCCGACACGTTGGCCCATTGGTATGCCAATACCCGAACGCCTCTGTGTCTCGTCCCGTCAGTCAATAACGGTCCCCATCCCCCGTCCGTCCCAATTCCCGTAACCTTGCGGACAGCTTATCAGATAATCCCTTAACATCCGTCTAACCTGCGAGCGTGATTGGAATATCCTCGAGTCTCGCGATCGCCGTAATTGTGAATAACGACGTTGTCGTCGGCCATACACGCCGGTAATTGTTTATTCTCTCTTCTCCTCCCCACCCATCGGCTAGTCCCATCTCCCATAAATCGCCGTAGAAAACGAACGACGCGGATCCGCTAAATGTGTTTTTCCCGTCTCTCTTGTCGATGTTTCTTTTTCTCGTTCAAGATTCGCGAAGCAAAACACACAGCCTCTTGGCGAAATGGAACCGGCGCGCTTTTAACCGAGATTGGTAGGGCAGGACTGTTATACGACGCGGTGGGCATAGGGGATGGGTTAAAGAGAGAGAGAGAGAGAGAGAGACTGGTCGCGTTTCGGTCGTCACGATATTTCGGCTCGACACGAGCGATCAGCAACGGTCGAACGGTTGGTCGACCGCCGTATAACGTGACACGCGGGACGCGTCGGCTCGTTGAAAATCGAAGAGCGAGAGAACCATGGAGATCGTTGTCATTCGCGCACAACACGTCGGGCAATAAAACGAGATAGCCTTGCCGCTCTAATCTGACTACGAGGAACGGGTCCACGCGACGGATCACGAGGTTCTCTGGTTACTCGTTCTCTCCTGGCCACGAGGGAAAAAGAGCTATCCCTATAGATCACACGAAACCTCTCGTGCTTGGATTACACGTAGACTATGGAGAAGCGAACTAAACTCGTGAGAGTCGTCAATGTATTTTACGTGTAATAAATAAGAATTTTTAAGATCTCTAAAAATTTAACAGAATACTTTAATCGATCCAATAAAAATATTACGAACGATAAGTATTCAAAAAGATACGAGCGAGAGACAAAAACTTCTTACTGTATGATCGAGACTTAAATTGTTGACATGTTGCGTACTTGCTATGTAAAACTACACTGGCTAATAGTATTCATTGGTGTACATCGTTCATACATTTCGAGTTATGCCGAAACGCAAAAGAGAAGCTATGATTTTAAATACGATTTATATTTTGCATGAGTAACGTAAACGAAGATATATTTTACTAGAGAAGAAGGAGAGTAGTTGGCTCGAGATTCACATGAACCCGTGACAAAGACGCGAAAATAGGATGCATTTTGCTAAAAGTTTCCAATCGCAGTGGCGAAGAGCCGGGCGTACGAAATTGTCATTTTACAATCGAGGAATTGGAGGGAGACGAGAGAAGCCCTGAAAGAGTGGCCCAACGACTCGAAGTCGTTGAGGAGGATCGTTCAACGAGTCCTCGAAGGACCCGCGTTCGATCGGCACGGTCCACCCACTTCGCGATCGTTTTCGAGTCTACCCACCCACCGGAGCACTTACGTACCCACTCGATCCTCTTACCCACAACCGGAGCTCATCTCGGATGCATAAAACCTATTCGACTAAATTCACCTCGCCGATAGGCCATTCGGCTCGTTAATTAAGCCATACTGCTTAATTAAGGCTAATTGCTCGTACTCTCGAAATTCTTTTCTCCCTATCGTATCGAAACCGGAATATTTTCTTCCTATATGCAAATCGCAGACGAGCGAAGCGATAAGTCGAGGAAGAAACTCCGTAACATCGTCGATTGGTTGTCCAGCGTATTTCGAGCGTCCAAAATCGCATCCACTCGAGCGGGAAATGGTTTACATTTAGCAAAAGTTTTGCGCGCTACGGTGAAATAGCCACTCTCCCTATCCCCCTCTTCTCACCCTTCTCCGTCCACCCTCTCGCTCCGGGTATCCGCGGGGGAATGAAGCCAACGTCATTTTACTGCCGGGTGACGGGAGAGTGCGAACCGGGATCACTCTCCTCTAGGCGAGTCGCGAGGATCGTTTCGCAAATCCACGCTGGGAGCGTATCGGGGTCGTCCACTTCTCAACCCCTTTCCCCTTCCCCTCTCCTCCGTCTCCTCTCGTTATCTATAATGGGTTTTCGCCCGCGCGATCTACGAAAATCTCCGACCCCGTAAACCTTCGCGCGGAAGATTTCGTGCTATTAAAATCGCGTTTAACGCGTACACCCAGCTCTCGTCTTGACTGGCCACGAGGAAGAGAGAGAGAGAGAGAGAGAGAGAGAGGAGAGGGGAGAGGAGGAGATGGAGAAGATACATCGCGATGAATTACGCGACGCGCATTCGTGGGGGACAATCGAGCACGCTTCCCGAATACGTTACCGCGCCGAGTGGAACAATTTCCGGTGGAGATTACAGGGAAATCCAGGCAGCGAGTCTTTTTCTCATTCTCGCGCGCCGTACCGGGCTGTTTTGTCGAGATCGGGTGGAGTTTTTTAACGGTCGATATGGAAATTGGCGGGTCTACGGAGAGATAAAGGGAAAAAGTCATCGGAAAGTGCGGAGAGGAGCTCGGGCTGCGAGATTTTCCACGCGGAATAAACGTTAATGAAGGTCGAGCGAAGGAGGGACTGGAGGTTGAGGGTGAAAGGATGGGCTAAGGGACATCGATGTGCCAGCACGGGGAATGAGAAAAAGGCGAAGCGAGATTTTCGACGAGGAGACTAGCTGGTTACAAAGTTGCGAATTAAAAACACAAAGGAGGGAGGGACGAGAAAGTTCGTAGCGGTGGGGGTAGATTTTCGAGACAAAGGGGCGCGCGCGAAAACAATGGCTCGTAATCTCGAGCCCTAAGAATGACCATGGCCTTGCCCTTCGGTGTACGCGTCGATGTCGTATTAACCGTTCGGCTCTCGCGGCGTGTCCTCCGTGGGCAATTTCGTTCTCGGCGTTCACAATGAGAACGACAAACGAGCCGATTCGCGAATCGAGAGATAATTAAAGAGAATCGAACGTAGGCAAAAAAAGAGAAGCTAGAGTAATTTGTCAAATCGAGCCTGTCCGTAACAATGAACGGGGTTAAACGAATCAATTTTTTCACTCGCCCCTACTCGGAAATTCCATTTCCCGCGATCTCGGTGCCGAGGAGGGGGTTATGCGAAGAAAGGGCGAATGACGGGCCGACTGAAAATAGACCGAGTCGTCGTAAAGAGGTAAAGAGATTCACTATCGCGGGGTTGTCCTCGCGTTTCGCCGATAACGCAGGGAAAGGAAAAGCATTTCGACTGCCCCCTCCCCCCTCCCTCGCGGCCGCGAATAAGAGGCTCACGGGGAATTAGTATCATATTTACTGTCTCTCCTCACTCCGGGATAGAAAAAAAAGGAGAGAAAAATTGTCGATGGGAGTAACTCACCGCGTAAGGAGGCCGAGACGTCACGTAATTACGCGCTGCGGAATTTTACGATCCTTCGCCCCAGCCCACTCTTTTTTTACGATCCGTTGGATGAAAAAATATAGTTCATAAAAAAAGGAGAGAGAAACCTCGCGAATAGTTCGTGCGCGACTATAAACAAATAATCCAAGAACTCGCGGGTGGGCTATTACGTGAATTGTCCTACTGCGAGAGTGCTTGAGAAATTTTTTTACTCTCTCTCTCTCTCTCTCTCTCTCTCTCTCTTTCTTTCTCTTTCTACCACTCCCCTTTCCTCCAGCTCTCTCTTTCTCTTTCCTCCTTCCGTGGCCTTCGTCTCTCGTTCTTCTCGCTCGCTCGCTTTTACGAGTGTACGCCGGAAGCGAATGCAGATATCAGAACGGAGCGATTCGAATGTTTCGGGACATAATTTTGTCTCGGTCGCAATAGGTAATTTAATCCTACGACGCTGGTACGAAGTAAATTATTCCGCATAATGTCGCGGTATTGTAATAACGGAGACGCGGACACTCTCTCTGTGCGACACGAGAAGGGGCGGTGGAGAAGCGGATGAGATGAGGGGAAGGTAGAAAGTGCCGAGGGAGGGGAAGGGGGTGAAAGTATCTCGGAATTGCATTATAGTACAAACATAATTTACATCCATGAATTTTCGCAGAACTTTCGCTGCCGCGGTACTTTACGTTTCCTCTTACATTCACCGGCTTCCTCGTCGTATCTTTCCTTTTTCCACCCTCTTCTTTCCACCCCTCCACTCTCGTTTTT
>NCVS01000078.1:213851-248795 GCA_003055095.1 Goniozus legneri
TTCGTCTCCTAAGACATTCTACTCTCTTTCTCTCTCTCTTTCTCTCTCCCTCTCCCTCCCTCTCTCACTCACTCTCGGCCTATTCGCGACTGAACTTTCGCGGATTACCATTTCGTCGGTGGTTCTTGTTAATATTTATTAGACATCCGTAGAGCGCGCGCTTCTACTGGAATAGCGACGGATCGGCTCGGGGTGTCGAGCGAAGGGTCAGTGTTGGAAAACTTGTGCTCGAACTTAACGCGGTGCAAGCCAGCGCCACAAAGACGACGGTAGAGTAGAAAAGACCACGAGAGTAAAAAAAACCCACGTACTTGCATTAAAAACTTTTAGAGAGTTCGTAAAATTAACAAAGTAAACCGGAAAACGATTACTTTGGTCCGGTATATGTATATTGTACACAACTGCGATTTTAACCTTCGAGCAGCCAGTATCTTTTTCATTTAGAAAATAGTGTTTCGCTTCTCAACCTTTTCCTTATATTTTATAAAATTTAAAAATTTCTGAATGACAATTATTTTTACGAGATAAACCACTGTAGCGTCGGAACGTTTCCAACATGGAAACGTCCTATAATTTTTCCTTAAATGATAAAATGATTAAAAGACGATTTCTGAGCCGTCAATAATACTGATGTTTATTGGGCTCAATGGGGAGAAAAGCCTTACGACATAAAAACCCCGATGAAAGATATAATGGTTGATTGTGGAGTACGTATTCGCTTACGGTTACATTCGTAACGCTATTTGTGTATGAGATTTTGGAATACGTACTCGCTGAGATTTGTGGAGCAGGAACTCGCTATGGTCGGAGTATGAACTCGCTGAGGGTGGAGACTAGCTCGCTCATAATGAGATATAACTTTCGAAAGAGTGATGAACGCATGATTTCGGATCAGTGCGGTACGCGAAGTTCCACAAAGATTTTACACATAAAACAGGTTAATCTAACTGTCCCGAACTGCGTCTTGAAGACAACTAACTCGATACTCATCTTTTTACTTTGAACTAGAAATCGATCTTTCGATCATCTATATGTTCGATATATCGAACAACCACCCCTTTTCTTCAGTACGTGTACATTTCTTCACTCCCCATCCATCGATACTTCCGACTTGACGGTACTCGTTCGTCGACTCGCGATCGCGATTTTCTCTTCCTCGCCCGCAATCGATAACACGACATAAACGGTGAGTGAAAGCGTATGTGGAGAACGGAACGCACTTTGAACTCTTATCAGGCCGATCGGCGCGGATAATTGGCGTGTTCCGGTGCGCTTACGGACGCACGCGTGGCTTTATTCGCGCGTTAGATATAGGCTTGGAGTGCGTGGCACCCCGGTAGACCGCAGTGGATCGTTTTTGGAGCGCGCGTTCTCTCCCTCTCTCTCTCTCTCTCTCACTCTCGTCGAGTCCGCACCACCGCGGTCACTATATATACGTATATCGTCCAACCAGTTTGCATTTCACGCCGAGCCAGATATACGGTTATCTTGTACACGTCCGTGACAAAGCCCGTACGTTCCGGTTAAGCGCTATCTGCGCGCACAAGCGTCCCCCGAACCACCGGATCTCTCTCCCACTACTTCAGCCTGAATACGTATATATATATGTATACGTATACGTATATATATATATATATATATATATATATGTTCGGTATACTGTACACCACCTTTCCTCCAATCTGCGTCCGTATTAATTACGACACTCATTAAGATATCCGGTAATTCGCGGTGGTAAGGCTGCGAGCACGCCACCGACATAGCTACCCGCTACAAAACGTCCGCGGGGGTGAGAGACGAAGAAAACTCATGGAGATGAACGCTTCGGAGTCGATAAAAAAATGTAATGAACGTGGCTTGGGGTGTAATCATAGTGTACGAAGCGAGGGCGTATGGGAATTTTTTTCCAGTCTTTCGGAGGAGCGAGTTAATTTCAAACGTTAATGACTGGGTCTTGTGAGTGGACATTTTGCATTTTCGTATTTGCGAAACAATATTGGTACGAAGCTATCGAGTTTTTACCTTCGCTAAGGATTAACCAAAACTTGGTCGTAATTTTGTGCTTTCTATTGTAAGAGAACTTTGATGTCGTGCGTACAAAACTGTGAATTCCAATACTGGCTAATGTCTAGTAATTAGAATATTGGACGCAAGAAACCAGTGAGTAGATAATGCGTAGTAGATATCAGTTGGGGGTGGATGCAATTTTCGTTAATTAATTGATGAATCGTATAGATAGAGAAACATGTATATAGATGTATTCGGCCCAGGAAGGAAATGGGTTCGCGAAAGAGAGAGAGAGATGGGTAGAGGGAGATGAACCATTAATAAACCAGAAAGGCAATGCTAAGTTCCTAATCGAACGAGTGATCACGACGAATTAAGGCTTCTCGTCTCTCTCAAATTAATCGAATCCAATCTAATCGTTCTCTCGTTCTTCATTTGGGGTTCTCTCCAAAATTCTTTCGATTTTCGAGACGAATAGTCTTCTCGATTCTCCCATCCAGAGCAATAGAGACGAATCAAAAGAAATCACCGTAACGAAATTGCAAACTGGTCAAAAGTGAATTTCACCTAGCCGGTAATGGCCTCGAGGTGAAGTGAGATGCGCGAAGCGATTCGTAAGTACCAATCACGCGAGTTTCCGGAAACAGAAATCAAAAGCAGCGAGAACGGTGATAAATATTTGGTTTGAAAACTTGAACGAAATTTAGCGTTAACGAATCCACAGCCGTTTGTTGGGTAGGTGGGACCTTCAGCGATCGATTCGCGATTTGTACCTACACACGCCACGTACGCGTATGAAAACTCGCGCGACACGACAATTTTCACTATCGACTCGTCGGCCGGGTTGAACGATTCGCGGTCACGCTAGTGAATTCGTAAAACGAGTGTCGTGTGTTTTTCTTGAATTTTTTTTCGCCCGCTCGGGTTGTAATTTCCACGCGCTGTCGCGCGTCGAATCGTCCGGAACGGGATGATCGATGACGCGGAACCCGAGAGCGATATGTATCGATCGGTATCTCCGGACTGACTCACCTACGATCGACGAAGATGATAAGCGGTTCGTCTGCGTGTTACTCGTCGCGATATTATCCTCGAGTCACGTGAGAAAATCCAACCTCTAATGAGTCGAAAGAAAAATTCTGTGAAATACAGCACCGGGGCTGGAATAATTCGCGGTGTGATTATCTCCTGCTGGATTAAACGCTCGTCCGGCTCGAAATAATTGATTACATTCGTGCGGGACATTTCGCCGTACAAATGCCCGTTGAGGGGAAATAAAATCGGCTCGAGGAAGCGCTACCAGATGGAAAGAGGGAGGGAGAGAGAGAGAGAGAGAGGGAGAGAGCTAACGAGGTTAGAAGACCAGTCCGGGCTCGTGGAACACTGGGTGCAGCAATCGTTCCCGAATACTCTCTCTCTCTCTCTCTCTCTCTCTCTCTCTTATTCACCGAGTGGTGAAGCCTGCAGTGGAAACTGCGTTATAACTTCATTGCATCCAACTCGCGCTCAACGTATCCGGACTAAATTCGAAAAACCTTGCCGTACCTTCTGCTTTTCGCTCTCCCTCTCTCTCTATTTCTCTCTCTCTCTCTCGGGTCGGGTCGTTCTTTCATTTTTCCACCCGCCAGGCTTTCTCCTCATTCGACGGCAACACTTATTACAGCCCCCACTGTTGGCCGTTATTGTTATCGTTATTTGCCACTGTATTTTCAGTAAATTTTATCACGTGTTTCACTCCAGCATTTCGCTCGATAATTTATTCATTCTCCGACTCGGCCGAGAGAACGTTCGACTAAATATTCCTGCTGAAGTAATATTCCACCCTACTATCTCTCTCTCTTTCTGTCTCTCTAACCTCCCCTCTCTTCTCTCTCTCTCTCTCTCTCTCTCTCTCTCTCTCTCTCTCTCTCTCTGGTTCGGTGTTATCCCACCTCTCGCGCTCCCTCGAAAATCATACGTAAACCCTTTTCGTATTTTCCTTCGCACCTATTCCACAAGGTCCGGCCTCGCGCTTAAATTCATAAGAGCCGCGAAATGCGGTGCGAATTTGCGATGTGCTAAAGTTAATTCTTGTCGGTTTTAAAGGGGATTACACGTGAGCTGAACCGGCGTGCCCGAGCCGTCTTGCAGGAGGACGGGAACTCCATTCTGCATATACGGTCAGCCCAACTCGTGCCCCCCCCCCCTCCCCCTAAACACCCGCCCTCTTTCACACATTCTCTTAGCCCCGAGACTGTAACTCCATTACCACGATACCGCAACCGAAAGGATTTCAGCCGTTACGTAAGAAAATCCTTTCGCGAATGCAATTCGCGGTGGGGATAAACGAATTTTCGCGAGAGTGAGAGAGCGGCGGATTTCGTTTCGTTTTATTACAAGCCCGTGATTGGGAAAAATAATTGATATACATACAAAAATAAAGAAAAAAAATATCAATTTACGAGCGAGCCCCGGTCGCGTGAAGTAAAAACAATTATCTTCCAATCTAGAGAACAGGGGAATGGAATTTTCTTTTGTGACTGTATGAAATTCCTAATATAACTTCGTGCAACACTCGATAATAATTCCTCCGGATTATTCTGACACACACACACACACACACACCCATCAAAGTCCTGGACCGGTGGAGACACCCTCCACGCCTGACTGATGGTTACTAGGATACGCGACACCCCTTTCTACTTTCCTCGTTTTGCACCGTGCTCCTCTCCCTCTCTCTGTCTCTCTCTTTCACACGTTCTTTTGGTCTCCCCGCGCTGTACACGCTGATGTATGATTTAATACCGGTTTCGAGAGCGGAGCGAGAGAGATAACGACAGAAAGAGAGATATGGAAAGAGGGGGGGGGGGGAGAAAGAGGGAGAGAGAGGGAGCTGCCAGGTAGATATTCAGAAGACGAGGGGTTGTATATACTCGGAGCGACCATGACGGTATAAGGATTTTACCGCTCGCGCGAACGGTGTAGTATTGCAGTGAGCTCATTAATTTAGTAGCGAGCGGGTAAAGGGGGAGAGGGGATGGCTTAATAAGGCGCCGGCTTCCATTTTATTAGGTAAATTTGAAGACACGCTCGGGAGTCGTTCGACGAGCAGAATGCGATAGATTACCGTGCGACAGGTCGATCGCGGTATCGAGACACGGGGTTTATTAACCGCGAAAATTCCACGGCCGAATTCTCTCCACTCTTTTCCTCGTTCTCTCTTTATTGGTAATCGATGCGGAACGCGCTATAATAAACGCGAAAAATAAAACGATAATATCCTTCTACCGAATATCGCTACGGTAGTTTGAAAGTTTCGTAACGCGGGAGATAATTTTTGCAATTTCGTGTGAGAAAGGGTAGCGGTGAGGTGAGGCGAATATACGGTGGTGGTGTTGCGCGAGAGGATAATTTATCACGAGAAAAATGGTAGAGCGTGCACGCTCGGGCGCCGATCCTTACGTGTGCGCGAGGGTACGGTTTATACGTATACGTATAGGCGAGGGGAGCGCGCGCGGTCTCGCGAAATGGCGTGCTTGGCAGGTGGCGAGGCTACGAAAACAAAAGGAGGAAGAAAAATAATTAATGTGGGTGTCTCGTGTGCGCTCGCGCTCGCTCCTACTTCTCGTTCGCTCGCTACGAGCACCCTCTGCAAGGAGGTAGAGAGAAAGAGCGAGAGAGCGAGCGAGACACGAGCACTAGATAAAAAGATAACGAGGCTCTGGGAGGCTTCACAGACCAGACGCGACAAAAGAGGTTCCCAGGAATACACACGGCCCTGTAGTGCGTTTTTTTCCAACGCTTATTGCCCTGACGTCGCGCGCGTGCGTGCATTCGCCTAACGCACTCCACAAAGTACGTGAAATTCTGTCTCTTTTTATCCATGGACGCGAAGGCCGACGAAAATTCACAGCCGACTAGAATATTCCGTAGATACCGAATCGCTACTCTAGAACTCAACTTTTATTCCTTATAGTCCTGGTCTTTCGTGCAAAGAAGTGTCTGAGTTATTTACGAACTCCTGTTGATCAATCAGGAATTATTATATAGGAATTTATAACTTGATTTGAACTACTCATTGATGAGCTAGTGAGCTAGAAATCACCTCTGATTGGCTAAGAAAAAATTAGCTACTGTAAATCGAACATAATTATGTAAAAGTATTTTTTTAAGATTTGGTAAATTATTTAATATCTGAAATACACGATGTCATTTAGTACACCCTTCACGAAAAAACACAAATCACAAATTTCACAAATCACAAATCACAAATAAAAAATCAAAAACACACAAAAACAAAAACACACAAATCACAATCACAAATTTTTTTAGTAAAACTACAGTACTTATTTTACACAAATACTGTACCAAATTGTAAAATTACAAAATTTAAAGAGTTTATGCATAAAAATTGTATATTTACAACTAATTATAATATTTTCAGAAATACTTATACTAATTTTACAAGAAATGTATTGCAATACCAAATTACAACATAAAAAAGTGTAATTTTACTAAACATTGTTTTGTAACAATGTTGTAATTTTACACAATTTTTTAATAGTGTGGAAATGCACGCGCGTGTACGAGCGAGTGAGGAAGAGACGAGAAAGAGAGAGAGAGAGAGAGAGAGAGAGAGAGAGGAAGGGAAGGAAAGTGGGAATAAATTGCACGGAAACTAGAGTATCAACGAGTATTGGCTCGATTAAATCACCTATCGAGCAATTAAACGAAATTTTAACGACTGATTTAGTGCTCGCGATACACGAGTTCGTTCTCTTCCTTAACTAGCTTACGCGCCGATGGATACTGGGAGTTAATATTTCTCGAAGACGATGGTCCTTCCACTCGCTGTCTCGTAAATACTTCCTAAGCGCCTTAGCGCATTACCCTCCCTCTCTCTCTCTCTCTCTCTCTCTCTCTTATTCTCGACTCTACTCACAGCTCCAAAACGAATTTCATAACAGAAGTTTTATCGAGGCTGCTCGATCGCGCTGCACGCCCGCGACTAGCTTAATTCGATTTCAGTTGCCAGCGGCGCAAGAAATTCTTATAAAACACAAGAGATGCCGCGCCGGCGTCGAAATGAAATTTCATTATTCAGTACGCATCGTACAGAAAAGCCGAGTCGAGCCAGAGAAAGAGAGAGAGAGAAAAGCGGCCGTGACACTCTCGCTAAACATCAACGTGAGAAACGGAATGAACACAGGGAGTCGACAACTCTACGGTTATCTTCCGCGACGTTGGGTTGTTTCGAGCAAAATAACAAGATCCTCGTATTTATCCCAGACCGCGAAGACACTAGTAACCACCCCACTCACCCCCTTCCCACTCTTCCGCACGTCCCACGCAGAGCATCGCGTCTATGACGATTTCTCGAGAGAGGCAGCTATCCCCCCACGTATTCCCACCCTTTTCCTTTCCTCGCTCCTTCGTTTCGTCTACTCTTCTTTGTTCCTGTGTACAGTCTCTTCGAACCGTCACACAACACTCGATATTTCCAATTGATTGTCGGCGGATCACTCTCCTCTCAATTTCCAGTCAACGACTTCGACGAGATATCAATGAAATACCGAAGACACGCAATTGCGAATTTTTGCTTGCGAACAAGAACCCAGTAAGGGTGATAACAAAGGAAAAAATGATATCGATTGACGAATAACTACGCAAGTGATATACAGTTGAAGAAACTTTTAGTTAAATTATACGTTTCTATTATTTTTCCGGACGAAATCACATCCAGGGGAAAAATGTCAAATATGATAACTCGATTAATTGCATGTAGGCACTATTGTATACGCTGAAAATGAAAATGAGTTAATGCTATTCGATATTTATTTAAAAATACTGAACTAAATATTGGGTTCAATTAAATAAATCATTACATTTGATAAATAGTATTTAGATTAAAAATCGATAATTACAATCGAATAATTATATTGCTCAATAATTTAAATATTTATTTCAATGTATGCAAATAATTATTGAGTATATTCAACAAATTCATTTCAAAATGGTTAAAATCGATAATAATTATCGTTCGGAATTTTCTCTCAGGTTGTTTCAATAATAACGTTACTCTTATTCTTTCGGGTCGACCCTCCGATGTACGTGAGAGCATCGCTAAATCCCATTCTCAGAGACGAACTAGTATTTCGAGGATTCAGCTTCGTCACGCGAACGCTCATGCTACGAGGCATGATTCAAAAACATTTCCCCGAGGCTCCGCGAGTAGCAATCTTAAAAATTTCGTTGAGAACCTAAATTTTATTTTTCACCTCTCGCGCATATCTGCACTTCACTGCACGGACGAGAGAGTGCTCTTTTGTATTTCTGTTGCGAAATACCGAGAGTATTATATAAACATGAACAGTGAAAAAACAGTCAATGAACGAGGAAGAAAAATAAACACAAGGCGGAAAATTACATTTGTCGGCACGCAGCCGCGAGAGGGTGAACGCAAACGAGCGACGAGACATCGTGTTTTCGGGCAATTAAACATTTCCATTTTCCATTTCAGGTTTGGCGGACCAGCGGCGTAGCGCGGTCAAGCCTGCGGTCGACGATCGTTGATTCGTTTATCGCCACCCCATTCTCTTTCTCTCTCGCTCTCTTTTGCTCGCTATCTTTGTCCCGTACTCTCTTTGTCGAACGTGACTCTTTTTATTTCATATTACGAGTTCGGGCAGGATCGAGGCACTCTCTGGCGGTGAGGCAAGAACGATACGCGCGAGTCTCTAATGAAATACGCGACTAGCTCGAGCGAGAAAACAATCGTTTATTCCGTAATCGAAGAGGACTGGTGTGCCAGGGAAGAGGGACCGAGGAGGAAAAAAAATGGATCGTTCGTGCCAGAACTGTAATCCGATTGTCACGGATTTCGCGGTCACGATGGACTCGATAAAGAACGTTCCCTGGTTCGATTTCACTCGTGTCCGAGCTCCCCGCTGATCAAACACCCATTGTTTGACTATAGTCTGAAACCGATCTTACACCACTTTTTTTCACCCCTTGTCCGGTTTTTCGATTCGTATTGACTAATAGCGCGCGGGAGAGAGCCGAGTGACGCGACCCGTCTCGAGAACGATTGTACGTTTTTGTTTGAGGAGCCATTTGAATGGCTAGTTACGAGCGCGATACGGACAGTGTTGTGTTAAGACCGACTTGGGAGCAAGCAGCTGCGTCGCCGTCTCTCGCGAGAAATATCGCTCTCGCGAACCAGGAAATATATCTTCTAGACAAAGGTTGATATCGCATCGTGAGAAACTCCAAAGCGCACGCATTTTTCCACCGGAAATGTTTTCTGGATTTTTGTTGTTTTTTAAAGAAAAATAAACAATGACAATGGAAGAATCGAAATCCCGAAAAAAAATAGTTCGCGGGTAGAATCGACCTAACGGAAAAGCGAAACGGCTAACGTGGATTTTGCGGCACCGCGCAAAATAAAATTACGCGAGAAAGTGAGCGATGGGTTGGAAAGGAGGCAGAAGAAGTAAACGGAGACTCGAAAAGCGGCAGGATGTCGGGTTGGCAATGCTGTACCCGCGGGGTTAAAAACCTCAGCAGGAAATACCGGTATTGCAGAAGCTCTCATTTGCAATCTACTTCTACTATCCTCCGTGTCTTCTATGCGGATGAGAAGCCGCGAGAGACGAGAAAGAAGAGAGAAACGGAGCGAGAGGGGGAGAAGGAGGGAGAGGAGAGATAAGCGAAACTGGTTGGTATAGGGATCGCAGTCTCCGCATTACACGGGGAGCACGAAACGCCAGTAGAAGCGGCACCTGCGGGCAAAGGAAGCGGCTTCGCGCACGAATACCTCTTCGTTCTCGGTCTACCTATTTCTATTAATCCTCGACCCGCTCCGTTCTTACTCTCTCTACTCCTTCCGATTAACGCTCGTAACTGCTCGCCCAGATGCGTCGAGAAAATTCGCGAAATCGAGCGTTTCGAAAGTCGAGGAAACCGGTGAGTTTTTGTCGGCGCGAGCTTGTTATCTACCGAAGTTTCTTACTCTCTTCAGCATTTGTCAAAGATTTCCGTCCCACGTGGTTTTTCCATCTCGCGCAGTTACACGGGCTCATTCACCCCGCTGTTTCGTTTTAGTTGACTCTCCGTCTTCGCTTGGACAGCTCTCTCTTTTTCCCCTCCCTCTTTCTTCCTGCAGATTTTTTCGCGCTTTCGCCGTCGCGCAAGGTCCATACGAGGATTGTAAAATAGCCGGCTCGTGCGCGAGTGGCGGGTTAATGACCTCGCCCCCCAGTCATGACCAGAACGTGCGTGAACCCTCGCACGACTGATTACGAGCCGGCGACCCTCTGACGATCACGATCGGCCGGCTCGATGCACGTTAGGCCGAGAGTGCGCGCGCGACGCGAGTGGGAGCGAGAAACACGTGTGATCGATCCGAGCGCGAAACGGCAAAGAGAGCATCGCCTTGGGGAGTTCCTGCGAAGGGTTCGTTGCGAGAGCCGGCCACTTTCTCGCTCTCTCGCTCGTCCAACGGCCTGGATAAATCACCGGATATACCGAGGACGCGCTCCTCGGCAAGGACGTCGTATCAAACTTTTTATAGCGCTTTACGAGGACGAGACTGGAGGACGAGTCTCTGTACCTCCGCGAATAAAACCTGATAAATATCGCTCGCCACTCGTCACGGTACAATGTACGGTCGTTGGTGGAATGCCTCGATGAATGCGGTAGCGTGAGTCTTCGAGTCATTAGGAGCCAATGGATCTTCTCAAAGCGAATCTATGTTACATTCAGCACATTCTTAATTTGAATTAAGAATTTGCTACAACTATTTTATTCTCATAACAGATATGGAACTTTCGAAATACAGTATTTATCGAGCTCACGTAAATCTCATAAAAAGTTACAAGAATGTCGAATAGATCGATGGCACGCGTTGGCGAAGAGCCGCCGTTCGAAATTCCTGGCCACCGAGCTTATTCGGACTCTTGAATTCGTATTTATGTTTGAGCCCGCCGTTTGACAGAGGGCCCGGTCACCGCAGCGCCCCGAGAACCGTGGAATTGAAATGCAAATAGAGCGCGGTATCCGGGATGCAAATTCTCGGTCGCACGGGGTAACGCCGATCAGCCATCCCGAACGATCGGGGCAGAAGAGGAGGTGGGGAAGGGGTGTACCGAAAACCGGTGGCCGTCGTACCGAATCGTTCCGGAGATCCGGCGAACTGTACAACAGAATCGTCCGGATGATCCCGCAAACCGAGACGAGGAAAAAGAAGGAGAGGATCGGTGCAAAAGCAAACGAGATAAAAAGGAGAAGGGAAACGACAGCTTGAATCGCGAAGAAGGGGTACAGAGAAAGGAGAATGATTAGTATTAAACGCGGAAAGACGGGATAGACTGGTCAAAGCGAGGGGATGAGTCGAGATAATCTAACGGAAAGAAAAAACCGATAGTGTAGAGGGAGGAATGAGAATGGGGAGGGGCGAAAAAATTGATTGGAAAGCGACATTTTTTCCGGTAGAGGCGAAAGTGAAATTCGTTTCGCTCGCAGAGGACGCTCGATCTGGAGAGCCTCGAATGTGTCGATACATCGAGAACCCACTGACACGCTCTGGCATCGGTTGTAGGTAATGCTCGAACGAAATTCGACAAAACGAACGGACCGCGAATTGCGATCGCGCCTAATGGCGTTAGCTAGAGCGTTTAGCGAAACTGCCGCCTCCAGGTTCGCGCCACCCCTAGAGTAGACTCGATCGATGCACTATAATTATATTAAGCGGAACCGTCGGCCGCGTGTCAACCGCGAGGTTGGATATACCGCGCACGCGGCAACGGCTGCTGCTTATTTCGAGAGACACGCGGTGGAAGTATATCGGTATTCGCCGCTTAACTGGACATAATTTGACAGTCCTATACCGTAGCGTTGTCAAGATTCCTTCTCTAATAGATTCGTTTATCTCTCTACAGTTGGTTTAGTTCTGTGGCCGAACTGAAATGTTCGTATGAAAAATCACTTGGATAATACTATACTGTTTCTATTAATATCGATCTTAGCTCTATTTTTACGACAATTAATTGTAGAGACATTATTAAACTTATGAAATAATTGTAAGATGAAATTCTAAAGGTCTCTTCTGATACCTCTAAACGTGACATGATGGAAGAATGATACGTTTAATACAGATAATCAACCCCACTACGATAAAATACCGAATAATTCGTAAATTAATTTAAATTTATTCACGAACATCAAATCTGCTGAAAATATCGGTATCGGGATCAACGCAGTCTCAACGACCTCAGAGGGAATTATATCGATCCAATAATACATATATCATACGCCGTTCCCTCGAAAAAATTTGACCACCGAAGAGGGAACGAGAGAGGAAGAGATATATATTCGAAATGAAAAACGTAATATCCGATTCACCCCGCGGGTAGAGTTGACGTCGGACACATGCCAGAGATATTGATTCCGTCTGTGCGTATACGCTCAAAAATTTCATACGCGATAATCAAACTGCGAATGCGATATATAGCACGCATCCGTTTCACTTCATACAGACCTCCGGTGCAATGGGCGCTTAATGAACTAATTAAAATACAATCGTTGTTACAAAACGGAAACGTTTGAAAACGCTACGCGGCGCGCTGGCTCGGTTGACCGGTGTACAAATACGCATAATGCGCTAATCGAATAAATCGGTACGAGGACCCGAAACATCAAAGGGAATCACGCCGTTCGAGCGAACGGAATCGCCACGCCCTGGGCGATGTGTAGAGCGCATTATCCTCTCTGTGCGTATATAGCCTCTCTATATCTATTCGTCTCTCGATTCTCCCGATATTACGCCTACACCGCTGACTCGCATTATAGAGCGATCGAATCGAAGCTCCGGCTCGATTTTGCTTCTCTCTCTCAAATTGCTCACTCGGGTGCCGCGAGCGAGCGATAAAACCTAATC
Source organism: Goniozus legneri (assembly GCA_003055095.1). NCBI lineage: Eukaryota > Metazoa > Arthropoda > Insecta > Hymenoptera > Bethylidae > Goniozus > Goniozus legneri. Next base: position 226,774 of record NCVS01000078.1, read on the forward strand.
GGAGTACGAGCACAAAGCAGAAACGGAACCCTGGTGTACGTTGGCAAAAACTCGACGGCGCCCGACGGTGGCTATGCATAAATTGCTCCTGCTACTTGTGCGACGCGAGCCTCCGTGTTTAGCGACAATGCGAAAGAGGAATCGTACCCTTTGCCGCGGTTAACCGTGTCCGCGCGAAAGAGCAATCGATTATCCCCGGAATTAACATATGAAAGCGGAAAATTCACAAGCATGGGAAGAGGGAGGGGGCGGAAGTCGGGTGGTGTGTATAGGTGTACGTGTAGCGACGCGAAAATCGCGTACAATCAACCGAGCCACTCGTTATATCGAGCTCGAGAGCCACGAGTGGGAAGACGGATGAGAGGGAACGGAGCGGGAAGAGCGAGATTGCTAAATGTAAATGTCCGTCATTTGTTACTACGGCCGCGTGACCTCGCGCTGGTTTTGTTTGTATTCGCGACCGTAAGTGATACGGTTCATTCGTGTTGGAAAGGATATTGCGAAGGCGGAAAGAGAGGAGTGACCGCCGGCATTCGGCATTTTTTTCCTTCCACCCTTGGTTTCGTTTTCATTCCTCTCTCTCTCTCTCTCTCTCTCTCTCTCTTTCTCTCTCTCTCTCTCTCTCTCTCTCTCTTTCTCTCTCTCTCTCTCTCTCTGATCTTGTTTTTCCATCCTTTTTACGTTCTCTCTCTTTTGTCTACCAATTTTTTTTTCATTTTTGTCCCCAAAGGCTCTGCGCAAACCGCCGCTTCGGGATGCTCATTTGTAAAATTTTATGTTGCTCTCTCCCGTTGCCTTGTATCCATTACGAGAGCGTGCTCTTTTTTAGGAATTCCGTTTTAATTACTGCCAGACCGCCTCGTGTCCTCGTGCTCTTTCCCCTCCTCCCCCGAACGCCCCGAATTACGCGCGCGCGCGCGCGCAACAAGGCTCCCGCAAATCTCCGGATTCAACAACGCAGCGCGTTATCAAAGATTTAACGTGATTTATATCAACTCGTAAGGAGAGCGATTTATTCGCGTAATTCAGTTCGGCGATCAGTCGAAGTGGAAATTTCGAAATAAGTAGCCGGATAAAATACAACCAGAAACCATAAATTTCGCGAAGAATGGATTTGTCGCGCTTCCCAATATTTATTGTTTCATAACAGAGACGTTATGTATAGACGCGCCGTTTGCCAAGAATTTTTCTGGCAATGCGCGTACGCACACACCGGGTTCAAATACCAAAAACTTGATATTGTTCGCTATTTTTTTTTTCAATTTACAGTCCGATTTACGAGCACTGTTTCTTCATTTAAATATCAATCGCTGCCGGTGAAACAAAAACGAGCGAGCAGGCGAGGAGGGAAAAATCGTGACGCTAAACATTCTCAGACGAATCTCCATCAATCGTTCCGAGAGAGAACTTTATTCGACAATAGGAGGAATCTTGAGCTAATAATATTCTTCTTCGCTGGCTGAGGGAAGTTGGAAATCGAGAACCCGGGCGCTCGCCTTTTCCTCTCTTTCTCTCTCTCTCTCTCTCTCTCTCTCTCTCTCTCTCTCTCTCTCTCTCTCACTTTTGCTTTCTCCGCGTCGTTTCTGCCAATCTCACTTACACTCTCCTTCTCTCGCGCCCGGGAAGAAAACCATTGTGCAAGAAAACTTCTACGTCGTGTCGCGCTCGACGACTGGGGTGTATACTTGTATGGGATCCACCACTCTTTTGATATTTCAGCGTAGTAGATGAGTGGCGTGTCGTAATGAAATCATCTCTGGCGCTTTGATCTTCCCCGCGCGGGCGCACGCGCGCGAGCACGCTCGCCCTTCTCCGCCGTCAGCTACCTCCCGCGCCGTTTTTCCTTTAAAACGGCTACGCTGGTTTCAGCCCCTCTCCCCCTCGAGCTTTTCCCTTCCACTTCGTACCCACTGCGAGCCCGACTACCCGCGTAACTCCTAACCCCCTTCCCCCTTCCTCTTCTACCCTCGGCCTCTCGCGACTCGTGCTTTTCGCCCGACACTATAATGAGTTCCTTTGCGCTTTCTTCGCTCTTCGCTACGATACGTTTTCAACACACAAAGGTAATTTCCTAATTACACCGTGAACTAACTGGTCGTCTTTTCACGGACATTCGTTCGTAATTATTTATTATTCGTTCGCGCTTCCACTAACTCCTCCGCAACCCGCCCGTCACTCGCGGAATACACCGCTGCTGTCTCGTAATAGACACGAGATTAATTCTCATAAAAAGGCACCGGAGATTGCGAAGAAACGAGGCGGAACAATCGCGTGAATTGGAAACCTCGTAAAAGGGAGCCAGGAGGTATCCGCTGCTCGGTATCGCCTGGCAGAATTTTTTTTTTCAAAGCCGTACTTTTCGGAGTTATTTAACTTTCATCGGTCTTCATCGGTACTATATTGCAATTTTTTTCGAAATTAATCCCCGTGCGGGGGAAAATTGAATGATGTATCGGGATGAGAAGAACTGGACGGAACTTTAAACGCCAATAACGAAGAAATAGATTATATGCGAACCGCAACGGAAAGACAGCGGGTACAGTGATCGATTTACACGCTCGTGTGTTCTTCGCGAAATACCGCAAAGTCGAGATAAAGAGGGTTGGCGGGGTACCGTGTACAATACCGAAGCAACCCACACACACACACACACACAAGTTTTCCTTATACATATAGTATATATTATAGATCCATTACTCATAGTTACAGAGTGGTGGTTCTTTTGTGCCTTGTACACTCAAAGAAATGAATACTCTTATTTACTATTTTTCATGGTTAACAACATTCCTAGTATTGAATATGATAGTTTAAAAAAATAATTGGTTGTGTTTACCACACACAGTAGACTGACAAAATTTTGGCTTGTGTAACAAAATGAGGAATAATACTATTAATTTTGTTCTAATTTGCACAGCAATTATAATTGATATTATCTCATTTGAATTTATGAAAAAAAAGTTAATTTAACTACAAATTCAATTTGATATCGCGTTTCACAAATCAACGTTCAGCGTTCAGCGTTTCAGTTGATCAAGCTGTCAAATTTCTTTCAGTGCGAATAGTTATCTTATGCAGCGAGTATTGTATCGATTGCAGGAATCGCGAGAGCGATACACCGACGTGGCATAACAACGAAGATCCTCGCGAGAGAGGAAAGACCACCCGCGGACTGCCAGACTCGGAGAATTAAGCCACGTTCTTGCTGCCAACGCTGCCACAACGCGCACTCGCCGTCTTTCAACGCTACCTCCTGAGAATTCGTCGGCAAGTTATAGCCCGCTAAAGAAAATTGACTTGAATCCAAGCCAGGATAATAAAAGCACGGCACTGTGAGGACGCGCGAGGGAGAAAAATGAAGAACGCGACACGGAGTAACGTGTATCAAGAGCAGTTAAGTAAGAGCGTTCGAGAATGTTGCGATACTTGTTATAATCTTGATGTTCAGATTTTGGGTCAATTCATGAGTTCTAGTGGTAAAAAACAAAGTTGAACTCTCGTCCTCCAAAATTGAATCAGAAAATACTCTGATGTCAAGTTAAAATATAATTGTTTCAATTATATTTCAATTTCCAATCAACTATATGAACATTTCTCTCATTTGTACAATATAGCAGGAAGTAATTAATAAAGAAACCAGAGGAATGAGTCAACAACAGTAAAAAAAAATTACGCGATGAATGAAATTTTAAATGGATTCACGATCGCGATAAAATTCACTTTCGTCGTGGCTATTCAGAATATAAACTAGGGATATAAACTAGGAATATAAACTTGTTTACCTTGTTCGGTGTTGTAGCTTGTTGCTGCGGTGAACAACTGGTGCTGTGCACTGTCGGCTGATTCGTCGTAGCCGGCACGATGCCCTGATGATTCAGATGAGTCAGCTGATTCAGCTGGGTAAGCTGTTGAGGCTGCTGGACCGGATTCTGTGTTGTGGCCTGCAGCTGCTGATGATGCGTCTGATGTGCAGGATGGGTCGTCTGATGGTGCGTCGCGGGGAAGGTGGGACCCGTGTACGGGAGGAACAGCATCGGGCTGCCGAGGATGTGCACACCACCTCCACCCAATGCGCCCGTCTCCTCCCTACACCTTTTTCGTGCGTTTTTGGTTTTGGATAGTTCTTTTTAGTCCATCAAACCGTATTGGTTTTTTTTTGTTAATACTTCGACGTACTACTACGCAATCTATTATTATCTCTGACTTGTCTGTTCTGTATACAAAGTTATTGTTTATTCTCGGTAATATATTATTATCAAACACTGCCGACGACGACGAAGACGACGACGAACAACAGAGTGGAAGCAGATGTAGTTGTAATAGTGGTTATGGTTAGAAGTAGCGGTATCGGTAGTGATATTTGGTGGAAGTACTAGTAGAGTAGTTTTTCAAAGTAGCAGTACACGTGTCGAAGTGAAGAACTAGAGATTTTTGTATTTTGTATTGATATTATTACCTGCACTCCTGCCCCAGCCCCTGGTGCTGGGGGTGGGCGTAGGGGGCGGCTCGGACGGAGGTGGTGGACGCCACCCTCGCGACCCTCAGCGATAGGCCGCCCCGTTGACTGGTGAGCTGAACCGAAGCCGGCGACTGATGATTGCTATGCACGCAGCAACAGGCGCGACAGCCGGTTTGCTGCTGGCACGGGATACCCTGGAGTTGAGTCAAGGGGCCCCTGGGCCCCGTGGATGTGGGAGAACACGGGTACACCCCAACCAGACAACCCACCACTGCAGCCCCGGGGCCCGGAGCCAAGGCGCTTGTTGACGAGCCTGCCACCCCAACCTCGCTACAACCCCGTCTGCAACCACTGCACCACTGCACCCACCTTCCACGTACGCCTGTGGCTTCCTGCGTACCGATCAACGTACTACTGTCGATCGTCGATACCCCCTGGACCAATCGAACCCGGGCACTTTTATCTTCACGTTCACCTACGGGCGGGATCTTGCCCTATTTTCTATTTTCTTCGTAGGAAGAATCCTACTGCTCACTTTTCTGCGTTAAAAAAAACTACACGTTTCTCAAGCCCGAAATACCTTTGTGTTCACGATTATTTCACTCAAATTCACAACCAGACCACGGGATTTTTTAAAATATCAAAACGCCACTTTAATCTCTCCTCACACGCGCGAAAATTCGTATTTCCGATGTTTCAGTGATTCGGGTGCGTTGCGCTCGACGCACGCTGAATTTAATCCCAAACACCGAGCTCCTGAAAGTAAACTTTGTTCCCACTAGACACAGTCCGCTGAGTACCAATAGAGATAAGAGTATAAATAGCAGCAAATTAATTGTCTCGACTCAGTTTCGAGACCGAGGAGCGTCTTCGTGGACTGTTAAACTGCTTGACGAGCGTGCACAACCAAGTAGGTAAGAGACGTTAGTTGCTTCACTGCCGTATATGCTCGAAAATTCTGACGCAGACAGACTTGCTTTTAGCCACGTGGTCGACTTGTGTGTACAAGCTTCGGTTGCTCAAATTACTATCGCAATTTGTCCACAATAATAATTTCTCGTTATATCGTTTGTTATATTCGCAAATACACGAATCGTAGAGTTTCCACGTGTAATGTCACTCCAATTTTCAAAACGAATTATTGACGGTACCAACGGTAAAAGTTGATCCTCGTCTCGTCTGAATTACTTTGTTTTTCGATTCTCACAAGTAAATCCAATATTTGGAAGAAACGCACTCGCAATATTTTTATTATCTCTATCGATAATGTCTCGAAACAATTTCGATCCTCGACTATCCAATCCGATGAACGGAACTCGTTGTCGCACCTGTTGTCAAAAAATGTCTTACACTAGCTCTCTCGTTGTGTCCGATTCAGCGTACACTGTTTGTCCTCCTCTCGAGCGTAAAATGCTCCAGCATGTCACGAACAAACGTTCACGCGGGTGATCGAGCGATACCTCTATTGTCTCCGAACGCCTCTGCGAGCTTTTATTTACGAAAGCAGACGATAACGGTTATTGTTTCCCCTCGCGATCGAAGCCGAGAAAATTCCAGCCAATTGTCGTTGGATATTCTCCGCGAGATTTTCCCTGGCACTGGGCACGAAACTCGAATCGACAGACGTCAAAATGACATTCTCGCTCTCACTTCCCGGTCCAGTCTTCCTGTCGCGGTACGAACGTATCGGATGCACAATCTTTTTCCTCCTCGATTCTTCGTGGCCGATGGACGGTATCGCTTGTAAAAAAAATTCCTAACGTTCGCAATGGAACGGCCACTCCACCAGTCGGCTGCGAAACGCGTCGCGATTACACCCCCGCACGGGCGCGTGGTAAATAAAGACGAGTGAACGACGGCAGGGTCGAAAAATAGGGGAACCTAACCCGTAATGCTGGAAGGTCGCTCGCCGACTGACTAGCACTTCCGTTCAGGCTGTTGTGCGATTCAGAGTGGGGGATGCTTCGCGTTGGGTTGTTGTGTGTAGGGGTTGGTGGCGGCGGCTCGGCTCTCGTCGGTTGGTTGGATCGCGGCCGTCCTTGTGTATGCTCCACGCCGTGCGCGCGGGAAAACCCGGAGTCCTCTCTCGCCGCTACAAGACTACACGGACCACCCGGCGAGTATCGTGACCAGTTTTCACGTGGCTCGTACACAAGAGTCTACTCCCGGAGTTTGCTCTTTCGAGCGACGCGTCGGTGAACTCGAGGAGCCGCCGATCGTCGTACTCGAATATGCCACGCTGTTTTCGAGCAGTTCTTACGACAAATTTTTTAACGAAACGTGGTTTATACTCGCTCTCTTGATATTGTATTTTATATATAATGATCAGTATTTTAATACTGTAAATTTTGGTACTATTCTTGAGTCATGCGATTTCTCGATTTTAGATATCGTCGAAAGAATTATTTGAGGAACAATACAGATATCCGACCGGTTAACGCGATTAGATCGACGAGACGATCAAGTACATGAGATACACTCTGCGATTGATCGAACTGTCAATCGAGCTTGCAATGCCGCACCGATCTTTCGAGAACGAAGTAGCCGACGGTAACTTTTATCCAAAGATATCCCAATACGTACGAACAGACCGATCCTCCAAAACTCCGTCGATAACTCAGACTGACACTGTCAACGTGATATCACCAACAGTCCCATTCCGTCGCTCGCCACGTGCTCGAGGACCGCACTATCATTCACTTTTTCGAGATCGATCACCAAAGACGTGTACCACGCACACACAGGCACACACACACCACACGCACACGTGTCTCATTGACAGAAGAGTGGGAATCGAGGTGGTAGGGGATAGAAATGACAGAGGCCTGAATGAACGAATCGAGGAAGATCGGGGCCGTCGGCGAGCTCCGCGCGAGCTTGAGAAAGGTCCGGGACGGCCGGTTACTGTGCGTAAGAATTCTCCGAAAAAAAAGCTGGCGCGAAGAAAAAAATACGAGCCGTGTGTAGCGCGGTAGACCCGGGCCGTCGGTATTACGCGTGCGTCGACTGTTGTGTGTTTACCCGCGATACAAGAGGGGTGGAGGGGCCGAGTCGAAACGAGGAAGAGAGTGGTGGGGATGGCGCGTGAATCCCTCGACGTAGCCCCGACGCGGGCGAGTTTGAAAAATCTCTGGGAATCGGTGGAGAGTGAAATACTCGGCGCGGCGCGACGCACGAGATGGAGGCCGATAACTGGTATATCCCGGGTAGGTAGCGTGGAGACAAGAGAGGAGAGAGAGACCAGCTCGTGTATCGCAATGTATCGCGGCCGCGACGGAGTCGGCGTCGACGTCGGCGCCGGCAGCGCCAGCTACGGTGGAGGTGGTGAATATCTCGACCCCTGGTGGGGGCTGAACGAGTGGAGGGAGCCGCCACCCCGTCGGAGGAGAGGGTAGGTCGGCCAGCCGCGAGAAGGGGCGCCGGATGTACAAGAGCGAGAGGGAGAGGGAGGAAGAGGGAGAGGAGAGAGTTTCGCACGGCAACTGCTGACCCTGCCGTTACTCTCTGTATCGGTTTACACAGCGACGGCTCTAATTTCTCTGGCGCGAGCTCGCGCGATGGACGCCCGATTCCTCCCGTCGTCGGTGTCTCGACGAATACCGCGGGTACGGCCCGCAGGATAATTATATGTATATCCGTTGTGATCGATCGGGAGGGAAGCTCGATCAATCGTTAAATAATGGAACGATTTTGACGAGCGTGTCGGAGCGGCTTACGCGGTAATACTTCCATTTACGGTAGCGATCGAGAGTCATGGGCGTACATGGATTGGGAATTTGTACCGTGTTGCGAGTTATAACCGCGTAGTTAGTATGCGATGGAAACAGGAATCGATTACCGATATTGCAGCCAGCCGATAACGTCGAGGGGGGAGAGGGCGATAGTCTGTATCGAAGAAAGGATGCAAATGGTTTGTAAATCGGCTACGGGTGTCCCCGGGTGTTACCCGTCCAAGTCGAAATAAGCTTTGAAGCATTCGAGAGGAACTCTTCGCGCAGAAGTTATCCTCCTTGCACCAGCTCTGACCATTTTAGCACGTTACGTTCGAGTCGAGTCGTAATTGCTGTAACTCGCGTGCTCGAATCTTATACATACATGTATATAACCTAGAAGCAAATCGGACGGGTCTAGCAATTGCTGCAATTCTGCAGACCGCGGGGGAGAACTTTTGGCGACGTCATCGTTGGAAAGGAGAATGAGAGAGAGAGAGAGAGAGAGAGAGAGAGAGAGAGAGTTGCAGTGTTGTAACGTATTACGCATTTGCATAGCCATTGTTATGCGTCCTATATACGATACGACGGGGAATATTCACGCGTTACGATTTTATTGAAAGACGCAATAGAGGGGAGAAAGGAGAGGTACATTGAACGCGCACTCTCCCCCCCCCCCTCTCTCTTTCCAGCAGCGGCCACCCTCGTAATACGGGCGACTTGGAAAAATCACTGCGTTAAGAGCCGATATTGTTCTTCGTTTTGTAGCCGCGGGAAATGCAATTTCCTCGTAACGGCATTCACTCCCTTTCCCCTATTTCAGCGGTCTACGGCTGGATGAAATTTACAGAATTACTGGATCATGTAGATTCCACGCTGGCTCGGGGTTCTTTTTTTTTCATTACATCCTCGTTTCCAACAACCGTTGGTGTATACGTGGAACGAGGCCTCGTCGCGATTTTGTTCCTTTTAACGGCGTGTTCCAGGTAGGTGTTAATTAAAAATCGCACGTTTTCATCGTCTTCGGAGGAGCACTACTATCACGGACGTGTAATTAAATTGCCGAGGATTTTTTTTTTCATCGACCCGAGAGACCAAGGCCGGTTACGGACGCGTCTTTTGTCCCCTCGCGTGGAAAATTCCCATTTTCCTCGCCGATGATGCGCGAGCCATGCGAGGGCGAGATATTTCACATCTTTGTACACATTTTTTCCATACTCGAAGAACGTGATACACTTATCGAGGTGTTCTAAATCGAAAAATAAGATTCCACGGAAAATGAAACCTTTAGCTTTGTATAATAAGTTTTAATTTAAATTATAATCCCGGATAGGCCTATATAAGAAAGAAGTAATATAAAGAATTGAATTACTTTTTTATCCTTGAATTTCAAAACATCTTCCACTTTTCTATTTTATCGTAAAGATTACCTAAAATCTCTAAAATTCTGTGCTTCTTCATTCTGTTGATAAATTTACGTCACATTTGCTATATATAGGTAAAGCGACTATTTTGAATTAAACATCAGGCGCTTACATCTTCACACAGAAAAAAAGGATCACTTGAATCAAGAAATATATACTTGATTCAAGAGAGTTATGCGGAAGAAAGAAAAATTCCGTCATCAAGAAAATAATTTCTCCATATTAGTAGAAAATTAAATTCTTGAATTGAGAATTTTTTTTCTTGAATGAAGAATATATTGACTTATTCAAGGACACACATTCTTGGATCAAGAAATTCACAACTATTGTTTTTAAAATTTATTTCTTCATTCAAGAAAGAAAAAAAGACTTGATATTGGAAAGTATATTCAAGTAATCCTTTTTTTCTGTGCATGAAAATCCAATTGGTGTACATCAAAGCGCCTTTTTTTAAATCGCTTAGCGATAATTAGAACATCGAAGAAATTATTTCAGTATGCACAGGAGGGTGTATTTTTCGACTCAAGGGAGAAAGGCGAAAACGAGCGGTTCGCGAGCTAATTTCCATCGGTCATCAGGGCACGCGGATAACCGAGGTTGCTCGCGAAATGCGGTTCTCTGGGCTTGCTCGGGAGGGGGACCGGTGGTGCCGGTGGCCGGTCCTCTCTCTCTCTCTCTCTTGCGCGCGCGCGACCCCCGCTAAAATTTCGTATTTTCGCGGCTAATGACACGGGAACGAGACGCTAATGTATTCTACGCGGGGAACATCTACTATGCACTTCCCATTAGCATTTGTAATGCGTACCCTACCTCTAACCCTTGGCGCGCTCGGGAGAGACCACAGTATAGCAGTTGCAACACCTATACATATACGACGCAAACCCATCAACGTACCATTTATAGCGCGCCGTCTCGTTGCCCTACGGTATGCGTGGGCTCGGGGGGAGAGAGAAAAAAGAGCTTACCACTCGTTTGCCCGTGGAAATATGTTAATAGGATGCACCCGCGTTGGTACCTTTATCCATTCCGTATACATGCTCCTTTTCCCTACGCGTCATAACGTTTTTCCTCTTCCTCTATTCTCCGCAAGCTCCCTGCTCGTCCGGCCTGATCTCTCAGAATGGCAGTCATTAGGACTTTTCACCTGTCACTCGATTACTCGCCATAGCGTTTCGTTAACGTCTCTTGTGGCAAATATCGCCCCCGCCGATTCGATAAAAACCTTACGGTTCTTCCGCTGCGTATGCACGAGTAAGAAAATTTGTAGATTAATTGAATGTTCATCAGGAGACCGTAAAATATTTTGTTCGTTGGAAAAAATTCACGTTTCTTCAGACGCTAATACTATCTGTCGATCAAACAATTATCCCGTCTGCTCATAAAAATATTTATGATATATTTATACGTTCGTTAATTTGATAAATTTTTTACTCAGTGTAAATACTAGGGTGTTTCATAGTTTGGTGAAAAATTTTTTTTTGCTCTCCTACCTCAAAATCTGATAGAAGATGAAAAATAAAAAATATTCCTATTTTTAGAAACATCATAAGTTAACTAGGAGACTAGCTCAATCAAAAATTCGATTTTCCATTTAAATTGCACAGGAAAAACTTTTTTTTGAGTGAAGACCCAATTTTCAGTATTAAAAAAATTTTTTGAAGCAAAATGAGGATAATGCTATTGTACGGTATTAAATTTGCTACAAAAAAGTTAATTCAAAATTATTACAAACCGCACGTCTATTTTTATAAAAATCCATCTTCCAAGTTTTGTAACTTGAAAACTATTCATCGTACGGCTTTAGCCAAATTAACTTTTTTGTAGCACATTTAATACCCTACAATAGCATTATCCTCATTTTGCCTGAAAAAATTTCTTTAATACTGAAAATTGGGTCTTCACTCAAAAAAAAAGTTTTTCCTGTGCAATTTAAATGGAAAATCTAATTTTTGGATGAGCTAGTCTCCTGATTAACTTGAGATGTTTCTAAAAATACGAATATTTTTTATTTTTCATCTTTTATCAGATTTTAAGGTAGGAGAGCAAAAAAAAATTTTCATCCAAATATGAAACACCCTAGTAAATACTCTATTGTCCTACCGATGTTTTCAACGATTTTCTCATCCACAGATGAAAGGAAAAGAGAGTGTTAATCGATTCCACGAATTATAGAGCGTTTCTTGAATGTCTTGTTTCTCTTTGCGCATAATAACGCATAACACCCGAATCCGGCTACTCACGGAATGCCACAGGAAAGTAATAACACGAGAGAAGCTCAAGCGAGTAATGCCGAGATTGCGTGCGACGACGCAAACCGCGTCGTTTGATCCTTCGACTAAGTCATTAACCGAGCTGGTGTTTGTCCAGCTAAAGCGCTGAAACCGCGCTTCGTGAGGGGGGAAAAATGGTAGCGAAAAATCTTATCGGTGGAAAATCTCGTCGAATCGCATTGATCCCATCTACGCGGCAATAAACCAAAAAACGCTTCCCATTACGGTTTTCCCAGGACGGACGATTTCCCCGCGGTACACTCGATGGGTTTTACTCTTTTTAATCCGCGCTGAAAAAACCGCTCTCCGCGTAACTCTTTTTCAATCCAGGGGTGAGGCAGGGGGCCGGGGATAAAAATGAAAACGAGCTAAAGAGAGAGAGAGAGAGAGAATGAGAGAGAGTAGGAGTCGGTCGACGTCGGTGCAATAACGGATAAGCGGGACCATCGGACAGTTCGCGAGCTCTGCTCCTGATGGGCCGGACGATGGAGAGACGGGACTACGGGGGTAGACGGTATATTTATAATGACCCTATATGTATGCAAATGGCTGCATATCGTACGGACCTATCCCACTCGTATTCGCACGTGACGGAGAGCCCGACCTGCACGAATCTCCACCCAGCCACTCGCTCTCTATATCTCTTTCTCGGCCCCCCTCTTCTCGCTCACTTCTCGGCGAATTCGCGCGGTTTGTGTATCGGCCGACTCGCGATCGACTTTCGATCCCTTCGAGGTAACGTATTCTGATGAGTTTTTGTCCCGGAATGTTCGCACTCGTACTTGACACGCGACGTAATGATCTTTATTTTTTTATTTATATCCGATAACCGGGATCTTTTTCTGTGGAAGAACCGATTAAATAAACAATCTCGATTTGGTCGTCGGAATCGCTCTATTCAAGAAAGAAAATACGAACAAAATCTATAACCGATTTGCGATAATCTAATGTAAGTTCTTTTTTTAACAAACTACTTTCTGAAAAGTAGAACGTAATTATACCGGTATAGCTGAATTTTATTCTCTTAATGAACGTTCTTATTTTTGAATTCGAGAGTTTTTGAAATTTTCCTCAACGGAGGTTGTAAAGTAGATGAAAAATTAAAACTCTGTCCGGCATTTCGAGCTCTCGTGGAAATCGCGCTTCGGGCACTTGCCGAGTTTAAAAGTGACTGTAGCCGGGTCCGGAGCGAGAAAAGCGGAGAGACAAGAAAAAGCCAATAATTTTGAAAACGCTCCGCAACACAAAGGACGGGCGAATTCATTTCGTTCGACGAGCATAATGAGCTTTTTGCGGGAAAATTATACTCCCCTCCTGCATGAACAAAAAGGACAATTCCTCGATTCTGCCCCCCTCGCTTCCCAATGTGTGTGTACCGTCCGACCGCGTTATAAATACGTATTTCGCGACGATGGGTATTCATAAATCGTTCGCGTGTGTGCGAGATCGAAAACGCTCACGCTCGTTCCGCTCTTTCGATGCAGGAGGCGCGTCGCGATCGTGGCGCATAAATTATAACGATAAACACGATATTTATAGGCTGACACAAATTGGCTATGCTAATTTCTGCTGATCACTGGGAAACTGCATTTCGAGCGATCGTTCGATGAAATACAACGAGGCCGTTCTATTGCACTAACGCATCAACAATGGACTCCTCTCATCCCACACTTGCGCTCCAAACTTCCCGATACAAATGGATTTTCCGAAAGTACTTGCATTTGCAATCCCAGTACCTACCTGTGCGCTTATTATCATTTATCGCGCCCCGTTTCTCCCGTAAATTTGGCAACAGTTCGCATTTTTTCACTCTTTACCTGAAAAAAGTACATAATTGTACCATTATAACATTTAACGGTTCTCGAACCATATTTCTATTTTTTTAGTTTTAATAAATTAAAATTTATTATACATAATTTCATTAATTAATTTTCTAATTTCATTTTCCTCTTTCTTTTTTATTTTTCATATCGAAAATTGTCGACAGAATCTCGTGGCGACCTTTTGATTAAAATTACAAAAAATCCTGGGAGAAATAGTTTCAACTACAATGAATGATAAAATTAATGTCGCTATCGCTGTTATGGCACCGAAATAAAAAAGAATCTCAGCAAAATTTTTCTTCATTGCGCATCTCGTTCGCACTATCCGCGTGACGCCCGAACGAGCTGTTGCTAGCGGGAGTCGGCGAAAGTTAATTAAACCGCGCTGAAGAACCCCGTAGACGTCCTACCGCAACATCGACGAAACATCTTCGTCGACGGATATGGTCGAGAGAGGGTGTTGCGAGAAAGACGCTGTAGGCGAGCAACAAGAACCGACGATAATGGTCGTCGGACCCCCCACCACTTCGTGACTCCTGTTTCTTCTGCATGTAGCAACCCGAAATCGTGTTTTGCCCCGACGAGACCGCGAACTGTCTTAAATAATTGCTAGCTTAACCCTGTTTTGCCGTTTCGATCCGGGTGAGAGTAATAAATCGATGCTGCTACAGCCTTAAAAGCTTTTGTCTCAGCGATTTGATGATTTTTCAATTTCGATAAGAACGAAGAATTCGAGAGTTCGGCTCGCCCTCGGAATATATTTCGCGATCTCGCAAAGCAGCATCTGAGAAACAATGGCGCGAAAGTTCGTGGAATCGAGAGTGCGCAATGTAGTCATCTTATTTTCCGGTAGAACACGGCAATTGCGTGACGAATGGTTCTTCTTACCCTCTCTCTCTCTCTCTCTCTTTGTAAACCCTCCCCCTCCCTTTTTCGTTTTACATGCACGAAGAATCTCAATCGCGTCGGATGGCGGGAGAAATTCCAGGCGAGACATTAAGACGCTCGCGAAGAGCCGGAAAAACGGGATAGGCGAGGGCTCGGTTGTAGGCATTACTCCGAAATCGTGCTTCGCGAACCCGGTCCTACAGCCCTTCTCACTTTTCTCATCGTACAGGAATTTCTCTCTCTCCCTCTCCTCTCTCTCTCTCTCTCCCTCTGTTTCACGAAACTTCTATCTCTCCCCCTTCGATCGTTTTCCGTCCTAGAACGCGGTTCGCGTTATTTCGCTCCTCTCTTACCGGCTCCTTATCTCCGTTACCTCATCCCCCCAAACGAGCCGTTCTCTCTCGCACGCGGGCGAGCTCTCTTTATCTCTTTCTCGAAGCCGAGAGCCAAGAGAGCTCAATTTCAATTTCGAGTCCCCGGGGTGTCGTTCCGAAACGAATATAATTATACGGAATAATTCTGACACGAGGTGGAACGGAGTATTCGATGGAGGGGGTAAAGGGGGTGGTAAGACGAGAAAGGGAGAAGGAGGACTGTTTCCAGTCGAAGCGGCAGGCACACTTCTTCGATACGCCCGTGGAAAATTGCGAAGGGTGCAACCGCGTATTTATACGGGGTGTCCTAAAATTATATGATGGCATCGTAGTACTATATGTAGATAGTTGGTCGATTCGAAGATAAAAATCTTTTTACTATTCTAAAATTTGGTCAGCCGTCTTTGAGTTACAAAAACTTTTGGATATCCAATCAGAAATTGTTCTTAACTGTTTAGACATGATTTATAACTAACTCCGATTTTCTCATCAGATTTCGATCAATCCCTCGACATACAATGACATGTAAAAGATGTAATTCTTAATTTTTTGAACTTTCGACTATCAAAAGATCCACAAATGTTCTGTGACACCCCATAGCTGGAAATGTCACGCGGTCGCGTGGTTAAGTTATCACCCTTCGAGTTACGAGACTAGAGGAGGCCTCTTCGTCTCTCGCGCTCTCTCTCTCTCTCTCTCTCTCTCTCTCTCTCTCTCTCTTTCCTCCGTTGAAAAGATAGCGAGTGTTTAATGGCACGAAATTCCTGCCGTCGTGGAATGTCCTGAATGAAAATTAAGTCAAGTATACACGCGCCGTGGTTACGCACCGTACTCCACGGAATCCCTCCTCGGTCCCTCGCTCGAGGTTGACGTAGATTTTTCGGTTATTTACGAGAGAAATATTTCCAAAACCTGATCGCGATTACTCCTCGCTGACGAGTCGGAGAGAAGAGTCGGGAATTCGATTCTTTTTTCCCCTTCTGACGTAATCTTGGTACAATTTGTCGAGCGACGCGAAATTTATCTTTCAATTATTTTACTCCACCTTATCAATTGCCCGTAGCGCTCGGTGGCTAAGTTCACGCTCGCTTCTACTCCCTGTGTTTCTGGCACCACTTGCCCCTGTTTTCCCGCCCACCTCCGGTGGCCCTCCCAACGATTCCCAACCCCCGCTCAAAAGAGAGAGAGAGAGAGAGAGAGAAAGAGAGATGAAGGCACTTCATTCCATTATCCGGATATTAGCCATCGGGGACCCACGAAATTGCTACAACTTAAATAATTTGTTTTAATGCAATCGTCGAGTAACCGTTTAACGGTTCTCGCCCGGCGCGCGAATTTATTTTTAATTAGACAATCATCGATCCGCCGGCCGAGCGCGAAAGCAACGTCGCCTGACGTTTTAATCGAATCCGAGATCCAATCCCACCGCATGTTAATTTCCACACTGGTATATAAATGTAACGAGCGGGCGAAATTTTGCAGAATCATTAACGCTGATTAATAGTCACGAATACGATATACACGATGCCAGAGCGCGTCATATCTGTGTTTAATGTAACGCGAGTTATAAAGCGCTCTATATCCGATGCGTGAAATTATGAACAGCCAGGATGAAGGAGCTCGATTCCTCGGGAAACGAGAAACGCGTGACCGATATTCCCGGAGGGATTCCCCAGCGAATCGCGAGCCGCGATATGAAAATATTTCGCGGTGATTCGCGAACAGAAAAACCGAACTCCCAATCGACGCCTGGGTCCCTATTGTTTGTTTCGTTCCGTGTGTGTGAGTTTCTGCGTACGGTGGGTCACTCGAATTGCCCGGTGCCGAGCTTTTTCCCCAAAAATATTAATAGCGGCACGGTACATCGTATACGAGGCACCGCAAAAAGACAATCAATTTTCACTACTGTTTCGGTCGCTCGCGCGGAGAGTGATATAAATTAAAATTGCACGTTTCCCATTATTTTTGCATTTCGACGGAACGCAGACGTAAAATAATTATACCGACGTTGTTTTGTTGCCCTTTTCGCAAAACCTCTCTCTCTCTCTCTCTCTCTCTCTTTCCCGGCGCGAAATAAATTTATTAAACGCCAAAATTTATTCCGAAGATAAATTGAAACTTATTGAAGTAAATTAAAATTCATGCCGTTCGCGAGTAGAATGCAGCGCGTGATTCGCGATGGTGTGAGGAGTCTCTTTCGGAAGCCGCGCCGAAATAGGAGAGGCTGTAAAATTACATATTTCACGGGGCGGCGAGAGTACGCGTAGCGGAGTGGAGTTTGGCAGCGTGGGCGCGAAAAAATGTTATACACGAAGAAAGTGCAGACGACACGCGCACGTATACCGCGACTTCCTATAGATTCGCCCGAACTCTTTCTTTTTTTTTCATCACACGTACCTCGTAACCATAATTTATAAGGGGAACGCGACTGGTTAGCAAACTGTCGGGTTGAGTGCATCTCAAACATATATGTAAATCGCTTTGCGAGTGAATCCAAGCTTCGCGTCAAGTGCAGGCAACAGTCGATTTTGAGCTACTCAACCCCGCTGAAAGCCAAAAAGGTGGATCAATAGAAGAAAACGAATTTTCGTATTGAACGAAAAAAAATATATACTGTATGTAAAATTCCTTGTACATATCTTCGTCGCGCGAGATATGCCGAGTCAAAAATAAGACACGGCTCTTTCAGGAAAAAATTAGTTGATCAAAATTTCAGTCTGCCCCCCAAACGATTCTTGACCTAGAAACTTAATACAAAGTTTCCCCTGTGCTAACAAACAGCCAATGGTAGGTGAGACTTTTTATAACTTTACTCTTACGCGTTCATTATTATTATAATCCAATATAAAGCAGATAAAAACCAAATCAGTGGTTTCAGCCCATAAATAACACCTAATTTTATAGTAAATTTTTGAGTATATTCAGCAAACGCACATACAATAATCAGGTTTTCATTTCAAGACGAAATCATCTCTCCCAAACCTTATTTCGACCTGTTTCTAGATCAAAACAAGGACTTATTTCTTGGCTCAGGATGGGTTTACTAGATTTGGCTGGCAGGGTAAAAAAGAAATATTCATTCGTTCTGCACGACATGGTAATCACGCGGAACGGAGAGCCGTGCGCGCCGCTAAAGCGCCGTTACGGCCACTCCCATTACGAATTACGAGGACCCGAATGGCAGTAGTAACGTATACCGAACGACTGTCATACTAATAAAGATGCATTATATGGTCAAGATATTCCCGGCGAGTTCGCATAAAGCGACGTCGATTCGAAGAGAGCGGGACCGAAATGAGGAGCATTCTTGTCCCGATAACTCGCACCGTGCAAGAAGAAGGGAAGAGATGTTACGACGTTTCTAAACTTTCCGATAAAAAGCTCCTCGTGTCATAGTACAAATCCCTCTTCGCGTATAAGTGTGGAAAAAAATGCCGGTCTTCGAAAAGGGAGAAAGTAGCGCGAAAGAGAAGAAAATACCGCGTGGAATCCTAAACGATTCGTTTGCCATCCGATCCATTCTATGCTCTTTCCTCGTTTCTATACGGCTGTGTATGTGTGTGTGCGTGTGGGTGTGTATACGAATTCTCTATCTCCCTCTTTCACCGGGAGCATATAGGAGCGCGCGTCGAGAATCCGCGCTAAGCGACGCGTGCCGCGCTGCAATCTACCCTTCCGTATTCTCCACCGACGCCCCACCCTGGAATCCCCTTTCCGACCGGGATATATATCCTCTTCTTCCTTCTCTTCGCGGAAAGTTCTCTTCTGGAAAGCGCGCACGGTGATTCCTTTCATGTCCTGAAAGTCCGTCTCTTCCGCGTAGGTATAAGTACCACTCCCCCCCTCCTCCCTCCCCCTGTTTCTATCTCTCTCTCTCTCTCTCTCGTAGAATCTTATAAGTCTTGGGTGTAGCAAGAAATTTTTGGGAAATTTTGAGAAATTTGCGAAATTATAGCAAAGTTTATGGACTTTTCGTTATCGAGGAAATTATTACATTAAAAATTATTACAATTTCAATGATTCTTTACATATTTTAATACAGTATTACGAATGGCAAAAAAAAATCGTAAAAGTCATCGATATTATTTACGCGTGCTCGTAATTTAGATCTGTTTTTTTTGCATACGCGCGTTATGTCATTCGTACGGCTGATGAATACTATAAATCTTTTTTGTTTCGTTTGGCGTTATGAGTTTCGTGACATAGCTGCGCGTGCACGAATTTTATGAAAAAAGAAGAGAAGAAATAATACCGACCAATGGTACATCATTCGCAATACGAACGAAAATTAATTTACACGGGCTTATCTCTGTTGCTGGTTGAAATTGTGAATTATGTAACGTCGCGGAACGGTCGAAGCTGGGTCATCCATGAAACTCGCAGAGTAAAAAAAGGCACACTGTATGAATAAATCCACGAAACTCATCACCTCCGATGAAATGTCAAATTCTGGTGAATTAAAAAAATTCTATCAAGAGGGAGAATTGACGATTTATTAAGCTCGTACGGTGTATGATGTGTAAAAAAATAGGACTTGAAAAAAAGAATAGGGGAGGTAGTTTTTGCAAAACTGGCGGAACGAAACGATCCCGTCAGGAAACAGCCCGACGTTGAGGAGAGGAACACAACGCTGCGTATACCGTTGTATAAAAGAGAAAATAAAAGAGGAGAGCGGACGATGTCGTCGAGACGGTGATTTAAGGCCTCGAGACGGCGCGCTTAGTTCTCTAAACATTTTAGCCGACCTTATTTCGCCTGCATTATTTCAGCGTTAAGACGAGCCAGTCTTACCCGTACCGTTCTTTCTCCACTTGTTGGAAGAGAAAGAACTGACAAGAAAGAGAGAGAGAGAGAGAGAGTAAGAGTTTCGTTCAGAGAGTGGGCTAAGAGGAATACGGGGCTTGGAAGAACAGGCCCGCCGTCTCGGTTAAGTGGTACGATACATAAATACGCGATTAATCAAGTTAACTGCTCCTCATCGTAGGAGCCATTTTTCTCCTCTCCCTTTTTTTCATTGACTCTCAATTTTTTGCTAGTCCTCCCTGACCACGATCTCGCAAACATTCGACCAAGCTAGACGAAAGTCACTCGAGTACTCAGTCGGCGAATGAGTTTGGTTCAAGTCGAATCGAAATATTAATTCTCTATTTAAGAATTACATGAATCGTAATTGTATTGAATCAATCGTTTTTACTCTCTTATCATTATTTTACACCTACAACCGAATTTTTAGTACTAAATTATGTGGTCGGAGATATAAGATAAGAATGAAAGATTACCAATAGCATAAATGTAGAATCGACATTTCAACTCGAAAGTCAGTTATTTAATTCCGCGTGTCCGAAAAAAACTTTATTTTCAATCGAGCAGTCTCTCATCTCTTCTCCTCCGGTCCAAGAGCGATATTAATACGCCGCAGTGGCCATTTCTCCGTACACGACGCGATCGATTGTTTGCTGTTTACTTAGCGCGTTTCAATTAACGGGTATTTGCCATTGACAACGATATTTGCCGTGTAGACGGCAAATACGATTTGTCGTTCCAACTGTTGTACCGGCACACGAGCGCTGCCCGCACGTATACAGAAACGAGCATGCGCGCGCGCGATCAGCGACCAAAAGGAACGCCGAGAAACGTGGATTGATTACTCGAAAAGAACGAATTTTATCGGCTCGTGCGTAAAAAAATATTGAACGAATGGTTCAGGGGTAAGGGAAAACAAACGACTATCGCTTCGCGACGAATGTAACTCGGCGCGATGCCTGAATACGCGAAAATAGCAATCGAGAGTTAATCCGTTGGTTCGGTGAAAATTTTTTTATTTTCCCTCCACCGATATACGCGCATTCTCTATACTTCGTAACCATAAATTCGTGTTCAGCGAATGCCCGGTCGGGCGTACATTTGCGAGGAGGGGGTCGAAATAAAATTCCCTTCGGCGCGACAATTAATCGCGAGGCCATTCGCCGCGAAATAAAAGTTGGAATAGGTAACGCGCGATTCTCGAGCGAGTAGGGCGGTTCGCGGTTATACCGCATGGAAAGAAATAATCTCCGGTCGCTGTCTCCGGAGCCCGCAGTCGTATATCTCACCGGAACGGGAGCGAGCCGTGCGAATCCACTCGCGAACCTCGGCGAGTAGGAGAGATAAAGAGGGAGAGAGAGAGAGAGGGAGACAGTTTTGCCTCTCCCGTGGGATAGGAACTTATACGTCAACGAGAAATCGCGGAAAAGGCTAGATCGTCTAATAACTCTCGTCCTGCGGTATTTTCCAGCGGCCCAGTATGCAAAAAGCTCTCTCGCCGTGCCAGAGTAACGAGACCGCGTTGCAAACGAATCGTTAAAGTCGAAAGGGGCGTAACTCCGTGGACACCTTTCGCGCGGATCGATGCCCCCGTGTGTAAATGATTTCTCTTTTCCCATCGCTCGTACGTATAAAACCCAGCCAGCCAGCCAGAGCTGTCCCGCCTTTTCGGAGCGGCGCGAATAAACGACATAAATTCCTCGTCTTTTCTTCCTTCCATTTCGATTTCCACGTATCCCTCTCTCTCTCCCTCTTTCTTTCTCTATCTCTTGTTCCCTCGGTGATTTTTCTCTCCATTTGCATACATATATACGCACCTTCTCTCCTACCCGTCATATCTCCTTTCTCTTATCGTTTATATATTTCTTCACTTTGACGATACGATTTTTTTACTCTCTCTCTTTCTCTCTCGCTCTTAGCCGTCTTTCTCCATCCCCTTGAAGACGGGTATCCTCAGGGGGGATGATGGCCTCTGCGTACAGACTTGCACCTTTAATATTGCCCGCGTCAGTGCTGAAGTATTTACGGCTACGGGGTCGCATAAAGCGCGCGCACCGGCCCATCGTCTAGCGCACCCCTTTTCGAGCGAGCGTTCGAGACTCGGCTATGTACACCTCTCGCAAAAGGATGCCCTCTTTTATTTCCCCCGACCTACCTCGCGTAGTCCCTCTTGGAAAATATATACGACGTAGTTGGTCGGAACAACCGGGAAAACACAAGTTAACACACAGTTAATAAGCAAAATATTTATTTGAGCCGGCATTAAAAAACCCG